>CAJGYO010000003.1:7515503-7903786 GCA_904845875.1 Miscanthus lutarioriparius | reverse complement strand
CTGTAGTATTTTCGTTTTTATTTGGCAATTAGTGTTCAAACATGGACTAATTAGGCTCAAAATGTTCGTCTCGCAATTTCCCACCAAACTGTGCAATTAGTTTTTTTCGTCTACATTTAATGCTCCGTACACGAACCGCAAACATTCGATGTGATGGCTACTGTAGTATTTTTTAGATTTTTGGGTTGTAACTAAACACGGGCTGAGATAGACGGCTGCTTGGGAGCCAAAACCTGGTCGCCGGTTTTTGACCGCCATCTCTGGCACCACACTGACATTTGGGTAAGTTTGACGGGCGGGCGCTGCTTCGTCACGTTACGTTCCCCTCGACGCAACGCAACGCAATAAAAGTGGGCTTTCCGGTGCAGCCTACCGACGATCCCTGTGAGTCGGCAGCTAAGCTAGCGTGCAGTACTAGCACTGTGGAGTACCAGCGGCATGCAGTAGGGCAATGAATGCCTCGTGTTACCTTGGCACTTTAAGCGCCATAGATAGACCAACGTATACTACTTGCATATATATGTATATATATATATACACACACGCAGTTAGTTATTAATGTGGCGCACCAAACCGCAGGCCGGCGCCAGTGCGGTGCGGAGGGAGACCGACCGACCGATGGATCCACGAAACAGCAGGAGTGTTGTACTGTGTGCATAGCACCGGCACATGCGCGAGCCGGCTGCGGCCTGCGGGCTGGCTGGCCAAGCTGTCCAGAGTACTCTAGAAGGAGGAGATCGAGGTCAATGCGCAGGAGTAAAGGCCATGCGACGCCAAGTCAACATGGAGTCCACTGGACAGGAGGAGTACAAGGCTCACTTGGATAGCTGTATAGACGCCTAGAAGTAGCTTGCTTCTTGGACTGTGTCTCGGATTTTTTTTCTTTATTGTGCCTAGAAGTATGTCTCGGATTAAATACCGATAGGATCACAAAAGCACAGAAGGATAAGACGATCGCAAATACTCGGAGTAGTGATTTCCTAGATAATGAAAAAAAATCGGCATCAGCCTCTTCACAAAAAGAACAGTCCCAGAAAGAATGATGCTATGAGATATATGCTGATCAAATTTTCTCAAGTATGACCAGCTCTACATAAAATATTAGCAACATTTATATCGATAAATAAATTTATTACGAAAATATATTCAGTGATTCATCTATAGTATTAATTATGCATTATAAATATTAATTTTCTTTTATATATAATTAGACAACCTTAAAAATATTTGACTTCTCGAAACAGAGAGATTATATCAATATCGTGTTGACAAGACTTACATTATAGATCTTACAGTTATCATAAAATAAATTATAATTTTAAAATTTTATAAAAATAAAATAAAATATAAATAGGTATGTACCATTTTCGTCCTCTTTTCATATGATTGTTTAATAGCTTTTCCCTCTTCCGTTGCAATGTTTGCCC
This sequence comes from Miscanthus lutarioriparius, assembly GCA_904845875.1. Lineage (NCBI taxonomy): Eukaryota > Viridiplantae > Streptophyta > Magnoliopsida > Poales > Poaceae > Miscanthus > Miscanthus lutarioriparius. The sequence continues at coordinate 7,902,359 of CAJGYO010000003.1, read as the reverse complement.
GATAAAGGTGCCAATTATATTAGTAACCAAAGGTGATATATCATCACCAAGAACAACGACCAAGAAGGAAATGCATAGTTTGTGAGCCAAATCACGGTAAAAACATCACCTCCGTGGCAATTTTCAGCTGAATTAAAGGCGACAATCTCCTCTAGCTCTGAGGGGCGCAACACAAAATCTTATAGCGTGTTTGGTTCCCTTCTCCTTCCAGCCTGCTTTGCATCTTGGATGCAGGCTGCCACGGGCTAGGCTCACGCCATGCAAGCTTCGATGTTGGTTGCATGCGGCTGTAGGGCAAGAACGACCAAAGATCCTCAAGGAGCTCGTGCTCCTCAATGGAAGTCTTAGATCGTCACTTCGTAGAAGCATCCGTCTTGCTAAACGCAGTGTTTTAAAAAGATTTGAGCACTGTTGAGGATGATGAAAAACTCAATGAGGACGTAATTCAAGACTACACGGATCATCTTCAGGAATTGTTATCGTCGGACCTTCTCAAGCCTTTGATGGTGTTAAAAGGTTGTGCCTTCTGGGACTTGTTGGTGGACGTTTCTTTGTCTTTGTGTTAGACATTGCTTTCTTTTTTGTTGTCTTTTGTTCTTGTGGCTGTGTTGGTGTTGGGAGTGGTTCGTTGTGTCACGGAGTTGCTCTAGTTGTTATACTTGTTATTTTCTCTTGTAACCCCCTTAGGGGCCGTTGGGCATTCTTCTTTACTAATATAATTGGTGTTCTTCTACTTGGTTCATTAAAACAGAGTTTTAAGTGAATGTTTCTCCCATGATTATATTTCTCTATAAAATCAAACGCAAAAGAAATTTTCTTATATTTTTTCTACAAGCGGTTGCTGTGAACAAAGGATGCTAAGATGCCTGAATTCATAGGAATATAAGAATCTTATGCTTTTCACTTCTATATTTCAGGTGCATGAATTTTAAGATGATTTCAGGCAACGCTATTGTACTACCAATTAATACAAGTAAATTGTCACTTTTGTGATCTGTTATTTGTCTTTGTGCCATAACATATCAAAATTTTGTCCTTGTCTGACTTTACAAAATAATTGTAAATTGCTAAACTGTCTTTGTGTCAATACATATTAGATGTTGCCAGGTTTGTGGTTTTATCTAATGGTTTTTTTATTCTCGGAACAAAAAATTACAGATTGTGCCTACAAAAATTGCAACAAACTAAAACTATAATTTCAGTATAAAATATATGTAATTGCTGTCGCCCGAAAGAAAACTAAGGTTCAGGCACATAAAATTTAGCAAATCCCTATGTTTTTCCTTTTATTTTTAGTACAATCCCATAAACGATTTCATGTGATTAAATGGAGAAATCCTTCCTGATCTTTTTATACAATGCAAAGATACTCAAAGCGATAGTAGTTTTTCTTTGGTGAAAGCGCATGGATGGAGAGACATGGACATTGTCACAATGGTGTTTGGGAACACTGAACATCACTAGATGGGATGTAAAAGAAGAGAACACCTCCACAAAATTTGCTCAGCATCTATACGCTCGACACCACATCATACTTGATGGAAGCAATAACGCCGCACCAGATCGTATGATGATTGCGTGATTTAATTAAGTCAGCAAATCTGATCGGGATTAGGGTAAGATAACAGTAGTGGAGAGAGATTGATAGAATAGTGCTTGTGCTTGGAGTGGCCTAGCAAGCAGGTACGGCTGCGTAGCCTGGTACAGTACAAGAAGACGACCTGGTCAGCCGGCCAGAGAATTTAATGGGGTGTGGTGTATCAGTACGACCATGCGGCGATTCGTCAGCTCAGCTCAGCAGCCATGGATGCTACCGCCAGAGCACGAGATGCATGTCCAAGTAGTACGCCCGGCCGGCAGATTCCGCGAAACTGCCATCAAATTAAATGATTATATAGTACTACACTCAACAGCACGATTTCTTTTTGCACGATTAGGCAGGGGCCTTGTTTAGATTCCAAATTTTCCAGGCATGATCTTTTGATATTTTCAAGCAGAACAGACCGATGACATGCTACGAAAAAAGGTATCAAAACTGAAGACCAGGCTCGAAATGAGAAGACATATTCCCTCGTCTCTTTTTAACTGTCGTAGCTTTTACCAAATATATTAAAAAACATAATTAGTATCATTGGACCAAGTATATTATAAAAATATAATTAATATCATTAGATAGATCGCTGAATTTATTTTTATAGCAAACGTATTTAGAGACACAAAATATTACTAATATTTTCTACGAAGCTAGTCAATCTTAATAAAGTTTAACCAGCATGGATACCATATCGATACTTAAAAGGAAGAGAGGAAGGTAACGCAAGTTTCTGGCCTCGCTATGTACTCCTGTGAAGATCAAAGCTAGCATGTTCGGGAGGCCGTATCGTATCGTGGATTATTTACTGCTGGCTGGTTTAGTGTGAGAGAAAAACACTGTTTCTGGCTGAAAATTTACGATCGTTTACGAGCAAGCGAACAGGCTGCTAGTGGTTCACTTTAGAAGGAGGTGGACATCCCAATCCCAATTCCATTTGGAGCGTCGATGTGTGTTTTGTGTAATGCTTGAAGGCACCCTCTACTCTAGCGGCCTCCATCGTACCATTCATTCCATATTTAAGCCAGTGTTTGTATTTAAGGAGGTGGACATCCCAATCCCAATTCCAATTGGATCGTCCACGTGTAGATATGAGTATCAATTTGTATTTAAGCTACATAGTACTGGAGTCGCGGTACCAAAGTAGATTATTTGGGGTCTCTGGACACCAAATTGATGGTGGTTTCTGTCTCAGCTTCAATCGGCATGTTCGCTGGTTGTTTCTGGGCTGGTTTGAGCTGGCTGGTGCTGGTTTGGTGTGAGAGAAAAACACTGTTGGCTGGCTGGTTTAGGCTGGCTGAAACCAACAAACGAACAGGCTGAATGTGCGATGGTTGCTGCCTCTCCTGGATAGCACATAGCAGGACACTATAGTACAGTAGTATAGGAAAACGTTTTCTTCCAGTAGGGCTGGACAAAATACTCGTGGCTCGTCAAGTGGCTCGGCTCGTTTTAACTTTTTCACGATCTGAGCTGGAAGTCTAGCTCGCTGTTTTAACGAGCCAACTCGAGAGCTGCTCATGAGCTCAAACGAACTAAGGCCTCTCACCCATGACCATGAATCCAGATGATGATGATACTGACCTATAAGCGTACACATATTCTATTTATATGTAATCCTTATTTTCAGCTGTTTCATATGAATTTTAATTTTATAATTGTTGTGGTACTTAAATATTGATTTATGGATTATTTTTCAGAGAAAAGATGATGATGCTGACATTAAATTTGTGGACTTTTCTAAGTCTGTGGTGGCAAGCAACTAGTAAGTATGCTGTAACTGCATGAATCATTGATGGACCAGCTATATTGCATGATTGATACTTTTGATGAATCTAATATGTATTAATCATGTATGATTGCATAATGGTGGACGTCACCTTCTGAAATTATTGTGGCATGAACATTATAAACATGTATGTCCTATTTTTTAAGTAGCTCACGAGCTAAACGAGCCAGCTCGAGCTCGCTAACAAGTCGAGCTGAGCTGCCTCTCTAGCTCGTAATATTAACGAGCCAGCTCGAGCTGGACCGAGCCGAGCCGAGCTAGCTGGATATCCAGCCCTAAGCGCCAGAGATTGAGCGTGACCGGCCTGCCTGTAAAATGGGCGCGTACTGTACGAGGTGATAATATACCAAAATCATGACTTCTAGCATCGTCATCGCCACCATAATGCATAGTATTAAGAGGCTGTTAGGTTGCCTGCCGGGCTCGCCACGCAGTACTACCTCCGCAAGGTGGTTACAAGATGCGTGTATGTCAAACTTTTTTTTTAACTTTGACTCGTTTTGTAGAAAATGTATGCAACACTTATATCTCCAAATAAGTTTATTATGAAAATATATTCAATGATCTATCTAATGATACTAATTATGTATTATAAATATTAATATTTTTTTATATATAATTGGTCAAAAGTAAAAAATATTGACTTATCAGAAAGCGAGAACGACTTCTATTTTGAAACAAAAGAGCAGGTTTGGCAGCGCCGCGGCTGTGGCGTAAAAAATGGCCCCCACATGTCATACTTCACTATAGAGCAAAACGACAACCAGCAGAAACAAAACGGCAGAGAAGGGGCCAATGGTTACATGGCCACCAAGCAGCGGCCAAAGTCGCCGAGCTTTTTGGCGTGACGAGTTATGGCATGCAACAAAACACGCCCAAAGTCGATCGGTTTCAATATTGTGCGTGTGCCTCTGCTGTTGCTCGATTGATCCATCGATACAGCATACCATGATGCATGGTAAAAATAAAAGCAAAAAAATTAAGGATATGTTTGGTCCACCTATGCGTAAAGTTTAGATGAGCTAAAATTGAGTTGGAACACTTTTAACCAACTGTGTTCGGATATATGGGCTAAAAGTGAAAAAAAATCTCTAGATATACGGCTTGTTCGCTGATTGGTTTCTGAGCTGGTTTGGGCTGGGTGGTGCTGGTTTGTTGTGAGAGAAAAACACTGTTGACTGGCTGAAACCAACAAGCAAACAGACTGATAAACTTATTACCGCCCCAAATGGACTAATGACTAATTGGGGGTGAGAACTAAGGCCCTGTTTCGATCTCTTGGAGTAACAATTAGCTGACTAAACTTTAGTCCTTAAGGATCCAAACAGGAGAATTATTAGGTGGGCTAAATGTTAGACAAAGTCCCAACTAGTTGTTAGTTCATTAGTTCATAGAACCGAACTATCAGAGGTTAACAACTAGTTCTAATCTATAGAGTATGATCAAATAGGTATGGACTAACAACCAATCCTAGTTCTAAATAGGATTTAAAGTTTAGTTCACTTTTAGTTCTTACGTTTAGGTGACTAAAGTTTAGTTTGGGGGTATGCGCTAAACTCACTCGTCGCCGTCTCGGTCAATTTTATTTGCAGCTAATAGCAACACGTACTGGCTTCTGTTCGGATCGATAGACGACTGGTAGAGAGTACTACTAGTATCATTACCCCTGGTTGGTTGGTTTGTTGGAAATGACCCCGATTAATTAATTCGTGCGCGGGAAAGTCTTGACGTAGGAGTAATTACAGGAGTAAATTTACTTCCAACAACATAACTGCGAATCAGCGATCGACATACTCGGGAGAAGTGCAAGGTAGCCGAAAACATGGAAATGGCGAGCTAGGGTTCACACGAGTCCAGTCCAGATGGAGAGACGACCACGCAACGCAAGCAGATACACAGACTGCGCCGACGGACGGTACGACGACTCGAGTCAATCTGAAATCAACCGCCCTAGTTCTTGGTACTGCAGCTAGGGACAGGCCAGAGTTAAGTGATCGTGAGAGCCAGGCGTTAACACGTGTGTGTGACGTGCGTGTCTTTGTCAGAGGAGGAATGGATCGAGACGCAGCAGCAGCAGCAGCGTAGGAGGTTGCTCGTGGGTTCGGAACTTCGGATAGCTAACTCCCGGAATTGATCGATGATCGAGCTCTGGCCGGCCGGACCGATGATATATGGACGGAGAAATCGGAGACACGTCGTCGACGGCGTCCATGCCGCACCGGCAACGTACATACATTGGCGTGCACTGGTTCTGGGATGGAAGCGCAGGATGTAACTCTGCCTGATGTTCCTGCTGGTGCAATGTACCTGTAGCCTGTACTATCTACACGGGTGATCGGTCCATGGTGTGCTAATTAACAAGCGCCAGGAGGAGGGTCTCCTTTTTTTTTTGGGTGCAAAGCAGGATCAGCATGAAGAAGGATGGGAGTGGCAAGCCGATGGCTCATGGCTGGAAACGACGCACGAGCTAGCCCATGCGTGACGCACGCAGTGATGCTGCTGGTCGCGCTGGCTAGCTGGCGCATGCATGCACAGGCACAGCCGCATGGCATGCATGTACGAATACGATACGATGACCAGCAGCCCACCTCTGACACGTACGGCAAGCAGCAGACACAGCTGCGCGCCTGCGCTGATGAATGACGATGCATGCATGTCCTTTGCAGCGACGTTACTCGTGACCATGCGTCTCATCTCGTGCCATGCCGACCTGGCCCTGCTGCTTCCTGGCTGCTCCTCCCTGGATTTGTGGTGACCGGTCCACGCTCCGGACTTGCCGGAGCCAGGACCTGCAGCAGGATCTCGGAGGCCCCCACTCCCCAGCGAGGCGCCCGGCAGCTCGATCGGTCTCGAGCGCGTACGTGGTCGCGACGGACGTGTCGTGCACATGGCGCCGCGAGCGAGCGATCGCCAAGCAGGCACAGGCACGCACGCCCCTGCTCCGATCCCATACGGTCTCCGTTCAGACGAGACTTTCTGGGCTCCCGGCGTTACCCCCCGGCGGGACGAGGAGGTCGGCCGTCGGCGAGACGATCGAGCCCACGGCCACGCGCGTATGGGCGCATCCCCGTACCGTCCGAGGAGGACGGACGCGGAGCCACGTCGCGGTCGGCTCGTACGTCCCGTCCCGGCGCGCTCCATGGCGCCGGCCGCCACCTCGTGCGCCATGCTCGCCCGCGTGGGGCCGTCCGTGGCGGGGCGCGCCCATGCCCGGGCTGGGCCGCTGCCGGCCGCCGGCCGTGTGATCTACCACCGCCACCAGGCAGCAGCGGCGATCCATCCCCGCTGGCTGACAGTGGGGCCAGGTGGTTATATACATGTTTGTATGGTCGTTTGAACGTTCTAGCGAACGGGCCGAGGCCCATTCCAGAGGAGCATGGGCCACCATCAATTCGAAGCTGAGCATGAGCAGCGCTACGAAAAAGTCAACCGCTTCTTAGAATTTGCCCGGACGTTTCCTGAATCTGACCAGCGTTATTACGCCGTAGTACGCGACACCATTTTGCTCCATTTCTTTTACAGGTTCAGGCTGCATTTGGCGCGTGTACAAGACCCAAGATACGTCTGCTGTGATTGGCTTTGTTTGTCCTTTCTCTATCGCCATCCGAATTTCGGTCCAATTGGTCGTGTTAGCTATAAATGCATGGTCCATAAGTCAAGCAACGTTCTTTTCTCTCCATTTTCTTCAAGGAAGGAAAAGAAAAGAAAATAGTTGCTTCACATGACAATGCGTGAACGCTGAAGTCCAAGTTCTGTATAGAACATAAGCAAGGACGCATGGCAAATTCGAGTCTCACACTATGCCTGCTCAACAACAAAAACAAACAGCTTGGTTGAGCCCACATGAAGCACCCAAACGTCAACTCTTGGCTGGCAATAAGCTCAAATGATTTTGCGAGAGAAGAAGCAGCAAGATGATGAAACAACGTGTGGAGTACCCGACAAGTCCATTGATAAGGGGAGCCCTAGGAGGGCCTATCATAAATGTGGCCCAACTCATCAGACTGAACTAGCAGTTTTTTTTTTTAAAGGTAGAGCAGTTATTCATCAGGGTTCATACACTTCTTTCAAGATTGCTAACTAAACTCTTCTCTTTTTTTTTTCCGAAAGAGATTGCAAACTAAACTCTAAGCGACGCAAATGATATGTTCTTCATTTATATGCTATATACTGTACATAAGATCTGATGATACACTACTACTACTAGAGAACAGACTTTAGAACGATGTTCCAATTTAACATTAACCTCGACATTTTTTACCCCCGGGACTAAAGGTTGGTAATACCAACCGGGACTAAAGGTTTCTGCCCAACGGTCGTCCGCGGGGCATGGATCTTTAGTCCCGGCTGGTATTACCAACCGGAACTAAAGGTAATATTAGCCGGGACTAAAGCTTTTAGTCCCGGTTTGGCCCCCTAACCGGCACTAGTAGAGAAAGTTGCTTCGGACCGCGTTTGTTTATTTATTACGTACTGTACTGCTATAATCTCTGGATGTTAATCGCGTTGCGTGCATGCATTGGCCGCATTAATTAGGCCTCTAGCTTGATCGAGCAGCAGTACCATCATTGAGCCCGTGTTTAGTTGGTAAAAAGTTGGAAATTTGGCTATGGTAGCACTTTCGTTTTTATTTGGTAATTAATGTTTAATCATGAACTAATTAGGCTCAAAACGTTCGTCTCGCAACAACCAACCAAACTATGCAATTAGTTTTTTTTCGTCTACATTTAATGCTCCATGCACGTATCGTAAGATTCGATGTGATGGATACTGTAGCACTTTTTAGAAAAACTTTTCGTGAACTAAACAAGGGCTGAGATGATCGACTGTACTGTACTTTTCAGCTTTTGCACGTAGGGTCTGATGGACCAAATCAATTAGTTCCGGCTGGTATTATGAGCCGAGACTATAACTTTAATTCCGGCTGGTATTATCAGCCGGGATTAAAGGTCTTTTAGTCCCGGGCGTTTACAGGAGCCTCGATGGACCGGCCCAGTACGCAATATGCTGGAATTGCTGGCCAGTTCCACCTATTAGCACCACCTCGCTTGCTCAGAAGAGTGAAAGCTAACTTAAAAGCTCAGCTCTCGAACCATGCAGCACAAACTTGAACAGGAATGTACCGCTGATCCTTGACTAAAGGTCCTTCGTACTATAGTTTATACAAAATGTTGAACATTATAAACGTACGTATATTCTAGCAGCGTAGAAAAATAGAAATAGAAACAAAAAAAACCTGGTAGCAGCGTGAAAATAGAAAAAAAGGAAAATAGAAATAGAAAAAAAAACCTGGTAGCAGCGTGAAAATAGAAAATAAAAGGAAAATACAAATACAAATAAAAAAAAGAAAAAGAATACCAACCGGAACTAAAGGGTGCGGCCACGTTTGCTCGGCTGGATGGCCTTTAGTCCCGGGACTAAAGGTCCCTCTTTAGTCCCGGCTCGAGAACCCGGGACTGAAGGTTCCACTTTTAGTCCCGGGATCGTTTTAGTCCCGGCTCCTCTTTAGTCCCAGCTTGAGAACCCGGGACTGAAGGTTTCACCTTTAGTCCTTTAGTCCCGGTTGGTAACACCAACCGGGACTAAAGGTCCCTCTTTAGTCCCGGCTCGAGAACCCGGGATTGAAGGTTCCACTTTTAGTCCCGAAATCGTTGTCCTCTTTAGTCCTGGCTCGATAACCCGGGACTGAAGGTTCCAACTTATGTCCCGGAATCGTCGTCTCGGGCCGGTAACCGGGATTAAAGTTACCGCCCGGGACATCCTGTAGTAGTGATACATCCTGTTGCGATGGGCCACTTGTCCACACTCCTTGCTCCTTGCTGATGCTGTGTGCATGGACCATGGAGTCAGTCGATAGCGTGCAGTTTCTGAAAACTCTTCACAAAAAGTCATTTTCAGTTGTCAAACTTCATTTATGAATGGATAATACTAATTGACGAGCGTCAACCTAATTCTAAAATTTCTGTGGCTGATTGGTTTAGAAGAAGCCAAGTCAAGCACTACAATCGTCGATTTGGAAGAAAAAAAAAGGATTTAAGTTCACAAAGCCAGCAGCAGCAGGTGGTATGAAACTAGTTTCAGGGTTTTGGCAGAGATTTTAATTAGGTTTGCAATTTGATATGGCTCCAGGAATTGACTAGCTAACAAACTAACAGATCAGTACAAGTATTTCAGTACTATTACTGTCAAAGTGTGCAATTTGTCAGAGATGTTCCTTTATTTGCCGCCACAAGGCCAGAGCAAGACAGCAACAGCTAACGAGGTCAGCACAAAATAGTGTGCTGAATGAATGACTTGACCATCAATGCTTCAAGACAAGTTGTCGATAGCTGTATAGTGTAGTTTGACAGGTTTAGAATGGATCTTTCATTCTCTTCACCCGTCGATCAAACTAGGTAATGCCAAGTCAAGCTTTTTCTATTTCGAGAGTGAACTTTGGTCAGGAAATGAACAAAGTATATAACAATTTTTCGAGACAAGAACAAAACATAATATGAAAAGATACTGCTGGCATGGGGTTAAGCACAGTAGGAATCCAAGCTAGAGCTGAAGAACTTGTGGTAGTGGCCATAACTAGCAAGACGATAATAGTGAGCTCACGATGAGTACAACAGAAAGCAGTACCGTTGCTTCGTCATCGAGGAGAACAGGCCCAATTATTCTGAAAGCGATGAGTACTATGGTCTTCATGGACCTCTGTCCTTTGCCGGCTTGCCATCATTCTTCCGGAAAAGATACTGACAGCAAGGATATTGCCACGTAAGTAAACAGATCATAAATGGCGCTCACCCCACACGGTCATCAAATTTGCCTGCAACTGCTGTACCTTTTCTTGTCGATTGAAAATATATATATAGGAACCAGCAATTTTGAGCAGAGGCTAGGGATGTTACTCTTTTTTTCTCCCGAGTAATTGGGTCGATCCAAATGAACAAACTCGGATTTCAAAGATAGAAAACTATCCATTGGGTACCCACTTGGCCACTTGCATCCGCAGCACAGGTTGCTGATCAGACAGGCATTGAAGTCCTGATTAAAACCCCTCCTTTTTTTTTTGAAATCCTGATAAGTCATAAGATCCCTCAGACTCAGATATGGAAAGGAGGCAAGGAGCTGATGAATCTTTGGTTAGATTAGGCAATTGAGATTAGAATTGGCATGAGCGTCTGGTCTGAACCAACGTTTGACTCCCTTATCCAGTTGGGTAACTTGGGTTCATACACAAAGATCTTTAAGAAGGCGAAACAGTACAGACGATAAATGTTTCTTTTCATTATGTGAAAGAAAGTTTTTTTTTAAAAAAAAGGTGGATTCTCCTTGTACTGTTTAGTGTCGATCACTTGGCCTCTTGGTCTGTATGTACTCCCTCCGTTCCAATTTATTAGTCAGCATCTCAAGTTTGACCGAAATTATTGAGAAAACTAGAAAGATTTGTGACATCAAATATGTATACTATGAAAATATAATTAATGAAGAATCTAATGATACTTAGTTGGTATCACAAATGTTGTTATCTTATCATATAAATTCGGCCAAACTTGAGATACTTTGACTCTACGAGATTCTTGGAATGACTTATAATTTGGGATGGAGGGAGTATTATTTAGTTTGAGATTGTGCTATTCGATAACATCATATTAGCGAAAGTGCATACTTATCTTCAGGTGTCAAACTTCAACTCTGAATCTGTGGTTGATACTTGATAGTAAAACTACTTGTACATACTGTACATCTCCTTATAAACAACGGATTGCAGCACTGATTGATGAGTATCAATCAACCAATTCTATTATAGAAGTTCTATGGGCCAGAAGAAGTGGAAGTTGAGCAATCTGTCAGTCAAAAAACTTACTGATTGTGTCTACCCGACAGGTCTGAATTCTGAAACTAGTTTGAGAGCTGCAGGCATAGGTGAGAGGGGTTTTTAATTAATTCGGATAGCAGCACGCGCTGGCTCTACGAACTGTCAAACAGATTTAGTGATTGGTGGAACTACTTGTAGTTGTACTAGCATAGCATTAGCAGCGAAGAAAACGTGGCTGCTGCTGCCAACTGCAATGATGAGCTCGACAATAAGTTCGATCAGGAAGACAATGCACGGAATGAAAGCCCTGCTAGCTGATGCTTCATCATCTAGAACGCACCTAATTACTCTTTTGAGAGGGATGATTGTATGGTACTAAGACGTGGACATCTCTCTCGCCGTTGCCTTCTCTCTAAACTTCTCACATCACTGCCAATGGAGAGCTTAGCGCGCACACACCCTAGTGAGGCTATCTTTTTTTTTCTCGAATACGCAAAAGATTTGCGTATAATTGTAATTAAGAAGAAGAGTTTAACCATACACACGACATGTTTCTAATGAGCGTCCTAGGAGGTCTTACAGTTGTGACTGGACCTTCCTAGCAGACTGTTTCAAACTTCGATATTACATAAAAGTAAACAACCGAACTAAGAACAGCACAGTAACCTACGGAGCTGGACGTCTCCGCTGCTGGCCGCGCGATCCTGCTCCGTCATCCGAGAAGAGTCTTCTACTAGTCCTAGCATTAGTCGCCGGGAACAGCACGTCCAGTGCTTCCACTTCGCTCGACGTCAAGTTCCTTACGAAAAAGTCGTCGTAAGCTCGCTTGGACGCGGATAAGATTGGAGCTACCGGCGGTGCAAAGCCCATCCTCTGCCTGAGGAGCACCTCGCCCCGCTTGGAGGTCGGAATGTGCGCCAGCGGCTGAGCGGCAATCCGTCTGCACCGTTTTGGCAGGGGTTGCCTTATGGTTGCCACCTTCTGCCTGGGTGGGCTGGCGATTAATGACGACATTCGCTCGAGCTGCACCTCCTCAGTGAACCGTGCGAGACGTCGGGCAGCTTCGCGTGGTGTGGGCGTCGCGTCGCTGGGTGTGGTGCAACCATCTGCGATGCCGGGTGCACCCGCTCGTGGTGGCGGCCCCTGCACTGGCGACATCAGAGACAAGTACGTCGTCCACTGAGCAGCCGTCGCCGGAGAACAGGTGTCCGCCATTGGTGCTTCAACCTCCTGAGGGGTTGTCGTAGCAGGCAGACACTCAGGTGTTGCTGCTCTCATTGGCCGGCTCACGACGAGCGAGGCGGCGAGCTCCTCCAGCATTGGGTCAAAAAGAGATGACAAATGTGGGAGGCCCCGCACTCACGCACATCGCCAGCGCCACCAAATCTGGCTCAGGGAAGCATAGTGTAGCAGTAGAAGTAGGTGCCTTGTCGGCGTGGTCGGCAAGCGCACCCGTGTCGATCTCCTTCGGCTTAGTCTTGCGTCGCCGATGTCGTCGTCGTCTCCCACCGGCGCCCCACGGCCCCCGGTGCGGCACCCTCCGCACCGCCGCACGGCGCGTGCTGGGAGGACACAGGGTCATCGCGAGTAGAGTACCGTGGCAGGTTGGCACCCACCGCCGCCGAGGTCGAAGCAGTCCTTCGCCTGCAGTCCTTGGCGAGGTGTCCAAATCCACGGCAGCGCAGGCAACGCCGTGGCAACCGACAAGTCGCTACTCGGTGCGAGTAGGAGAGGCAGTTGAAGCATCTACCGTGAAGCTCTACGGGGATCTTCTTGACCTGCGAAAGTTGCTTTGGGTTGGGGCGAGGCTCCGTCGAGGCAGCAGCAGATCATGTGACCTGCCAGGGGAGGATCTCATGCCACCCATCGATGTTGGGGGCGGAGACCCATCCACGGCGACCGAGGCGTTGGCGGGCAGGGACACGACCATCCACTGGCCGAACAGGCAAGCTGTTCACCAGCTGCGAGCGTGGCCGACTACGCTTCCTCCGCCTACGGTCATGTCCCTATTGGCCCAGTTCAGCACCAGCACGGCCTTGCAAAGGCCCCTATCCAACATCTGCTCCGCGGCGCCCCAAAACTGCGGCTGAACGAGTCTAGGGGTGCACGGGGGACGCTGAGGCCGGCTTCGCCGGGCAACGAGCGGCCTCCAGGTATGTCGCGGGGTGGTCGTCATCGGTCTCCTCCTCGTCGTCGTCCGCCCACCGCCGGCTCTTCGAACGGCCTCCCGAGGAGCATCCGGGGAAGAACGGTGCTGTGGCCGGCGAGAGGGAGGAGCTTGAGGCGTCAAGCGACGCCGTGCCGGTACCCAAGGTCCGGGCGTGGCCACGGCGTTGCTGGCATCCAGCCCTAGTGGTGGAGGGGACGAAGCGCCAGAGCTGGCCCCCTCGGGCGTTAGTGGTGCGGCCATGGTGGCATCCGTGGCGGCGTCCTCATCCCCTGGCGGCGTTAGCGCGGGCTCCATTGGAGGAGGCGACGGTGGAGCGGTCGAGCTGTCAACGTGAGCCGCCCCGACGCCGGTGGACGCGTCCACATCCCCCGGCGACGTTGGCGCGGGCTCCATGGGAAGAGGCGGCGGTGGAGCGGCCGAGCTGTCAGCGTGAGCCGCCCTGGCGCCGGTGGAAGCCGTGTGCGTCGGTGATGGTTGGGGGCCGGAGTTCTCAGCGCCAGCTAGTGATGAGGCCTGAGATCCGGCGCTTGCCACCAGTGGGCCGTCAGATTCGACGAAGCCGGAGGCCGAAGCGGTAGCGGCAGCGAGCCCTAAGGCGCGCCAGCGGCCAGCGTGGTCAAGAACGACGTCCGCGGAGCGCCAGACACCGCGACGCCAACAGTGGTGGGCAGGGGAGGGGGAGCGGGAGGAGGGGGGGGGGGCGCCGACGGCGGCGGCGGTGGCGGCAGGGTCAGGGCGCTAGGGTTCGGCGGGTCAGGGCGCTAGGAAGAACCTGCGCTTTGTTTAGTGATCACGGCTCCGGATTGGTGCTCGCATCACCCTAGTGAGGCTATCATCTTCGATGAGGCCTCAAGAGTCAAGCCTAGTCACAGTCAACGTCGGCCGTGCCTTTAATTGGGCCGGATTGTTTTCGTTGCGGCTCATGCAATGGGCTTCCATGCTTATGCACAAAGGCAATGGGCTAACCTTGCAACTGCTGAATGCCTGCATCTTGACAAACCTGCAAAAGAAATTGAAGGGTGGCCACTTCTCTTTCTACCGTTTTGGGTTTCACCCTGTCACAAAAGAGTACAAAGTTGCACACTTTCTTGGTGAGCATCAAAACAATTATTCTCAAGGCACTTTCAATGTCATTAAAGTTTACACGCTCGGTAAGTACTATGGAGCAATGTTTTAGCTAACTGAAGATGCTGGAGCTCGCTTGGAAGCATGTTCTAGTGAAGCTACTGCGAGTGCTACTCGGCCACACTTGAAGAGAAAACAAGTGCGAAGCAGTATGGGTATTTCATTTCTGGAGCAGAGGTTTGCCAATCAGGAAAGCGTATATTTTGTTGAAAAAGGAAGGAAATGGTTACAACCTCAACTTCTATGGTTTCTGAACTGCAAAAGGAAAAATAGAGACAAATAAAAAAACAAAGTTGCATGAACTAAAAAGGAAAAATAGAGAGAAATAAAAACAGTTGTACAACCTCAACTTCTAAGGTTTCTGAACTGCAAAAGGAAAAATAGAGACAAATAAAAAAACAAAGTTGCATGAACTAAAAAGGAAAAATAGAGAGAAATAAAAACAGTTGTACAACCTCAACTTCTAAGGTTTCTGAACTGCAAAAAATAAAAACAGTTGTACAACCTCAACTTCTAAGGTTTCTGAACTGCAAAAGGAAAAATAGAGACAAATAAAAAAACAATTGTCAAGAATGGGATTCGAACCCATGCCCTTTCGGACCAGTACCTGAAACTGGCGCCTTAGACCAACTCGGCCATCTTGACTTATTGCTCCTGATTTAGAATATAATCCTTTAAACTATACCATACAGTTCTTTCAAAGCACTTCAGCTACTTGTACTGTTATGGTAACATCCAGGTAAAAACACTACCAATGCGAGAACACGCACTGTTTCCTTCGTGGCGATCTCAACATCTACAGTATAAAAGTATGTTCAATCATGGAATAACTCGTCTACTCTACTCCTGCGACCAATAATATGGCGTACTTCCAACCAACCTACACTGTGGCCGGCATTGACGTATACCCGGTACCCAGCTTGTCATTGTTTTAAGCTTAAACCTGTGTCATATTCCTGGCAAGTACAGAAGTAAACATATTTAATTTAACTGGCACTAGTTGTGGTGTGGCAGTTTCACATTTCACTGCAAGTTGGCAAAACTATACTCATTTTTGCAGTGCATTACCTGTTCAGATCCATTGTTCCTTCAACCACCTGGCGTGCCCAAGGAAGTAACATGACCAAGGACTAGTTCAGTGTACTACGTACCATGAGCACACACGTTCACACAACATGACCTAAAATTTCGGAATTCCGATAAAAACAATGCAACCGAACTCGTAACTGATTGGGCTAGCCTCTGCCCGTTTTCTACAAGAACTCACGCTGTTTCTGCGAAGCCTGAAGCCTGATCCACAGCTAGCATAGCATATTCGCCCTGGACCGGATCCAACTCAATATGTTAATTACGTATGCAGGATACTAATTGGCACATAGTTGTATTATTTAATGCTTTTGCATATAAAGATAGATGTTTAGATAGACACGTCATGTTGGCATGTGTGTGGTCATGTTCTTGCAATACAATGTACTACATTATACCGAGTAGTATATAAGCATTAGCTGGTCGAATAGCTCGCTGCAGCTACACAACAACTTGGTCGCAGGGAAATCGCCAATTGGCAAGGATGAAGCTTGTGATCGCCTTCTTGGTGTTCTTCTCTCTCGCCGTCTCCTCCGCCTCGGAGAAGTTCGATTTCTTCTACCTTGTTCAACAGGTGATGCATCATGCGTGTCGTGACCGGAGATCGACCGATCGATCGGCCTCTCGTGATTTTAATCCAGCGACGACGACGAATATATCTAATCTAACATGTGTTCCTGGCTTCCTCCCTCGTTGATGGCATTCATGCAGTGGCCGGGCTCGTTCTGCGACACGCGGCAGGGCTGCTGCTTCCCGGATGACACGAAGCCGGCGGCGGCGTTCGGCATCCACGGGCTGTGGCCCAACTACGCCAAGTGCCGTGGCCGCCAGGGCCTCGTCCGCGCGATGCTCGGCGACGACGCCTTCCTCTCCACCGTGGGGCGGCGGGGCAAGTGCTGGCCGGAGTACTGCGACGACGGCAACGAGCTGAGCCCGTGGGAGATCCGGGACCTGGTGGCGTCGCTGGACCGGAGCTGGCCGACGCTGTCGTGCAAGAACCGGCGCAGCTTCCAGTTCTGGAGCTACGAGTGGAAGAAGCACGGCACCTGCTCCAACCTGGAGCCGCACGACTACTTCGCTCGCGCGCTGGCGCTCAAGGCCAAGCACGACCTGGCGGAGATCCTCGCGGACGCCGGGATCGTGCCGTCGGACACCGAGACGTACCCGGTGAGCAGCGTCAGGGACGCCATCGCGCAGGGGACCGGGTTCGTGGCCAACCTGGAGTGCAACCGCGACGCGGACGGCGAGGCGCAGCTGTTCCAGGTGTACCAGTGCGTGGACCGGGACGCCAAGGACCTCATCGACTGCCCGCTCGCCATGCCCACCAAGTGCACCGACCGGGTTAAGTTGCCTGTCTTCTGATTCCAAGTTTATGGCTGCCGTTTGTAAAACGCATGTAGATCGATCGATACATGTGATGTGTGCGTATGTGATTTACCTTTGCGATTGGAGACCTGTTATGTGTTCACAGCCATCAGCGCTGTCCGGTACGAAGGTTAATTAACCTGGTGGCACTGTATTTAATAAAGCGACTTTGTCATTTTTAGTCAAAAACAAGCCTATATAGGCAACCACATATATGGCCTTTTTGGCACAGCTCAGTTTTACTAGTGAAACTGTATTTTTGAAAAATAGCTCCACGAGCAGCTTTTTAGTGAAGCTAAGCTGTTTTGAAAAAAAAAAGTTTGACAAAATAGCTTCATCAACAGCTCATCAGGGACAGAGCTGAGGTAAGCTACTATTTTTAGCTTCATCCCAACTCATGTCTCTGTGAGATGAGGAGAAAAACAACTTCAACTATGAAACCGTTTTGAATATGAGTGTTTGGCAAAAAAAAAAAAACTCACAATAAATCATGAAACTGTTGAGCAGTGCCAAACAGGCACATAATCCTTAGTGCCTCGATTCATACAAAATCGGGTGTTTCCAACAATTTGTTATGTTGTGGGTTGGATTTGAAAATCACAACCATAGTCCTTCCAGTGCATTGCTCAGGTCATTTTTTTTTTCCTTTTTGGCGGATGGGATCATGCGAGGAAAAAAGAATAACAAAGCTCAGAAAGGAGACGGAGACCAATTGGAAGGATCGTTTTGAAATGAGAAAGAAGTTGAACTAGTTTCGGAAAAAAAGGAAGAAGTTGAATTTGTGTCGCACAAAAAAAAAAAAGGTGCTCAGTGCAGTTTGGCAGAACTCGTGAGTGCCTCATAGACAATCCTTCAATTGCATGCATGACGACCTTCAAGAGTACACTGTACGCTTGTTACAAAATCCAGTGAACGACCCTTTTACTATTATTTTGATTAATAACTACTATGCGATGAATATTGTTAGGACAGTATTATTACACTGACAAACTCTGGATCGTTGGTTAATTTCGTAGACCAAACTTTCAGTTGATAACGCCAAATAAGAACATACTACTCTCTTTTTTTCGTTTCATGTCCCCCTGAGATCTATCATCTCTTCGCCTACCTGGCGTGGCCACTCGATCAAGCAAGCGAATCAAGTAACGTGAACACAATCGTCCTGTTCGCTTGGCTTATAAACTGTACTTTTTCAGTCAACGAACGATATTTTTCTCTCATAACAAATCAGCCAACAATACTTTCAGCTATAGCTTATCAGCCAAGCGAACATGACAAATGTCCATACGCGACCTAGCATTCTAGGAATAGGATTCCCGATTCTGAGAAAACAATGCAAACAAACTCGTAACTGATTGGATCAGGGTATCAGACCTGCCCGTTCGTTTGACCTTCATTTCCTATACATGATGATGATTGATGAACTAATAATTCATATATACACGTTGGTTCCACGAAGCCTGATCCATCGCATATTCGATCGCCTTGGACACCGGAATACCGGATCCATCGCTGGCGGTCTGCATGGCGCCATGGCCTCGCTCGATCGTGCCATGCTCGGCGACGACGCCTTCTCCTCCAATATCTTGGCCTCGCTCGAAGGAAATCTTTCACGTCTGTTTCATCATTCATCGTCATGATTCACGAAACTGCGGTACTTCATCACAAATTACAAAAGAAGAGAAAATTGGTACTACAAGGGCTTACTCTGTAGGTTACATTTTCGACCCACGGGCCTTTTGCGGGCGTCCGTCGCTGTACGAAAAAGTCCATTTTACTTTCCTCGACTATCCTTAAAGCCTAGTTTTTCTTCCTGAACTCCAAAACAGATAAATCATCTCTCTCAACTTTTAAAACCGTTCATTTTACCTCTGTGGCTCGGTTATAGGTGGTTTTCAAAGACGGTTTTGTCTTTTTCTTTTTTATTTATTTTGGCTGAATTTTTGAAATCACATAAAAATCATAAAATGGAAACTCCAATTTTCTTTGACTCCACATGAGTAGATATACATAGTGAATATATAATATGGTATGCTTTAGTACAAAGTTTTTGCTGAAACTGTATGTCTATGATTTTAGTAATTAATTCAAAGCTTGAGTTTCTATGGTCCAATTGTATTGTATTTTTTTATGGTGGGCTAATTATTATATGGTTAAAGTGTAATAAAAATTTCATGCTCATTGGATCATGGATAACCGAGTTATAGATTTATTTATTTTTATGCTTGTTAAATAGTTTTAAAATAGTTAAAAGTGTGTAAAATTAGAAACGAGTATGAAATTTTTACTACAATTAAAGCATACAATAATGAGACAATGATAAAAATTTCATCATAATTGGACCATAGAAACTGCAGCTATGAATTAATTAGAGAAAAGTATAGATCTAAAGCTACAACAACAAAAATTGTACTAAAGCATACCATATTATATATTTAATGTGTAGATATACTCATGCGGAGTTCAACAAAATTGAATTTTTTATTTTATGATTTTTTATGATTTACTATGATTTTTAAATATTTAGCCAAAATAAATTTTAAAAAAAGACAAAACCACATTTGAAAACCACCTATAACAGGGTTAGGGAGGTAAAATAAATGGTTTTAAAAGTTGGGGAAGATGGTTTACCTAGTTTTTGAGTTCAAAGAGAAAAACTAAACTTGAAGAATAGTTTAGGAAGGTAAAATGAACTTTTTACGCTGCTACAGGATCTTCTTTTGGCAGGCCACCAGCTGCAGGTAAGCAAAACGACCCATGGATTTTTCTGGGCCGTTTGGTATACTGTTCGAAAGAGATGCTGTTTGGTTGTCCGTACGAGTATAAATCATGTAATATGAATGTGTCAAAATAAATACTAAAATATTAATTATTTATGATATTATATCATATTAAAATTTGATTGACCTTATACAACATTAATTTGTTTTAAAATCACTTAATATTCACTAATTATGTGCTAATGACGTCATTAGTTGTGCTAATCCTGCACGGTGCGAGCCTGGCTCGCCAGATAGGCCCGATTCTCGCGTTCTCCTTGGGCTCGGCTCGCATGGCTCTTTTGCATGAACTCGGCCTGTCCCGGCAGCACATCCAGGCAACCAAACGCGCTCCACCTGCATCAGACGAGACGGGCCTGGCCGGGTGGCATGCGGACAAGCAAACACCCGGGCAGTTCCAATAAAAAAAAACTAGTAGTTTTTATAATATAGGATACCGCTCTAAAAAAAATATTGTTTTTCAATCTATAGTTTTTATGAGTAATAATTATTTTCTCTTTCTCTCTCCCAACTCTATCTTCGTCCTCCAATGAGAGTGCGGCACGAGCCCCTACAAACTGGTGGTTTCTTTCCAATGACGATTTCATGGTTTTTTGGTGTAGGTTTCTTTCCTATGGTAATTTTATGGTTTCTTGGTGCATTGGGTCAAGAGAAGACCTGATTTCTTCATGAGGAAACCATTTCTAAGATTTTTGCTCTCTTTCTTCATTAATTACGTTGCCATGTCAGCGTTTTGTCTATGTGATAAGTTATTTAATAAGAATAAAACCATCATCAATACATTATTGGGACTGCTCTTAGTCACTTCCCAAAGGATATGGATGCCTGTGTTACTGCTAGTTGGCATGATCAGGACACCTGATGACCTGAACTTCTCCTCCGCTTCCATTTTTTTTTATAAATTCCTCCTCCGTTTCCTCGTGAGCGCGGCTCTTTCACGTTCCTGCGTGTATGGCTGGCTAAAATAATAGTGTTCTGTTTTGCCTAATCTGTAAGCTACAACTACTCCGAACTCCAACACTGGATCTCGTCTCAGCTGTAAAGTGAAATGGCGTTCTGGCATGATGATCTCGTATCGAAGCTAAAGCTAAAGTATTGCTCCAACTGTTAAAAACACTGCTTATACTGGAAAAACTGCCAACAACCGTGTGCTAATGCCATATCACGCGCACGTGCTGAGCCTATAAATCCAGTGTCAAACAACCAGCCGGGCAGCAGTCCAACACCACTGAATCTGAACCAGAGTGACAGGGCCAAACGGAGTGCAACTGAGCATCAAAACATAAGCAGAGCAAGAGCATGGCCCACCACGGCCCCCTCGCCGTCGCCGTTCTCCTGCTTCCTCTCGTCGTCGCCTCCGCGGCAACCGATTTCGATTTCTTCCACCACGTTCAGCAGGTAGCTACAATCTCCGGTCGATTGCCATTGCCACCACGTCCAGCAGATTGTTATGGATAATTGGATATGCAATATGCATACACTGTTTTGACTGCTGTTACTTGTTTGTACAGTGGCCCGGCTCTTACTGCAACACAAACACAAATGCCACCCGCTGCTTCCCGGGCGGCGAGAAGCCGGCCGCGGACTTCGGCATCCACGGCCTCTGGCCAGAGTACGCCGCGTGCCGGCCCGACGCCGTGAACCCCAACAAGACCAGTTGCTGGCCGGACTCCTGCAACGCCACCGCTCCTCTCGACCTGTCGCAGGTACGTACACGGTGCACTACCATTCAGTACCGGTGCACCCACAGATATCCTCGCACTCTACACCATCCACCATGGCCATGGTCTGACGGCACTCGGCACTCGCACTCTGCAGATCAGGAACTTGGACAGCGACCTGCGCCGGAACTGGGGTACGCTGTCGTGCAAGAACAGGGACAACGCGCAGTTCTGGAGCCACGAGTGGAGCCGGCACGGCACCTGCTCTAACGTGGACCATCACTCCTACTTCCTGGCCACCCTGGAGCTCAAGGCCCGGTTCAACCTCACCCGCATCCTGCTGGACGCCGGCGTCGTGCCGTCCGACGACAAGGAGTACTGCCTCCGCACCATCCGGGACGCAGTGGCCGCGGCCACGGGCTCCGCGCCGATGGTGGAGTGCAACCGCAACGAGCGCAACGAGACGCAGCTGTACCAGGTGTTCCAGTGCGTCGGCCTCGACGGACGGACGCTCGTCCACTGCCCACTGCCGGAGCAGCGCGGTGCACCGACATGGTCAAGTTCCCACCGTTCTAGGCATTTGGTTCTGTTGATCTGCTTGAACGAAGCCGAGCTGAATTTGCTCCGCAGCCATTTTGACTGTACTGTACCATTCAACGTCCACTAAAAAAGAATGAAGGGCGTGCCCTGTGCTACGTACAAAACTGGCACAGACAAGCACCGACGAAACAGCGGCCAATTCCCCAGCCCGACCAGAGGCTGTGGCTCACAGGCTCAGTTCAATGCTGCCTCCTGGTTCTGCTGCACGTACGCGATGCCCTTGTCGATGCTGGCCTTGAGCTTGGGCTTGAGAGCCTCCAGCTCGCGCGCCTCGTAGTCGGTGAGCCCCCTGAGCTCGGAGCCCAGCACCTCCTCCACGCCGTCCCTCCCGAGCTTCACCCTGCACGCGAAGAACGGGAGCTCCGGCACCACCTGCGACTGCGCGTACGCGCACTCGTACACGTCGTCGTGGCCGTCGAGGCCGCGCAGCGACGCCTCGAGGAACCGTGCGGCGGCGTACGCCATGGACAGCGTGGCGGACCCTGCGCCGGCCTTGGCCTCCACCACCTCGGTGCCGGAGTCCCGGATCCTGGCGGTGAGCTCCTCCACCTCCTCGTCCGTGAACGCCGCTGCGGCCGCCTTGGGCCGAGCCTTGGACAGCAGTGGCAGGATGGTGGCCGCCCACGACCGGCACGTCCACGTCCGCGACCGGGAGGCCCCTCCTCGCCGCCACGAACGCGTTGGCGCGGACCACGTCCAGGGTCGTGACGCCGAACAGCCTCCGCGGGTCGTACGCGCCCTTCTGCTTCAGCACCTCGGCGGCGATCGGCACCATCGAGTTCACCGGGTTGCTGATAACGTGGACCAGCGCGCCCGGCGCGTGGTCCGCCACCGCCGCCACGAGGTGGCGCACGATGCCCGCGTTGACGCTGAACAGGTCGTCCCGCGTCATGCCGGGCTTCCGGGGCGACAGGCAGGCCGCTAGCTCGTCTTTACCGGTGAAGCTGGCGACTTGCGCCGGGGTGTTGCAGTGGCTCAGGTCGGCGGTCACGCCCTCCACGTTGGCGATGTCGTACAGGTGCAGCGAGGACACGAGCGGGGACATCTTGGGCAGCAGGGAGAGCGGCTGCCCGATCCCTACCGCCGCGCCAAGGATGGCCACCTTGTAGCCGCCGCTCCCGCTCCCCGTACCGGCCTGTGCGACGATGACCCGACTGCGATCCGATTTGTCTGGTTCGAAATAACACGGTTTTAGAGGCGTTCGTCTTACACTGACATTAAACACCTTCAAAAAGAGCTATATTGAACAGCTCCGTCGAGCACACCTCAAGAGAGAATTCAAAACAATCCACGTTATAAATTCAGAATCAAATAATGAGAACGAGCTTACAGTACTTTCTATTTCATACGACCAATGTTCTTAAAAATTATTTATTACAATATTAGAGTTCGGAGTGCGATAATTAAACAGCGGAATAAAAATAAACATCTAGCGGAAACAATACAAGGATCCGTCTATGCCCACCAGAAGAATCCTCCATACAAAAGCTACTTCTCCAGCTGCACCTGCAACAGGGGGTAAAATAAACCCTGAGTACAAAATGTACTCGTAAAACTTACCCGACTAGTGAGAATAGTTTTCCAACTCTCAGGGATATGATAGACAATATGAGTTTGTTGTTTTCTTTTTTTGCAAAAAGCATTAATAATAGTTCATCCTTACAGTCAAGTTTTATTAGCGGTCATGATTATTTTATTAGCTAACCATTCTAGATAAGCAATTGTTCTACTTTCAAGCAAGGGTTGAGCAATCAGAATCATTTTATCTTCTTTCATCTTACAGTTCTTACTATGATGGTAGATCATATCCAAGTCGTACCATCTCATGGAAACGACGACTCGCGAACCAATATATCTCAGCTGGGTACCTCGAAACACAAGCTCTGTTGTACCCTAGGCACAAACAAGACCAACCCATTCCACTCCTGTCACGGGGTTCAGGTCCCTGTCCAAACTTGGACTACAAGTCCCCACACTTGAGACCCGGTCTCAGTATGGTGCTAAGACCTTTATATTTCTCCGCCTCCAATCAGTCGTTCCGAAAAGAGTCAGAACCCACGATAAAAGCGTAACTAGCCTTTCCGCTTCCATAAGCAAGTATGTGTTTAGGATAATAAGTCTGTGACCTGACTACCATCCACAGCAACGGACGGTCCTTAATCGACACGAACAGGAAAAATAGTGTAACCAAACTAAGCCCCGTTAGCTGCGGAACACAACCTGTTACATCCACCAATACCCATACCATATTCTTATCCTGTCTCCATTTTTTATTTCATCATTTTATCATGAGAGTAATAATAATCACCTATCGTAAGTAATGGTAGGTTACTCATGCTACCTAAAACCTAAGCATAGCAGCTACTCGAACCTGTACTAGCAGGACTCATAGAATAGTTATATCTATGCATGTGGTTTTCATAAAATCCTGTAACGTAAATATACATCACATATGTATATATTCAGTGATTATCAAAAATAATGGTTATGCACCGGGACTTGCCTTGGACAGGTGCGGTGTCAGCTGAGTCAGACAGTGATGGCTCCGGGACCTCCTCCTGTACGAGAATCTCCTTCTCATACTCCTCGACGATCTCCTCGAACTCGCGATCGCAGGTGGTCACGATCTCTACCAACTCGTTCTCTACATGCATGCGATGATGATGCAACACTTAACATTTACGCAATATCAACTATTAAACCAAGAATACGCATACTAAGCTAATCAGCTAGCTCTAATGACTAAGATACTAAGCTAACTATTATTTTCATCCAGCAAGGTCTTGGATTCAACTAACAAACACCTATCTTTACAAATAAATGATATATCTTTATTCCAACTAATGATTTAATGTATATTGAAACAAATAGCATTTAACTATCATAATGTTTAGTCTATTCTAAAGCTACAAAAATTACAGTGAGCATATAATAATATTATGAAGCTTCTATAAAATTTTCAGGATTAAATCTATCACCAATTCATCACAAAAAATCCTACCATATTTATCCTAATAATATTAAGCACTCTCAAATGATTTAATAGCTCCTTGTATCAACATGTATATATATGAACTAAATATACTCACAGATAGAGCATAATTTTATGAACCTAACAAAATATGTTTCATAATTTTTGGACACATACATGATTTTATATTATTTATCAAAGATCAGCTCAAAAATTAACTTA
The DNA here is from genome assembly GCA_904845875.1 of Miscanthus lutarioriparius. NCBI lineage: Eukaryota > Viridiplantae > Streptophyta > Magnoliopsida > Poales > Poaceae > Miscanthus > Miscanthus lutarioriparius. The sequence continues at coordinate 7,877,195 of CAJGYO010000003.1, read as the reverse complement.
GAAAATCATTTCTAATTCCTTATGAAAAAGAAAGACGAATTCTCCCGCGCGGTCCACGCGACGCAGCGAGCGCGCGGCGGCCCACGGTGCGGCCCACGCGAGGCCGGCCTGCAGCACAAGACGGCCCGCGGCGTGGGGAATCCCACACGCGCTGGCGATTTTGCAAAAGAGACCTCACACTTCTCCCAAATTACAACTAAGTACTAACACTATTACCCTCTCCCTCAGAACTTCTCACTTAACCCCCTAGCCATTCCCTAATACCCCGCGCGCACCCTCGGCAACTCAGTGCACGGCGGCGCGATGAGCGGCGGCACTGGGCGCTTACGCCGGCCACCTGGGACCTACGCGGGCCCACCTAACAGGTCGGTCACCATCTTCTACCCGAGCGGCTGCGCTAAGCGGTGGTGCAGGGGGACACGACTGGGTGGGAAAGGGTACAGCGACGCGCGGCCATCCGCGACGCGCGACGCCACTATTCCGGTAGGCTGGGGTAGCTACAGGCTTAATTGGTTAGCTCGTGAGCATCAGGAGGCTACCATGTACCAGCCCGAGGTGACGGTTGGGGCGGAGGGTGATGGAGGAAGGCTGGCCACGTGTGGCCGACCGTGCGGTGGCACAATGCGGTGGCACGGTCGCGTCATTGACGAAGGGGAGGCGGTAGCGGTTCGGCTAAAGCACGTAGGGTGAAGAGGGAGTCAAGGCGATGCTAGTGGTGCAAATAAATTGGCTGGGGAGGGACGGTGGGAGAGCTACCCACATCCATGACCAGACGCAGCCTTATCGGCATGGCGGCGGGAGAAACTCCAAAATTGGAGCTTGGCCATGCTCGCTTCAAAGCTAGGTGGGGTCGGGCAGCGAGAGACATGATGGTGAAGCCGTGGATACGCTGAATTGAATAGAGGTGATCGTTCGCTGGGTAAATTGAATGGCCGGCTCGTGGTGACAGTAGAGGGAGAAAGAGAGAGACGGGATGCGGCAAGTAGCTCGGCTCATCCTCGCCTTGGCGAGATGCGGTCGGCGAGATCATAGAGGCCCACGCGCAGGCGCTAGCAGATAGGCACGCGCGCTTCCGATCGATGTGGCCCGCGTGGCCGCAGTGTCTTAAATGACAAGGCAACGGCGAGCTCAGCCACGTGCGCGCGATAGTGGCGGACTTAAACTAGGCTGGTAGCGGCACAAAGGGTACAGTGGATAGGTGCGGACGTGACAACGATGCAACGGCAGCGGCAGCGTCGCGGCATGAGGCTGGTCGACAGTGCGGTGAGGCAGTAGTGCGCGGACGCGATGGCGAGGTGATAGCGCCGGCAGTGGCTTCGTCGTGGCGCCGGGCGGGCGGCAGCAGCTCTGCGCGGCGGGGCCAGCAGCCGTCGGGCCACAACCAGGCCAGAGGCAGCCACGGTCGGCAATGCGCGGCAGCGCGTGCACGCACAACCAAGGCGGCGACGCCGACCGCCCGAGCATGGTGACCGCGCCCATGTGGCCAACCAGCCCGAGACCGAGTCATGCACGAATTTTAAAGCGCCTATAAAAATTAAACAATTGCATAAGGAGCCAAACCATCTTCATCATGCTCAAGAGTGCATATGAGACTATCAAATTGAGCTATAACACTATACCACCCCATAACCTAATCTCTCAAAATAATTTGCTAAACATAGCAATGTCTAGCTATTGACGGACTTAGAAATTTTCTAAGTTTTGAGCTGAACTTGATTTCAATTTGCAATTTCTAGGCTAATAGAAATATTAGCTGGTAATATCATTTTTCGACAGCAAGTATTTCACTGTCATCTACAAAGTTTATACTTCAAACTTTATTCAAATACCACACACATGTTCTATAGCATTTTTATTCAATAAAAATTAGTTTTAAACCGTTCTTGATATACATGAACTATTGAATCAACATTCGTTTAATATTTTTATTGATCAATTTAAGTTACAAGAAATTTATCTACACACTCTATCACATGCATTAACACATAAACATGGTGCCCATGACATGTTTTAGTAAATAATTTAGGGTATAACACCGAGGGTGTTTGTTGACGTAAAAATGTGGCGATGCGCCTGACACACAGCAAGCCGGAACGATCTGAGCGAGGTCAACCCGTAGATCTTGCTTGGCTTCACAACATGACCAGTCGATCCTGAAAATTCTGAAAGGCGTACCAGTCAATTTGACCTACAATTGATAAGAAGAGGAAATTTTATCAGTAATTTAGGGTGGAACATGCCGATTTTGCTCAGACAATTCTAAGTGTGCTGCTTCGAGAGCAACCAAACAGGAGAATCGACTAAATAGCCGATACGAGGAGAAATCGACTGTTAAGGATTGTGATGTTCGTGGGTCATGATTGATTTATGATAACAAGTACAATACACCCAGATATAAATAACATCATCGGCTAGATGGATATAACTAGTGTAAAGCATTGAACCGATAAATTTAACAAGGAAAGATATAACTTCCGAATAAATCGACTGTCTAGCACAAATGAATCTACAAATGCTCTGAATCTAAGCTGTTATCATCAACAGTGAGGTTCAACCGGATCGATACAACTATGATAATGATAACAAACTAAAGCCAAAGAATTCATAAAACCATCTATATATTGTCTGGTTCATCGAAAAAACATGCTATATGTGTGAAGGCACATGCGAATCGGCTAAAATAGCCAATGCATGCATAGCAAACAAACAGAGTACATATCTTGATCACGAACAAAACCACTAATTGATAATCTCTAATCTAAAGTCTTACCGGTAAGGTTCGACCGGATCGATGCAGCTATGATGGTGTCATTAGATTAGATCTCATTAACTAGTGAGTTCATCCAAGATCGAAAAGATGTCTTTGAATGCATACTATACTTGATTGGAATAGAGGTAAAACAGCCGATCTCACAGAATTAAGCCATCAATTATGAGATTCAAAGTGTGACCAGATTAGAAAACGATCAATTATGATGATATGATGTCGATCTATCTCTATCTCAATCAGATGATTTGTTATGATTAATGGAACATTAATTATAACAAGACTGATAACTGGTGAATCAACCAAGAACAGCTAGGAAAATCTTACTAATCTTAGAAGATTCGATAACTGGTGATATTGCATTAAACAACAAGTTATTTAACACAAGATCGATAACTTTGATCTATATTATGATCCGTAAGAGATCAATCAACTGATGCAGCCTTACGAATAATGATATAGATCGATAACTAACTTATACTATACTCGTAAAAGATCAATCGGCTGATGCAGGTTTACAAGCATAATATAAGTCGTGACGGTACTCACAGACAAGCCGGAGGTTGATCAGTTGATGCAGCCCTACTTGTTGAAGAACTTGTCGAGATCTACTCCTAAGGGTTGGCGTGAAGCCAAAAAAGGTAATTGTATTGGTTGGTTGTTCGTGTCTTTACAATAACCGGGGTCCAACATTTATATCCGGAACCTAAACATGAATCCTACTCAAATATGACTCATTACAATTCTTGAAACAAAAGAAAACATTCCTAACTAAAAATATAACTTGGACTCTGATCTTTTCCTTTTTATAGAGTCCGACATATTTTTCCCCGACGCCATCCGTACGTATTCCATTGACGTCGTCTGCTGATGTCATCTATAAAATAGCCGATTCCGACACTGCATCAAAACCAGACGATATCGATTCACATCTGACCGATTCCTTGATGATACAATCTTAGAAGCTTCGAGTTCTTGCTTTTTCTTCTTTACAGATTTTGGTGTAAACAGTGTTACAACTTGCGCGTCCACGCGTGGGCCCATGTCACCCGAACGTCGCTCGATCACGCCTGCATCACCCGCGCCCACGTGAGAGCCCGTGCCGCCCACGCTGCGCGCCCACACGGGGACCGCTCGCACCTCTCCCGCATCCCTCGCTCATCTCATGTGGAACACATGACCTACTTCTGAAACATCTAGATGCAACACTTGCAACATACATCTAAAAACATCTTCAACATTTGAAATGTACACTTGAAACATGCATCGTATCGTGGTGCGGCCTTCTCTGATGTTTGCATCGGGGCGCCGCAGCCGTAGCAGGAGGCGAGGATGGAGGGCTTTCGCGCTAGGGCCCGGCGCTTCTCCTTGCGCTGGCGACGCCTGTTGGCGTGGTTGCGTGCAACATGCACGCAACGACCTCAGTGGCTAGCTGGCGGCCGCAGCATGGGCGCGACGGTGCCCGCGTCGTTAGGCGTGGCAGGTGGCGGAGCAAGCGGCAGGAGCAGGAGCGCGGGTTGACCGTCAAGCGAAACAGTGCAGAGCAGGGGAGCGGGCGGGCGGCGCACTGGAGGTGCCCACGACGGTGGGGAACGCTGCGACAGCCGATGTGCGATGCGAGATGGGGGAATGCCGCTCTGTATTTTTTTATGAGGGAAGGAACTGAGGTAGATGGCAGCCAGTCTGGTGGGCGCCGTCACCAGATTATTTCCATAATTTGTATAGTGGACTTAATTAATTTTTCTTGAGGATCCAGGGGGAGTTAATTAATCTTTTTAGACACTGGGGAAATTAATTAATAATCGCAGATATTCAGCCATCACATGTTTTTTTTAGAGGTCATATGTTTTGTTGATCGAGGTCGAGGACCTTAGAGAATGGAGGCCCAGTGTAAAACTAGTCATGAACCAGCATAGTATTCAGCCCACCAAAATTGGACCGTGATTCCTTATTTTTAGCCCAATCCGGATTCGGCCCGTATGCCACCAGCTGCTCTCCGCACACCCAACGCCACCGAACAGGATCGCCCCGCCCGGCCCGGCAGGTGGAGTGGCACGGACGCCAATGCTAATTGTCGGCAGGCGGCGATCCATCCGAGTCATCGTTTCCGCGGGAACTCACCGTCGGAAAGCCACCGGCTCTCCCTCTCCCTCTCCCTCTCCGATCACCGCTTCATCATTTCCCACCCAACAGGCGACGATCGATCGAGCCCTCGACGCTCGACGGCTGCTGGCTATTGCGGCCTGCCTCCGCGTCACCGCCGCCCGCGCCCCCACACCCAAAAGCATATACGCGCGCAGGAAAAGAAAATACTACTAGTAGAGAAGGAAACTGGAGACGGAGATGAAGTGGCGAGCACCTGACGGCCCGGGAGACCACGAGCGGTGGAGGATGGAGCCAGTGGTGGCTCGCGGCGGCTGCCCGGGGCGCGCAGGAGGGAGAAGGCCACCACCACCACACACACACACTCACAGCCGAGTGGTGTGGTGAAGTCAGGAGCTAGAGCGGGAAGCCTACCTCACCAGAGAGCCGAGAGCTGGAGAGGATGGTGGCATGGTGCGTGTGGCTGTGGATTTTTTCGATTCCTAATTCCTTCCTAGCAGAAATTTCAGATAATAAAACGCGTGGGGAGCTCACTTTTCTCCTGAATCTCCCAACAAAAAGAAAGTACGCTTGGAAAAGCAACACTAGTGCTCTGAACTGCACGCCAATCTTGAAAATGGTTTGTTCAGTGGAATTGTATTCTTTCTCCCTGAATTTTTCAGTGAAACAGTAGGCCATTCCGGATCAGAACCATGCACAGTTCTTTGAAAGAGCCGTGCATTCAATGATTTGAAAGGGCGACAAACATTTCCACAGCTGGAGTCGTGCCAAGATCATCTCAGAACGTTCAGAGACGCAATTTCACAAAGACCGAGTCATTCCTTTTCTCCATCTCTCACGAGTCATGAAACCATATCTCGCTCTGTAAGCTGTAATCGGATTGACATAATTACATCAATACACATGGTTGGAGTGGATGAGAGTAAAACTTAATTAAAAATTCCACCCCGATCCACCCCTAACACATGTGGATTGAGGTGAATCCGACGACGCAAGGCCTCAAGTGGATGGATGTCACCGTGATGTCGTGTCAGTACCGTTGGTTTAGTATACCGCAAACAGCTTTTCTTAAGTGGATGGATGTCACCGTGATGTCGTGTCAGTCCCGTTAGTTTAGTAGACGGCAAACAATAATAAGAAAAACGTTCCAACACACCACGCGCCACACGCTCACAAAAAGGCATGAAATCAAGTGCAGGAGTTGTCCTTTGAAGTATCATCTCGAGAGTACCTACTCGCCACTTCAGCATTGACACGGCAGGGCAGGCAGGTAACAGCATCCTGCTCAGCAATTGAGACTCAGGGCTCAGAGTACAGACAAAAGTAGGCAAATACAGGTGTCGAATTTTGAAATCAAACAAATCAAGAGAGCTGGATACATACATATTGTTATTCCAAAACCAACCAAGCAGGCCAGCTAACGCTTCTCGAAGAGATGCATATCCCTCACCAGAAACTCCATGGCGTCTCCGGTATAAAAAAATGGCATATCCTTACGACCTTACCAAATGGATCATCATGCTACTCCAATCATTGACGTGATTCGAGATTATGAGCAGTCCATGAACAAAAAGGGGAGCAAAAATGTGCCCTTTTCCTTCTTATCATCATGCCTGCAGGCAGGGCCCATCCGGCCTACTTGACCACCTTTGATTCCCGATCTGAATTACGGACATGGCCCGTTTTGGTTTTTATCGTCGTCGACTGTGACGAAATAGGGGAGGGACCAAAAGCGAGTTTTTACAGGCCGGAAGCCGGATGCGGTGACGAAGAATCTGCCCACACGGCGACGGCACCATGCGACATGCGAGGTACTCCAGCCAGTCGTATAACGAGGCTAGTACGTCAAAAGTAGAAATGCTAGGGACGCATGCGGACGTGAACCCAGAAAAGTAACCTCACTCTACTGTCTACTGATCACATGGGCGCCATTGATTTACTCTGGTACTAGTGTATATTGTACAGTGCTAGTGTACAACAGCTATATACTAAATAACTGCACGGAACATGTGAGGAGGTACGTAACACCCTCGGTGTTACACCGTAAATCATTTACTAAAAATGTCATGGACATCATATTTATGTGTTAATGCATGTAATAAAGAGTGTAGATCAACTTCCGTAACTCAAAACAATCAATGGAAGTGCGAAACGAAAGTTAATTCCATAGTCATGTTATATCACTTAGGGTTTAAAACCATTTTTATTAAGCAAAAATGATATGAAACACCTATGTGACACTTAAATAAAGTTGAATGTACGAACTTTGTAGATGGCAATGAAATACTTGTTGTCGAAAAATATTATTGTTAGATGGTATTTCTAATAGCTTAGAAATGGAATTTGGATTAAAATTCAGCTCAAGACAGTAATTTTCAAAGTTGAAAACGTTGTGACAATGCAATATTAGCGAATTAATTCTGGAAAATTTAGTTAAAGGCTTGTGCTATATTTTTGCTTGGTGGGTTGCATCCAAGTAAGTACTTATTAATGGTATAGGGGTTGGTTTAGTTAGTATGTGCTTTGGTCATCAATTAATTGCTACAAAAAGGTTCGAAAATGCTGTTTGGGCACCGGTTGACAGCATCAACTTGGCATGCTCATATTTTCTTCTCTAGTCTACCTTGGTCCATGTATATTGCTCCATTCAGTACTCCTAGGTACCATCTTCAGCTCGGCCAGGTTGGTTGGGTCATAACCAAGTTAGATGGGTCGTGGTTGAAGCATTAAAAACCGTGCACAACACGTACTCGACCTGTTTTCCAGTGTGGGCGCGGTCACCGTGCCTCGGGGGCATGGCGTCGCAGCATTGGCGCGTCCGATGCACGCACGCGCGCACGCACGCACACACGCGCGACGCCATGCTCGGCGGGTCACTGAGGGCCGGTTGGCTTGGCCGCACGGTGCTGTTGCCGTCGTGGGCCCGACGCCCTGGCCAATCCACTGCCGTCTGCCCGCCCTGCCACGCCGTGTCGCTGCCGCTGTCGTTGTGTCACGTCGCGTCGCGCCTGCACGCCTGCGCTGCGCTGGTCGGGTGGATGCCTTCCGCACGTGGCCATGCACGCCGTTGCCACGCCATTAATGGCGCTGAAGCGTGCGGGCCATGGCCTGTCGCCGACGCACGCGCTTGTCCCCTGCGCTTGGACGAGGGTCCCTCGGCCACGGCAACCACACCCCGCCAAGGCGCGCGCACCAGTCGAACCACTGACCGAGCCCTACTGCCGTCCCGTCCACCCGTGGACACGAGAGGCGCCTCTCATTAATTCCACACGTCTACACCTGCGCTCTCTTGTCCTCTCACTGCCTGTGCCACTCGCAACATTGATGACGGCCGGCCGGGTGCCAATTTGGCGTTTCCGCCCCGGCAAGCCGTTAAGGCTGCGCTTGGCCGTGGGGGCGGACAGCTTGCTCGCCATTCACCCACTGTCCAATTCACCGTACCACTACCTTTGCCTAGCTCTTTCCTTCGCCCCACGCACCTTGGCCCAGTCGTTACTGGCTCGCCTTCGTCGCTGACACGACCTTGTCACCACGATGCGCCACCGCCTCTCGCCGGCGTATGTGGTCAGCTTCCCACCGTCACCCTTCGCTTCAACAATTGCCTCAGCCGTCTTCGCTATAAGCCTCTGATGATCGTATGCCAGCTCGTTAGCACCGTAGCCTCCTTAGTTCGCCGGAACGGCTATGTCGCCATTGCGGAAAGCCGCTCACCGATGCAGCTCCTCCCAGTAGACCCCGCAACCCCTAACAACCACTCATCATCGTTGTTTTAGCCTGAGGTGGAGGTTGGCCCCTTGGATCGATCGACGCGAGTCCCGAGTGGCCGACATAGCCGCATTATGATGGTGGATGCTGCGCCGTCGTGCGCTCGGTCTTCGGGGAGCTCGTGGGGAGAATTAGAAAAGACTAGGGGGGTTAAGTGGGGGAGCCAGTGAGAGGTAGGAATAGTAGAGAGGATCGTGGGTGAGTTTGATAGGAAGCCGAGGGGTCTGTTGCAAAAGCGTCAGCGCGCGGGCCTTCCCCATCGTGGGCTGCCTCGCGTGGGCCGCGCCAGCAGGCCACACTCACGCGTGCGCTGTGCCGCGCGTTGCGGGACGCACGGAGAAATTGGTTTTCCTTTTTCAGAGAATTAGTAAATGCTATTCCAATTTAGTTTTGAGCTGATCTTTAGTAAATTATATAAAATCATGTAGGTGTCTAAAAATTGTGTAATACATTTTATTAGATTCCTAAATTTGTGATCTATCTGTTAGTATATTAGTTCATATAGTTCTGTGGTATTTTTAGGGTTACTTTATTTATTTTAGAATGCTTGTTATTATTATGATTACTTAGAGAATGAATTTTTGTGATGAAATGGTAGAAATGCTAGCTTTGAAATTTTTACAGTAGGTTCATTAGATTATTATGTGCTCACTGTAATTTTTGTAGCCTTAGAATAGGTTGATAAATAGGGTAGTTAAGTACTCCTTGTTTTAGTATATATAAAATCGTAAATAAAGTAAGAAATATATTTTTGATTACTAAGATAATACTCGAATGTTTCATATCTGTTTAGTAGAAAGGATGGGTAGCTTAGCATCTTAGTCATTAGAGTTAGCTTGGTAGATGTTGTCGGTACAGAAAGTGACCAACACGTAAATATCTATAGTTTTGCCGTACGTTGTGATCGGATGTGGCCTAACACTCAATGACACAGAGTTTATACAGGTTCAGGCAACGTGCCCTATATCCAGTTTAAGTCGGTCGATGACTTTGTTCCTGAGCCCAGGTGCTCGAAGTTTACAGTGGGGTTACAAACGAGAAGTAGAAAGATGGGGGGTACAAGAGGTCCGGTCGGACTCTGGTCTGAAGGACCGAGAGTGACGGAAGCTCCGCTATGTGCTAAGTGTTCGAGCGTGTGCTCGAGGTTTGAACTTGGCGGTTCTGTTGTGGTGTACTGAATCGATCTGAATGAACTAAGTCATCCCCTTTTGGGAGAAAGCGCATCCCCTTTTATAGATGAAGGGGATGGTCTTACAAGAGAGAGAGAGAGAGAGAGTACGTATGTGTTGACACAAAATGTGACGCACTGTGCCGCACACACAGCAAGCCGAAAAGCGTAGCTTCAATCGGGTGCCCGGGTGCTTCGTGATCCGGAACGTGCCAGTCAGTTTGACCTGAAAGAAACTGACAAGGGATAAAACAGTTAAATGTCAAACCGGAACATGTCGGGTGAGACCAGACGATTCAGTATATACGCCTCGGTTAGCCACTTACAACGACATACGCTATAGGAAGTCATGCGCCAACAAGTTTATAAATCATTCGCTAATTGTAGGATGGACATACGTAAAGATCTGATTGCGAATGCATATGCATGGGAAGACATGTTTGAACAAGTGAAATTGATTATGCGTTAATGCATATCCAAGCTCAACAATCCAAATTAGAGTTGGGGTCCATGAAGAAGGAACGTGCGATAAACACGATTAAGCCAATCTAAAACTCAAATGCGCACACGACGACACCTAGTTTCGTCAAAAACTTAAACGTGATTAACATACATGAACCCACAACATGTGACAATCTAGATTAAAATAATTCAGCCATTACGAGCATGTTATCTATTTGCAAAGGTATTATGAAAGTAATGATCATTGAAGCTCGAATAAAACCATAGAAGAGGGCCGAACAATATCAATCTAGATTGGGCAAAAGTGTGTTACAAATATATAAAATATTTAAAACATACAACACAGGATAACTTGATGAATCTATTTAGATTTTGCCGTAATCTAATAGAGCCGATAACTGCCTTGCTTCCACTAAGCATATTGAGCAAACGCTCACATTTCGGTATCTACTCATAAACAAAGTATAAGCAAAGACTTCTTGATTGTCAAGCAAAGATCCGCCAAGACGATCATTGAAAACAAACAAGACTACTTGCATCACGCCTAAATCCACCGCATGATACTAAACATGATAACAAGGTTGTCGGAACTTACGGAGGTCGACGGATCGATGACTCCTCTCAAGAACTCGGCGACACGACAAAAGGACTCGAAAGTTGGCACGGGGCGGTTGTATTGATTTGGTTGTGAACGCCTATTACAATGGTCGAGGGTCAATATTTATACCCTAGACGAAACACGAGTCCTAAAGACTACGATTTACAAAGGAACTCTTAAACAAACTTGGAAACTACGATTCCTTGCCCCAAACTCTCGAGTCCTTTATTATTACAACTTTCATCTTTTCGATCGGCTTTGCTTGCCATCTTCCGCTTTCCCGAATGGAGTCACCACCTTCCGAATAACCGACCGCACAAGCATTTAGCCGACCGCTTCGTTTGTTTGCCGAATGTCCTTCTTCCCACATGCGGACCCACCGTCATCTTCCAAAGTCGACCAAAATCCAAAGTGTTAACACCATGCAAGCAATGTATTCTCGAGAGTCCCGTGCAAACACAACTTCCCTTTTCTTGACCAAATTGATCTTGGAAATCTTCTCCACAAATGGCTCGGTAACATGTACGTATATATTTGCTTGGGCGCATCTTTATTGGCTTGCATCTTCACTAATCACTACGCCGGCAACTGTGGATCGTATTATTTCCTTCATGCATGGACTCTTTCTTTAATCAAGAAGCTTCACGTCTCCATCCAAAGATATATTTGATTTATTTCCTTATGCAGCCCGCCAAACAACTATTAAAATATCCTTCCTCGTTAATCGATCTTAATCTTGCTTTGGCATCCATGTCAAGCATAGCTCGTATAACACTTGGCCTCTCATCCTTTTCCATTTGCCTTGCCGGTTGCCCAATAATGCATCACGATATGTAACAAACAAGATGGTAGGCACATCGAATCTGTCATTTGTTTGACCTTTTGTCGCTCCCCATTAATTTCTCGAGCATGAATGACTCCATCGTATATATCTCTCATCGGCTTTCGAGTCATGGTCATTATCGGAGATTTTCTTCTTTTACATTACCACCGCTTTCTTCCCAATTACCAAATTTTGATGTCAACACAGCCCCCTAGTTCGGAGTATGATTTTTCATGCTTGAACTATTTCAATCTGATGGTCTTCTTTAGTGAGTCGACATTTGATTGCAATACTTGGCCTTGATGATTTGCTTGGTATGACTGTTCATCTGATTTAGCCGATTAAGAGGTGGCCCCAGAGTTTATAACTATAATCGGTTCTCAAATCACCGGTAAAGAGTCAAGAATTCACTAGCAAAGCAGTGATTACCTTATTCCAAGCCTCACCTATACATGTGAACTCAAGTGTCTATCACACCATCTTGGGTGGTTGAAGAATAGAACGGATTAGAATCCATCATCCTCACTTCTTCCTTTCCGAGAAAACTTGGGTTTTTGAAAGATTTTTAAAAATCAAAACATAGCTTTGCTCCCCAAATGATTCTCTTAGATCGCTCAAATGTGCATAGTTCCTTACCAAAACATCGCTTTTGCTTCTCTTTATCCTACTTCTAAAAAGCTTATGTGGAGTTTAGGTGGGGATAAAATATGTAGCGTATTTACCTTGCATATATTGCAAGGTCAAATCCTGGATCCAAGGAGAGAAGTATCATACTCTTAGATCAAGAGGTGCATGTGTGTGAATATTTAGTGGTTAACCTAATTCTACTATGCTTTCTGAAATATATTTCTCTCTGTGGAATATTTTTTATGAGAACATGGGTTATTTTCATTCTCATCTCTTTTCTTTTCCCCCTTTTTTTTCTTTTTTTACTTTGGACATCTTTTGTGTCTATCGTTTTATATTTTTGTATAACCCATGTCTCTTTTTACAACAACTTTTGAGAGAAATATTATCAAGAACTTGGAGCATTTATTCTAATAAAATCTAACATATTTTGTCTTCTCCCGGTGTAGGAGCGAGAACATTTTGAGATGGATGAAAAACATGTTTTGCGTACTTCCAGTATAGAAGCAGCACATATATGTGGCGTGTACGTGATCTTGATCTTGGGAACATGACAAATCTCTCAACAAGGGTCAACAAGACTCGACAAAACTCAACACAGAGCAAGCAGCTTATGTGGAAGGTTTTTAATGAGACTAATATATGACTCTGGTAGGAAATTCAACATCATTGAGGAGACAAGCTATTGATTTTGAATTTTTGTAAGAAAATTTCCCAAGTACTTTACAAAAGAAACAAGGTTTCTTTCATCATACCATATCTCATTCATCAACTACTTAGATAGCATGCTTTCCCTATAATAGATTGTTCACAAGTGACAGGAAAAACAAGGAATAAAGAATATGCGAGCCAAGCATGGAAGAGTATGTACCTCACATCTGTATGTACATCTTTCTCTGAGTCAATAAGTGCCTCTGCTCGGGATCCAATAATGACACTTTCACCGTATGCGTTTATCGGTCAACAGCATCTGGAATCCTCAGACATGCTCTCTCTGCGGTCTTCTTGAAAATAATATTCTTAATCCTTCTTGACTTACGACCGGTGGATGCAAGCACGTAAAGACATCATCGACTTAATTGGTGACTAGAGGGAATGATGATCCCGAACCATAAATGATGACCGGAGGGAAGATGCCAACGCAATCGCTGTTCATATTGACATTCCCCATGAGCATACTAGAACCGCATAAGGATAGATGCCCTCATCAACTATACTATCATAGGCGGCGATGAGGTAACCTCTCATGAGCCGATGAGAACTTGGATGCGGTCAGAGACGATCATGTGATCGTAACCACCTTTTTGCACATACAGGATCAGCTTGCCTTCAAATCTCGTAATTATTGACTCGATCTCATACATAAGGCCACCGATCGAGAATGTTCTCGGCTCTAGCTCCATGTTTTCTTAGTATTGGCAACGTACATGCGCACATGGCGGCGAAGATCCCTCGGTCGTCTTGGCTTGAGACTTAGAACCAAGATGACGGACCTACAATCCACATCAAAGACAAGCGCATAGCCGATTCTAGAAATCTTATTATCCATCTTATGAAGCGGCATCTAACAATCGAGAATCAAAGCGATCGGATGTTTGATTACTATGATGCGGCAAAAGGTCGAGCGGTGACATCGACACACACTGTGTTCCAACTTTTGTTTGTTTCCCTCATACAAGTATTCATCGAGCCGGATTCTTTCCATCCGGTTTTGGTCGTTGCTAGCTTCAAATTATTTCATCCTCAAGGTCGATTTAACCTTCTCTATCATCCGATGAGACATAATCATATAAAAGACCCCATCGGCTATCGCCTTGATACGTTGACTCCCGATCACCCTATCAATGTTGTTCGAGTACATTCTCGAGCACTTTTCAATACTAGGAACCGATATCTTTGATGACTCGAGGCTATAATTATAATCGGCTATATCTCGAGCTGAGATAATAAGCACGAATATTAGCCTCTTCCACTGCTATCGGTTATTTGCTATCTGTGTGACTAGCCGATGCCAAACCAATGTGCAAATACCCACCGTCACGGATGCGAGACAATAAAGTATTCCGCCACCATACTAATGCTATTAAATATGCCTCCCAAGTCGATGAAGCGCAACATCGTCGGCTTTGGCTTGCTTCGTGTGAGGGGCGATGTCGTAATATTGCCGATGACGGCCTAGATACACAGATGAACCAATCTGATCTCACGATTTTCTTCAAGCCGATATTCCTTCTTCGAGCTCTCTTAGGAAAATCCAATTATTCGAGATGTATCGGCCAACACACATTTTTTTACCTTGCCTTTCATGACCACTAATAGTAGCCGATGCTTGAAGGAATATTTAGTCGATAATTTGTTGCGACAATCTTGTACCGAGATAAAGCTTGACCCTCTCAAAGCAGACAACAACAACTCTATTAATATTTTCATTAATTGTGCGGGTCGTCCGGGAGGAGCGTGCGAGATGGATGGAGATCTTCCAATATTTTAATCAAAATAAAATTGCTTTGTGAAAACCTTCATGGGGATTAATGAGCCGATTACCCCACCTATGGCTTCATCGGTACGCTGACTACTCCGTTGTCTTGCATTGATATTCATGATTTTCTTTGTTGATTGCAACGGCGGACATATTAGTTTCATATAGCCGATCGTACCCGTGATCGGCTCCATATAGTCGAACGAGTGTTTAGAGCACCATCGACGTGTCCAAGCTTTCAAAGCCGCATATACGGTTCGGTTACTATTGAGGTACCTTCGCTAGCGGCTGTTTTACCCGACTTGACCACATCGCGTCACGCCAAGCCGGATGCTTCAAATGAAGTGGAAATTTAGCCATGATATGGCCCCCAAATTACCGATCTCTTTATATCGTTCTTGGAATCGATGGAGGTGAGCAGCCCATGGAGTTCACTCAACATGATGCGCCTAGACTCTTGATTCTTGGTTGCTTGCAATAAAAGACCTCACCGGCTTTTTACCGGTATGCATGCCGCCGGTACATCATAAGTTGAAGCTTTCGAGCTTGACGATGGGTTTGGCATCCCCTTGAATGTGTGCGCACTCCCAAACCTGACTACCTCGGTGTACTTTACGACACATGTTCGGGCGAGCTCGACGATACTCGTGACAATCTCTGGTTGTCGCCGAAGAAGTCGGAATTGGTGGTAACCCGGTTTAGGCTATCCAATACCCTCTCGCAACGTGGCTAGCGCTTCTCTTTCACCTTCGCCGTAGTGGTGCGGTTGGCAAATATGGTGCCCATGCTCATCTCCGAGTTTATCAATCACGATGTCCCATGCACTCAAAATTGTATCCATCATATCATCCATTGCGATGTCGACGTCTGCTTTTCTCCAAAGACCTATGTGCCGCTCACGTCATCCTCGACATGTTGAAGATGTGTCCCACCACTTCATGATCTTGTGCTTGCACTTTGGAAACATCCCGGTGGATCCGTCCGCCTTGTAAATAGGACCGTCTATTGCTAGTTTTGTTGCCGTCTTGCAGGGTAGTGAATAGGTACAAGTTGCTATTCATGCCAAGGCGCCGCACCATTCCTTTGCCGATATCCAGTTGGTAGAATTTATCCATGACTCTCCAAGCCGATATTGTTATCAACCAATACTCCTGTGCGCATGGACACATCGACTACTTTTGTGGGAATATCATATTTGCAACCTTATCCTAAACATGCCGCTCCAATATTTGAGTCATGTGGCCACCTTATATTTAAGTTTCACCGTCAATCGGCTTGTCTCAAATCAATGTTTCTCCAGATACACCGATTACATCGGTACCTCTCCGTTGATGTGAGCGAACTATAATTAGCCGACGTGTATATCTTGAGTGAAGCCCTATCACCATATCTCTTGAATGAACGTAAGCAATTATCTCTTTCTCCTTTGATATGTACGCACATGTACTACTCAGTCAAACAAACTTTGGTCCGGCCGCCAGAGGACAGGGAATCAACATGCCATCGGCTATCACTTTCTATAATCCTTTCCTGTGTTCATCGACTAAAGTATAGAAGAACCTGGCTGATGCTCTATCCAGTCGGTATAGAAACCAATAATTTGTACATGCTAGAGTAGTGTGCCAATGGATGGCTCTGGTCGTATAGGTTCTGTACCCAATGTCTATGTCCGTCTGGCTAACTGACGAGGAAGCATATATGCATGCATACATGCCGATGTGCGCCAGCTGGGGTGACGGCAACACTACGTATCGGCTCATCAGGTATGATGGAGCATCTTGGAGCTCATGGGATGAAGGAGCCCAAACCCCTCCGTGTAATCTTCTTATGAGCGGCGTTCGGTAGGGACCCCATCAGCAAATAGCTTACCAGCTTGGGGGCAGAGTCTTGAACCTCAAGTATAGTAGCCGATCCTCCTTCATGAGCAGTTATTGACCCAAAGTCTTGAAGCCGATAGATGTAAAGGAGCAACCGTCCAATAGATTACATACATTGGCAATCATCCATATACGCGTGTGTATGGAATCTTTGTAGTATATCTTTGTTTAGCTGATGCAACATTCTTTGACTACAAGAGTACAACAAGGCGTCGACTTTTGATCTTCTTGACTTTATCACTTAAAGTGTCAACATGTTGTTGGAAGTTTGTAGCAACTGTGACAAGAACTCGCGCACACGTTGCTAGTAGCACCACACAAATGACGTGCAATCCCCTCCGTGTCAGGACCCTGTCTTCTCCCGTTAGACCGATCGGTTACTTTCT
Source organism: Miscanthus lutarioriparius (assembly GCA_904845875.1). Lineage (NCBI taxonomy): Eukaryota > Viridiplantae > Streptophyta > Magnoliopsida > Poales > Poaceae > Miscanthus > Miscanthus lutarioriparius. Next base: position 7,860,140 of record CAJGYO010000003.1, on the reverse strand, counting down.
GATAATAAAATAACTCCATCATCCAAATAATCCATTAGTCCTCTGTTTTTTTAATCTAACTGCCGATGTTCCTTTTGACCGGAATCAACTTTCTGGAGACAGTGAGTATGATTAACGGCATTTTTCCTCTGATATTTTTCGTGCTTGAGGTATTCCAAAGATTACATCCTCGAATCTTGTTGAGGCTCCCGAACAGCGATGACGTGGCCTTGCAATTTTGTCATCTGGTTTCCTCCGTGGTATTTGACAATGATCTCGGCTCAAGAAAAATCACGATCTTGGTTCACGTGAATAGATGAAAAACGCTCACCGCCTTTAATCAGATTGGTGACTCTTCAGCGTAATTGAAATTGGCCTTAGAGTATGATATGTTGTTTGTTGATGCCACATGCCGAGGTCTTGATGAATAATGCTTTAATAGATGGCTGAATAAATACCAAAGATCGTCCTTTTGTTGTAGATGAAAATTTCGGACTCTCCGTGATTTGGAAGCTAATAGAATATCCATAAAGCATCGACTTCCAATCGAACGATTATGGTCCCACCGGCGTGCCAAAAAGTGTGTTGACACAAAATGTGACGACCGTTGTCATGCACACACACACGCAAGTCAAAAGCGTAGCTTCAATCGGTGCCCGGTGCTTCATGATCCGGAACGCGTGCCCGGTCGGTTTGACTGAAAAAACCGACAAGGATAAAACAGTTAAATGTCAAACCGGAACATGTCGGGTGAGACCAGATAGCTCCGTATATACGGCCCTCGGCCACTTTACAACGACATACGACTATAGGAAGTCATGCGCCAAACAAGTTTATAAATCATTCGGCTAATTGTAGGATGGACATACGTAAAGATCTGATTGCCGAATGCATATGCATGGGAAGACATGTTTGAACAAGTGAAATTGATTATGCGTTAATGCATATCCAAGCTCAACAATCCAAATTGAGTTGGGGTCCATGAAGAAGGAACGTGCGAGATAAACACGATTAAGCCAATCTAAAACTCAAATGCGCATACGACACCTAGTTTCGTCAAAAACTTAAACGTGATTAACATACATGAACCCATTACATGTGACAATCTAGATTAAAATAATTCAGCCATTACGAGCATGTTATCTATTTGCAAAGGTATTATGAAAGTAATGATCATTGAAGCTCGAATAAAACCATAGAAGAGGGCCGAACAATATCAATCTAGATTGGGCAAAAGTGTGTTACAAATATATAAAATATTTAAAACATACAACACAGGATAACTTGATGAATCTATTTAGATTTTGCCGTAATCTAATAGAGCCGATAACCGCTTTGCTTCCACTAAGCATATTGAGCAAACGCTTTTGCACTACGGTATCTACTCATAAACAAAGTATAAGCAAAGACTTCTTGATTGTCAAGCAAAGATCCGCCGCACGATCATTGAAAACAAACAAGACTACTTGCATCACGTCTAAATCCACCGCATGATACTAAACATGATAACAAGGTTGTCGGAACTTACGGAGGTCGACGGATCGATGACTCCTCTCGAAGAACTCGACGACACGACAAAAGGACTCGAAAGTTGGCACGGGGCCGGTTGTATTGATTTGGTTGTGAACGCCTATTACAATGGTCGAGGGTCAATATTTATACCCTAGACGAAACACGAGTCCTAAAAGACTACGATTTACAAAGGAACTCTTAAACAAACTTGGAAACTACGATTCCTTGCCCCAAACTCTCAGAGTCCTTTATTATTACAACTTTCATCTTTTCGATCGGCTTTGCTTGCCATCTTCTGCTTTCCCGAATGGAGTCACCACCTTCCAGAATAACCGACCGCACAAGCATTTAGCCGACCGCTCGTTTGTTTGCCGAATGTCCTTCTTCCCACATGCGGACCCACCTGTCATCTTCCAAAGTCGACCAAAATCCAGTGTTAACACCATGCAAGCAATGTATTCTCGAGAGTCCCGTGCAAACACAACTTCCCTTTTCTTGACCAAATTGATCTTGGAAATCTTCTCCACAAAGGGCTCGGTAACATGTACGTATATATTTGCTTGGGCGCATCTTTATTGGCTTGCATCTTCACTAATCACTACGCCGGCAACTGTGGATCGTATTATTTCCTTCATGCATGGACTCTTTCTTTAATCAAGAAGCTTCACGCTCCATCCAAAGATATATTTGATTTATTTCCTTATGCAGCCCGGCAAACAACTATTAAAATATCCCTTCCTCGTTAATCGATCTTAATCTTGCTTTGCATCCATGTCAAGCATAGCTCGATAGCACTTGGCCTCTCATCCTTTTCCATTTGCCTTGCCGGTTGCCCAATAATGCATCACGATATGTAACAAACAAGATGGTAGGCACATCGTAACTCGTCACCGCTTGACCTTTTGTCGCTTCCCCATTAATTTCGAGCATGAATGACTCCATCGATATATATCTCATCGGCTTTCGAGTCATGGTCATTATCGGAGATTTTCTTCTTTTTACATTACCAGCCGCTTTCTTCCCAATTACCAAATTTTGATGTCAACAGTATGCTAAGTCTTGTTGCCCACGTCATCGGGTACAAGATAATTGTAGGCGCCCCTAACACTGTTAATGTCAGATGCATGTGGGAGGTTGTGTCGTCTTCTTCCGGCATAGTAGATGTCGGTGCCTGCTATACTGTTGATGTCCAGAGGCATGTGAGGGGTTTTACCGTGTTCGCCTAGTAAGGTAAATGCCGACGGCCACAATACTGTTGATGCCTAGAGGCATGTGGGAGAGCTTTACCGTGTTTGTCTGGTATGGGGTTTGATGGCGCCTACAACACTGTAGGGCAAATGTCGGCGCCCACAACACTGCTTGGGCTCTGATATACCAGGAAGGTTGTAGGGTACCCTTCTGACATGCCCTGTTGGTACTGTTCCGCAGGTGTACAGGGTACGTTCCTCGGTATTGTGGTTTGACTTGGGTGCCCTGCTTTACTTTTTCTGTCCGTTCCCTAGTCCTTACTGAGAGGGCGTCCCCGGTCGGTTGGTTCCAGTCAGCTCTGATTGCGCCAATCAAAGAAGAGCTGTAAGCAGGGGTTCGGCGCATCCCCGGTTGGATACGCGGGTCAGAGTTAGAAGGTGGTGTTTGGCCAGGCCTTTCGGTCAGAGAGGACGTTCGGAGGTGGGCCAGGGTCGGAAGTGAGCGTTTTTCCTCCTTTGTGAGGCTTTTCGATTGAAGAGGCGGGTTGGAGTCGGAAGTGGGCGCCATTCCTCCTCGGCCAGGCCTTTCGGTCGGAGATTGGATTTGTCCTTCTGGCCTATCATTAGGTTTTTGGGCCGACCCAGTAGTTGCGCGTCATTCGTAATATTGTCTGCTGGGCCAAGCCTTTGCTGGCCAAGCCAGTCCATGAGGGACCCTGGGTTTATGAACCCGATAGGAGCCCCTGAGCCCTTGAGCCCCCGAGCGATTTGGGTAGAATCGGCTGGGGGATTTTTGTCTTAACGGCGGGTGCACACGAGCGCACCCCCGGGTGTAGCCCCCGAGCCCCCGGGTGATTCAGGCAGAATCGCCTGGGGGGTTTAGTCAACGGGCGCGAGTGTGTGCACTTTGGTGGGCGTAGCCTCTCTTTTCTAGTTTTTGGCCCATCGTTTCTAGGAGGGTGGTCCCAGGTGTTTGGTTGTGGCCGAGGGACTGGGCGAGACAGAGTTTGCGTCGGGATCGGGCGAGCCGGAGGGATCGAGCGAGTTAGAGTCACGGATCCAAGCGTCGGGCGCACCGGGGGATCGAGCGAGTCAGAGTCGTGGATCCAGGCGTTTTGGGTGTCTTGAGCCCCTGAGCCTCGTTGGGCTTGGTAGGGGTTGGTTGAGTTTTGTGCATTACCCCATCGACGGTTTCTCACAACCGGAGCGGCTGAGCTAACGTCGCTTGCCTCGATGGCTCGGGCTCGAGTGACGTGCTCGGTGAGCTCGCTAACGGGTATGTTCGAGTGAAGTCCGAGTCTGTCGTTCATGATGGAGTCGGTATAGCCCTCATGTGGCACTCCACTGCTCCTTAACCTACAACCCGGCAGATGCCTGGGTCGTTCCGGAGACTGACCCAGGTGGCCCGCTGGCCTCCCCTCGATGGAGATTCTGTGGGTTTGGTGAGGTTTAGGATCGAACGAGAAGGTTGAGATGACCCTGTCTGCTTTGGGGTAGACTAGGCGAGGGCCGCTCGGGCCTCATCTACATTTTCTCCCCTGGCTCTGTTTGATGTGAGGCGGCCTCAAGCCCTTCTTGGGCTGGCCTTCGAACCTCGGTCGGTCGTTACTCATGTTGAATGAGGCAGCTACCGCTTCGTGACACAACACAGAGCATTGTGATGCATTTAACCGCATATGCAATGCCTTAGCCCCTGAGCCCCCAGGCGATTCGGGTAGAATCGTCTGGGGGTGCGGGTGTATGGAATGAATGAATGCGTGTATGGATGTATGAATGATATAAAGAAATAGTGGGAGTTGGTAATGTTACCTTGATGACTCGAGTGACGGGGTTTGAAGAGCTCAAATAAGAAATGTCTAACCGGGATCTGTGCTCGTCGTTCGTGACGAAGTTAGCAAGGCCCACATGGGGCGCCCCTTTGCTCCTTACCTGTCCCTCAGCGTTTTCCTAAGCCATTTGATTGACTTTAGGAAGCCCGTTGGTCTCTCCTGGCAGAGATCTCATCGCTTGGGCCTTTCCAAGTCCCGCCTAGGAAGGCGGAGGGCCGCCTGCGCGTAGTGGCACCTTGTTTCTCGTGCCCGGCGTGCGGTAATGGTGGGCCATACCTAGGCCACGTCCTATCTGACCAAGCGCCGTTCCGTCAGGCAGGGTGTGTCCTATCGGTCAGGGCGCGTCCCATCGTATCACATCCGCATTGAATGGGGGAAGGGAGAGGGTTTTTTCGCCCCCATCATTTCGCCTTTCCCAACTGTTGTGCCCCTTTCTTTAAGTAGGGGAAGGGAGAGGGCTTTTGCCCCTTTCCTTCGCATATTCCTCATCTGTCGTCTCTTCTCTTTCTTCCTTCTCGCCAAGAGCGTCTGAGTGCCACGGTGGTTCCTAGGAGAGAAAAGGGGAGAGCGAGGGAGAAGAGAAAACTCACAGATCCATCCACGAACCTGGAGTGAAATGCTGAGCTGGAGGTCATCCGTCGTGAGGGAGTCGGTGCTGGTTGCCTTTATCGAGAAGGGGTTCCTACCGCCGAAGGAGGTGGCACACTGGAGGGCTCCCGGGAGGGAGGATTTCCCGCAACCTCGGGCCTGTGGGGTTGTTTCCTTCCTTGCCTTCCATGAGCGCGGGTTAGGATACCCCACGCACTAGTTCCTGCGTGGGCTCCTCAATGCGTGGGGTTTGGAGCTGCAGCACCTCAATCTGACTGGGGTGCTGCATATCGCCCGCTTCGTCATTGTGTGCGAGGCCTTCCTCGGGATGGAGCCGCACGTGGATTTTTCCAGCGGATGTTCTCTAAGCGAACTTTGTCGGTGGGGAATCCGCCCAAGACCACACCGATGGTGGGCTTTGTGCTACAGAAGAAACCGAGCATGGGTAGCACGGGGAATGGTTCTACATCAGGAACCCGGCGAAGGCGCCGTTCTCTCCTTTCGCCGGCAGGAGGCCGAAGAGGCTAGACAACTAGTCGTGGGGCCCCACTAGTCAGTAGAAGAAGAAGGTGGAGATCATCGAGATGGAGCTCTAGAAGCTCGTGCGGCGCGGCCTTGATGGGGTGCGGGTGTTCCACACCCTCTACCGCTGTCGAGTTGCTTCGCTGGCGGAGAGGACGCGACCGATGTGGAAGTACAACGGCTCGATAGACCCTGGCCATGCGTTGCCAAAGGAGCTGCCGAACGGCGAGGTCTGGAGTCATCTTGACCGGGTGCTGCAGCTGAAGCCCAAAGAGAAGGTTATGGAAAGCCCAGACCTCTCAATGCCACGATGGTGTCCAAACTGGTATGCTCCCCTTTCTTTACTCCGTGCTCTTTTCCCCTTTGCTTTCCTATTTTTTAGAGTGTGACTGACCTGTACTTCTTTGACAGTGATCGGATATTGATGGGGCTGAGCATCACCCCAACTCTCATGGAGGAGGATTGGAGGCCCACCTTGCAGCGCGTCGTGGCGAGCGGCGGGGAGAGCAGGGTGGTGGCGGCGCATCCTTCCCTTCCGAGAGCAGCGCCCCTCGGGTCGGTCGCCAGTACGGCGGCAGCGGTGGCGACGGTGTTGGTGGCGATCCCAGTGGTGACGACGGAGGCCACGCTGGAGGTATCCCTTGTGGCCCCTCCTCCATCGGCTATGGCGGAAGAGGAGAGGGAGACTAGGCTCCCTGCCTCGTCGAGCGGGGGGTCGCACGACTCACCCTCCCGGTTGGAGCTGGAGGTGTCGGGGGGAGATGCGGCCGGGACAAACTCGAAACGCCTGCCGGTGGCTCGTGAAACCGAGGTGGTGGAGATCCCTTCCGACGATGAGGCAGGTGATGAGGTGGAGCTACCGGCGCCGTCACAGGAGCTGGCGGTGGTCCGGTTAGAGGCTGGGCCCTCCAGCAGGCTGGAGGAGACCGACTTGGTGTGGCCCTACCCTAAGGACCCGATGAAGCTTCGGTTCATCATTTGGGATTCACAGGAGTGTCAGCTCTGGGACATCCTTGGGGGGAGAGGATTCGCCATGGAGTCCGATCTCGCCAGGCTGTCGGTGAAGCTTGAGGAGGCCTAGGAGCGGGTTGAGTTCGTCCAGCGGTTGGTCAAGGTCGACCTGCATCAGGCCATGGCGGTGAGTTTCCCGCGCTTGTCCTTGACCCCTTGGTCTTTCGTCGGTTGCCTCAGCATGCTTGCTTCTCATTTTTGTAGGGTCTAGAGGAGATGTCGAGCCGCAAGTCTCGTTTCCTCTAGATGGAGCACGCTCGGATGACCGAGGTTGAGCGCCAGCTGGAGTCCACCCGCCATGAGTCCCAAGACCGGGTGGTGGAGGCAACCGAGGCATGGGCGGTGGAAGTGCTCACGGCGGAACAAGCGACTGCCGTCGAGCGGGGGCTTGAGGCAGCGAAGGTCCATCAGGCGGAGACCGAGGCAGTATTGCAGAAATCCCTGGCAAACACCGAGGTGGCCCTCCAAAGAGCCCTGGAGACCCTAGATACGGAGCAGAAGGCCCTGGAGTTGGAACAGAAGGCCCGGTCTGAGGCTGACCAGGAAGTGCTCATGCTCTAGGGTCGGGTGATGGGGACGGAGGAGGCGAACGCCCGGCTACGTGAGCAGGTGACCAGGCAAGCGGAGGGAGTCTCCATCCTCAAGAACACCCATCTTGGTAAGTACCTTTTTTGCTTTCGACATGTTGGTTTCTTTCTTTAGCTTGCTTCTGAGCTTGTTGTTCTATTTCTAGAGCTAGGTGGAAAGGTGGAGTCATTGGAGCAGGACCTAGAGACAGCCAAGGTGACGATTGGCTGGTATGCGGAGGTGCTGGCCAAGTCCCTTGAAGAGCGATATGCTCTCGAGGGGGAACTTGACCAGATACACAATGTTGCCCAGCTCTTCATCTCGGAGGTCTTCGGGTCGGCGCCAAGTACCAATGCGCCTACCATCTGGCTGGCGGAGGTTCCGGATGAGGTTTGGGCCTTTATCACCGATGGGATGTTCTATGGGTCGTCGGGGGTGTTGACTTCGGTGGCAACATACCATCCGAACCTTGACTTCGCCGCCATCTATAGTGGGTATGTCGACGACTGGAGCACAGAGGACATCCAATCGCTCAGGGAGAGCTTGTTGCCACTCCTCCTATGCCGTGCTCGGTGGCTGTAGCGGTAAGCGGGTGTAGCGATTCGTCTGGTGTGTCCCCACTCCTCTAGTGGGGAGAGAGGACGTGAGTCAGTGTCGTGATGCGGAGCTCTCCGCCTGTTAAATAGTGGTGGTTTCCACCAGTGCCCCGAGGTTCCGGTGGATCGCCTGTTCCTGGGGGCCGTTCGGCTTGGGAAGGCCGCACAGAAGCATTGCCGCAGCGACGATGTTCTGGCCAGCCTGAGCGAACTATGGGGGATCATTCCCCCCATCCATGATGTTGCGCTGGACCTAGCGGGCGTGACCCCGGGCGCCGCTCGCTGGGTTATGCGCACGGGGCACTGTGTGGTGTGCCGAGCGCGCCGGCGCAGCTGGTGGCTAGTTCTGCCGCTGTTGTCGTAGCTCCTCGCCGTGCTCTCGTGTGAGCACGAGGGTCCCCACACGAGGGTCTAGAGGGGTGTGAGTCTGCAAGGACTCCACTACAACCGGCGGCTATCCCGGAGCGTCCGCCATAGCGCACTCCCGAGATGGTCGATGGCTAAGTGCCACGTCACCGATGCTGGAGCCGTCACTCTCAACATCACCATCCATGAGGTCGAGGAAATAGGTGGGAGCATAGCTCGCCATCCCCATGAATTCAGACGTGAGAGGGGGCGGCGCCAGCATAATTTGGAGCCCCCGGGCGTACACATCCACGGGGGACGCGAGGCCGTAGGGGAACCGGTCTCATGGCGGTCGCTGGGACAACAGGGTCCCTCTGGATAATTGGTGGAAGATAGTAAATAGCGAGTAAATAACAGTATGCACATTACTCACAGCGGGGTTTGAGCAGAGCGTTTGCTCAGAATGAAGCGCAGGCGCCTCGTCGTTGAAGTCGTTGGGTGTCCCGGAGCCAACGGAGGGCGCCTCTCCGACGGGCACCGGGATGGTTGCCTCCTCACAGAGGTGTAGTACGCCAAGCCGGTCAGCGACAAAGTCTAGGCTACCAAAGAGGAAGGCATGAGCTGGCTCGAAGACGGGTGGAATCCTCATCCCAACAGGTTCCTTTTTTGGGAATTAGTAAATGCTTTTCCAATTTAGTTTTGAGCTGATCTTTAGTAAATTATATAAAATCATGTAGGTGTCTAAAAATTGTGTAATACATTTTATTAGATTCCTAAATTTGTGATCTATCTGTTAGTATATTAGTTCATATAGTTCTGTGGTATTTTTAGGGTTACTTTATTTATTTTAGAATGCTTGTTATTATTATGATTACTTAGAGAATGAATTTTTGTGATGAAATGGTAGAAATGCTAGCTTTGAAATTTTTACAGTAGGTTCATTAGATTATTATGTGCTCACTGTAATTTTTGTAGCCTTAGAATAGGTTGATAAATAGGGTAGTTAAGTACTCCTTGGTTTAGTATATATAAAATCATAAATAAAGTAAGAAATATATTTTTGATTGCTAAGATAATACTCGAATGTTTCATACCTGTTTAGTAGAAAGGATGGGTAGCTTAGCATCTTAGTCATTAGAGTTAGCTTGGTAGATGTTGTCGGTATAGAAAGTGACCAACACGTAAATATTTATAGTTTTGCCGTACGTTGTGATCGGATGTGGCCTAACACTCAATGACATAGAGTTTATACAGGTTCAGGCAACGTGCCCTACGTCCAGTTTAAGTCGGTCGGTGACTTTGTTCCTGAGCCCAGGTGCTCGAAGTTTACAGTGGGGTTACAAACGAGAAGGAGAAAGATGGGGGTACAAGAGGTCCGGTCGGACTCTGGTCTGAAGGACCGAGAGTGACGGGAGCTCCGCTATGTGCTAAGTGTTCGAGCGTGTGCTCGAGGTTTGAACCTGGCGGTTCTGTTGTGGTGTACTGAATCGATCTGAATGAACTGAGTCATCCCCTTTTGGGAGAAAGCGCATCCCCTTTTATAGATGAAGGGGATGGTCTTACAAGAGAGAGAGAGAGAGAGTACGTATGCTAAGTCTTGTTGCCCACGTCATCGGGTACAAGATAATTGTAGGCGCCCCTAACACTGTTAATGTCAGATGCATGTGGGAGGTTGTGTCGTCTTCTTCTGGCATAGTAGATGTCGGTGCCTGCTATACTATTGATGTCCAGAGGCATGTGAGGGGTTTTACCGTGTTCGCCTAGTAAGGTAAATGCCGACGGCCATAATACTGTTGATGCCCAGAGGCATGTGGGGGAGCTTTACCGTGTTTGTCTGGTATGGGGTTTGATGGCGCCTACAACACTGTAGGGCAAATGTCGGCGCCCACAACACTGCTTGGGCTCTGATATGCCAGGAAGGTTGTAGGGTACCCTTCTGACATGACCTGTTGGTACTGTTCCATAGGTGTACAGGGTACGTTCCTCGGTATTGCGGTTTGACTTGGGTGCCCTGCTTTACTTTTTCTGTCCGTTCCCAGGTCCTTACCAAGAGGGCATCCCTGGTCGGTTGGTTCCAGTCAGCTCTGATTGCGCCAATCAAAGAAGAGCTGTAAGCAGGGATTCGACGCATCCCTGGTCGGATACGCGGGTCAGAGTTAGAAGGTGGTGTTTGGCCAGGCCTTTCGGTCGGAGAGGACATCCGGAGGTGGGCCAGGGTAGGAAGCGAGCGTTGTTCCTCCTTTGTGTGGCAGAACCTCCTAAATTATAGGGCCCACATGCACCTGTCACTGTCCAACGACCTTTGACATCTATGCATATGTTCCTGGTAATTTAAGAAGACTATCGGGTGTCCTCGGGGAACCCCGAATCATCCACGATTTCCGGCGCAGGATCACATTACGTAGTCATTGCAGATAGATACAACAGTTTATTCAAATAAATACATCAGAGTAAAAGTAGCGGAAGACTTACAATAACATAGTTTACAAACCCTTTGCTTCAAACCATACAACTAAGTTCGATATTAATACAAACCAAAGTAGTGGAGCGGCATTATAATATAATACAAAACACACAATGAGGGCTCATTTCGCCTAAGGGCCACACAATTACTTCTCAACGCTATCACAAGGTACAATCATGTCATGCAAAGATGATCCACAACAGATACGCTCATGAGACTCACTCAAACAAGGGTCAACGAACCCCAGTACAAAAGTACTCAACAAGACTTAACCGAAATAAGAATTAAAAGAACGCAGAAATGCAAAGCTCATGGGATTCAAGGTATGGCTTTAGCAATAATCAAGGTTCTTTTTAGTAAAAGCATTTTAACAAAAATCTATATATCAACATTTAAAACTTCATAAAGATCATATACAAAGCTGACATGATCCTCATTGATATCATGAAACTTCATAACCAACACCTTCTCAAACCATCCTCAAGTTCCAAAGACATTACTACGATGATGAACAAAGTGAGTTGAGTCTCCATAACCGAGGAGCAACGACGATTCGAACCGATTATAAACCCAAATTGGGATTCCAGACCACACGACATATGCGGTGTCCCCGACCTACATATACCAACCTATTCTCGGATCCTCTAAAACAAGAACGGGTCCGCGCCACCCGAGAATACAGTACTCCACCAATCCAGCCCATTACCACATGGGTACACACTATTCCTGCCATCTCTCCACTCCCAGTGCGTGAGTAGCCATTCTCGTAATAGAATTGCCAAGTTTAGGCTTACTGAGTATGTGGTTAGTACTACAAATTCTCACCTCATGCAATTCAACAACGGATGTGCCTTAATCGACACAGGCGGAAAGATCCCGCTCACAAGACCTCCATGTCTTGTGGCTCACACACACCGAGTCCGCCCGGCCTAGATTTATTACTCCACATTCCCATATCACATGCTAACATAATTAACCAATGTTCCATTTAAAACTTGCAGGTGGCAGGTAGTCACCGACTTCATCGTTTCTCGATAGCTAAGCAAAACTAGGCATATACGAGTTCAAAACTGGTAATATGGTAAATATGGAATAACAAGGGTGGTAATGCACCAATTAGGCTCTTACTTAACTCTTAATCACTTAATGCAGTAATGGAAAGCAAAAACGAAATTAATTTGTAAAACACAAGGTAGGGTTGTATGCATCCGGGGCTTGCCTTCGTTGACGGAAAAGTCCGGCTCTTGCGACGCTTCACAAGTCTTTGATCCGACCTCAACAGACAGATCAACCTCCTCCGCAACTTGATTAACTACCACGTGTTCACCTTCGTTTACTACACGTAGTAACATTGCCATGTTTAACATAATGCGGAATATGAAACATGATGCTCGATGATGGATGCAAAATTAATAAATTGGATACAATTTTCCTTCGACAATCTGCATAAAACCAAACTAACCAAACCATATTCAGAATCGATGTGACCACACCAAAGACCGATCACTTTGGTGAACTCTCCGACCACTATGGTGAACTATTCGACCACTACAGTGAACTATCCGACCACTACGGTGAACTATCCGACCACTACGGTGAACTATCCGACCACTACGGTGAACTATCCGACCACTATGGTGAACTATCCGACCACTACGGTGAACTATCCGACCACTATGGTGAACTATCCGACCACTATGGTGAACTATCCGACCACTACGGTGAACTATCCGACCACTATGGTGAACTATCCGACCACTACGGTGAACTATCCGATCACTACGGTGAACTATGCGGAGCAAAGATCGTCGGTGAGGGAGAACCGGCGACTGCAGTGATCAAAATGAGTAAACAACAACTGACTAAGGACTACATCATCAAAATGAAACCGTAAGTACACTGATTACAGACAACGGCTCACCGAAGGACTCTGGCCACGATGACACGCCCGCAGCGGTGAAGTTGCTGACCTCGAGGAAGAAAAACATGGACAACGAGTTCTTGGCAATTGCAGGCGACCAATGCTAGCTGGCTGGATTCCCAAGGAAAAGACGGAACTAGGACGGCCTTTACCGAGATGGCAACAGCGCTGGGGAGACGATGCGAGCTTGTTGGAGCGATGACAACGGCGGTGGTGAAAACAAAGGAAGAAAAACGACGATGACGATGTCTTGGTACTTATAGCGCGGCGCAGAAGCTCAAGGAAGCCACGACGGAGCCGTTTCCATGCCAGCGCGACATCAAGGATGGCCACGACGCGCCTGGAACGCCGAAGAAGGTTCGACGGCAATGTAGCTTAGGTGGTGAACACTGTTCACAGAAATTACAAAATTGCCATACGCCAAAATTCACAAATTACTCTCAAATTTTCATAACAACTCAAAAATCTCCAAAAACAAAAGTTGTTCAAAATCGAAAGTTCTACAACTTTGCTTCTATAACCATCTCCTAATTCGGTCTAGATTTTTGAAATGGATTTTCAGGGTAGGATTTAAATGTTGAAACGCGGGGTTTTTTTCGAAAAATTCAAAATCCAAACAAACTTTGAATTTAAATCAAACAATACAATTCAACACATACCACATGAATATAAACTTGTTTTAGTGTATGCATCTCAAAGTTTTCACCAAATGCCATATGCTTTGCAATGCATATGATGACATGTCAGGTTTTAGTATTTTAAACACCCGAGGTGTTACAATCCTTCCCCCTAAAAGAAATCTCGCCCGAGATTCAAAGCCATAGAGTAAGTAATGGAAAAGGAAATGTGTCAATCCAAAACATCCGAACTTTTCCATAAAACAACTGAGGTTCTTTTACAAAACACAATTTGTAGCAACCGAGCTCAACTAACATTATTCTATTCTATATTGACGCTTAGAAACTCGAAAACTTTTCTAACAAGTAATCTTCTGATTCCCAAGTAGCTTCCTCTTTTGAATGTTGATTCCATTGTATCTTGTAGAACTTTATTGTTCTCCTCCGAGTAACACGATCTTTCTGATCCAACACTCGGATAGGATATTCTGAATAAGTCAGATCTGGTTCAAGTTCCACTCCTTCAACTTCAACATTCCGCCAGTGCACTCGTGAGACACTTCTTTAATCGAGACACATGGAACACATCATGTACAAATGATAAATGTTCTGGTAATTTCAAGCGATATGCCACTTTTCCAAACCTCTCCAAAATTTGATATGGTCCAATGTATCGAGGTGCCAACTTTCCTTTAACACCAAAACGGTTAACTCCCTTCATTGGTGATACTTTCAGATATACAAAATCTCCTTTGTTGAATACCAATGGTCTCCATCGCTATCCACATAACTCTTTTGGCGGGATCGAGCTATTTTCAAATTACTTTGTATTTGCCTAACCTTGTCTTCTTCCTTTCTTTCACAAGGTCAACTCCAAAGAATCTTATTTCTCCTAGCTCCACCCAACTCAAATGATGTTCGCACCTACGGCCATAGAGTGCTTCAAATGGAGCCATTCTAATGCTTTCCGATAACTATTGTTATATGAGAACTCGGCCAAAGGTAAGCATTCGTCCCACTTGTTGGAATAATTAAGGACACAACACCTTAACATATCTTCAAGTACTTGATTGACTCTTTCATCATCATCATCATCATGGATGATAAGCTATACTATACAGGAGCTTGGTATCCAAGGAAGAATGCAATTGTTTCCAAAAATCGGAGACAAACTGTGTACCCGATCGGACACTATGGTCTTTGGTATTCCATGGAGACTCATAATTCTTGCTAAATATATCTTGGCATATTGGACAAGGGATATATAGTCTTGATGACAGAAGAAAATGTCTTGACTTAGTGAGTCGATCTACAATAACCCATATTGAGTCAAATCCTTTTCTCAGTCTTGGGTAGACCAACAATAAAGTCCATACTTATGTCCTCCCACTTCCAAGTGGAATAGGTAAGGGTTGTAGTTCTCCAAATAGACCTCAAATGTATAGCTTTCACCTTTTGACAAGTATCACACTTTGCTATATATCTCGCAATTTCTATCTTCATTTTTGTCCACCAAAACCTTTGTTTTAAGTCATGGTACATCTTGTTGCTTCCCGGATGGATAGATAACCTAGTAGCATGTGCTTCTTCAAGAATTGACTATCGCAACTCAGGAACTTTTGGTACTACCAAACGATCCTTGAACCATAGCACACCTTCATTATCTATACTGAAACATTCCGCCTTTCAATTCTGGACTCTTTCCTTGATATGGGCTATACCCTTGTTTTTCTTCTGAGCAGCAATAACTTGATCTCGAATAGTGGCTTCAACAATTATGTTGGTCAAACTACCTTGTTGAATTACTTCTACATTTAGCTTCTCCATTTCTTGACATAAAGTCAAACCCATTGTTCTTACTGTCAGGCAATTACAAGAGCTTTTTCGACTGAGAGCATCTGCAACTACATTGGCTTTACCAGGGTGATAATGTACTTCCAAATCGTAATCCTCAATTAGTTCTAACCATCTTCTTTATCGCATGTTCAACTCTGACTGAGTAAAGATATATTTTAAGCTCTTGTGATCTGTATATATATGGCACGTATTACCAAGCAGGTAATGCCGCCAAATCTTTAGAGCATGAACCACAGCTGCTAACTCTAAATCATGAGTAGGATAGTGTTCTTCATGTTGCTTAAGTTGCCTGGACGCATAGGCAATGACTCGGCCTTCTTGCATCAACACACATCCAATACCAATACCTGAAGCATCACAATAAACATCAAATGGCTTCTCGACATCAGGTTGAGCTAACACTGGTGCAGTAGTCAACAGCCTTTTTAAAGTCTGGAAAGCCTCTTCACAATCTGATGACCAGACAAACTTGACTTGGTTCTTCAACAATTCAGTTATAGGTTTTGATACTTTAGAGAATTCTAGAATAAACCGACGGTAATATCCCGCCAATCCAAGAAAACTCTGAACTTGATGAACTGTGGTTGGCGGTTTCCAATCAAGCACATCCCTTACTTTGCCAGGATCAACTGCAACTCCTTCGGCTGACAAGACATGTCCAAGAAATTGCACTTCCTTAAGCCAAAAATCACACTTGCTTTGAACTTCGCATACAATTGATGTTCTCTCAAACGAGTCGAACAATTACGAGGTGTTCTGCATGTTCATCTTATTCTTGGAATATACTAGTATATCATCTATAAATACTACTACAAACTTGTCTAGCTCTGTGCATGAATAATCGAGTTCATCAAATACATGAAATGAGTCGGAGCATTGGTCAAATCAAAAGACATCACCAAGTATTCATATAATCCGTATCTCGTGGTAAATGCCGCTTTTGGGAATATCTTCAGGCTTTATCTTGATTTGATGATACCCCGATCTCAAATCTATCTTGGAGAAAACTTTGGCTCCGCCAACCGATCAAAAAAGCAAATCTATCCGAGGTAATGGATACTTATTCTTGATGGTCACTTCATTCAACGGACGATAGTCAACACATAACCTCGTGGTCTCATCTTTCTTTTTCACAAAATTGCCTGGACATCCCCAAGGTGAGGAACTAGGTTGGATAAACCCTTCTCAATTAATTCTTGTAATCGAGCCTTCAACTCGGCCAATTCCTTAGGTGGCCTTCTATAGGCTCTCCGAGAAATCGTAGCTGTTCCAGTTTGTAACTCTATGTTAAACTCAGTACATCCCTATCGTGTGGTAGACCAGTAAATCCTCGTGAAACATATTAGGAAATTCACGTACTACCGGATATCTCTAATCTCTTTGACTAAGAGCTTGCACAAACTCGGCCCACCGATCTTCTTAAGGTTGGAAGTTGGATGAGAAGTTGAGAATTACTATCGTGCAAACTTACTCTTAAAGTCCTATTCAAAGCATCTATAACAACCTTATGCCGATACATCCAATTCATTCCCAAGATTACATCTATATCCCGATCCTTAAGGATAATCATGGTAGTGGGAAAAATATGCCCACCTGTGTTTATGGGTACCGGTACACCATTTCCTTAGTACACGACGCCCCCCCGGTGATCAGATAAAAGAAACTTTCCTTTGTTGCCCCAATTGAAATTTCATACTTCATGACAAATGTTCTATTGATGAATGAATGCGATGCGCCGTAATCAAAAAGTATAACTCGCAGGTGATTGGCAACAGAAACATACCCATCATCACCGGCTCCCCTTCCTAATTTCTCCACTTGAATATAGAACACCCGTCCGGTCTTCCTCTCATCTTTGCCCTTCCGAGCATTCTCGTTGTGGTTCTTGTTTGGTGCTTGACCACATTTGTTGATTGGCGGGGGTCTTCTCGATAATTCGATTAACTCCGCCTAGGATATGGACATTCCCTAGAGAAATGACCAGTCCTTCCACAATTGTAACACGGATAGTTGTGACCTCGTGACGTTGGAGCATTACCACCAGTGAACATTGGTTGATCGTGAGTTCGGATAGGTTATCGCAGATTTTACGGATTTGATCGCTGCCCACTTTTGGAACCATGCGGCGGACGATAAGGAGGACGATAATGGTTTACTGGATGATAAATCACTCTCTGCCTCTTTTGGTTTCCACCAAAAGGTCCATGACGGCACATTCTTTTTCTTCTTGAGCTCCTTATGCAGCTGATACTTTGCCTCTGAAGCAATTGCAATATTTATCGCCTCATGATAAGTGATATTGGTACAGGCATCATCATTGTCTGCAGTTTGGTA
Organism: Miscanthus lutarioriparius; assembly: GCA_904845875.1. Lineage (NCBI taxonomy): Eukaryota > Viridiplantae > Streptophyta > Magnoliopsida > Poales > Poaceae > Miscanthus > Miscanthus lutarioriparius. The sequence continues at coordinate 7,842,811 of CAJGYO010000003.1, read as the reverse complement.
TTCAGACCTCTCATGAACCATTTCTTTTTCTTGGCATCCGTATTGACATGTTCAGATGCATACTGCGATAGATGATTGAATCTTCCCACATACTGCATAACTGTTTGATCCCCTTGCCTCAAAGCAAGGAATTCATCTAGCTTCATAGCCATCACTCCTTCCGGGATATAATGGGCTCTGAAAGTAGTGCGAAATTTTGTCCAAGTTAACGGAACGCTCAAGGGTTGCATGGCCATCAGATTTGCATACCAAGCACCAACAGACTGTAAGTTGTCAAGCAAAGAAACACCGGTTTCAAACTCGCATGCGAAGGAATAAGATCAAATTTCGCTCTAGGGTCCTAAGCCAGTCATCAGCCTCCAGTGGTTCATCTGCCTTGGTGAACACCGGGGGTTTTGTATCCGTGAAATCCACATAGGTAGCCTCATGCCTGTTATGATTACGGCCACGGTTTCCATGCATCTGATTCTGATTACTTTGAGCCATCTCATGAAGCAAACGAGAATTTTCCATACCACATTGACTAATGCAATGATAGCATCACCAGATTATTTCAATCGGTGGCGGGTTGGGGATATCATCATCATCTTGTGAAGTACCGTGAATATGCGATCCCCACGCATTTACGATCGATCTGCTCATAACAAACCAAACTTTATTCACAAGCCTTTATTGAATTGCACAACACCTTACTCCGGACACATAACATAGGGTTTATTACTATAAACACCAGGACCCTATATGTACCAAAACAAGATACATAGCTTAACCAAGATTAACTATTACACAACTCTACTCTTTTCCGTGATTACTTCAAACTTCGTGCTCGGTATCCATTCCGAATTATTACCGCCTTCATCATCACTTTCATTAATCATTACTAATTCTTCAGGATCTTCTTCTTCTTCCTCTTCCGATTCGCTATCATTGGCAAGGATGACACTGGGTCCATGGCATCGACTTGAGGCTCATGATTCGGGTTTAGTAGATTGCTAAGCCTATGCAGCCCTCATGTAGATAGGTATTATGTTCTTCTAAATCTTCTACATAGAATTCTAGCTCATGAGTTCTAGCTCTAGCTACATTTTCCTCTCGCTAAGCCTCATTTCGTCCCCCTCCACCGCATTTAACTAATATACTTTCGCAGCCTGTGTGTGTGGTGGTGAGATGCCTCAATTGATCCTGTAATTCTCCTACCAGATAGCATCCAAATCCCTATCTCTAGTAGCTTGTGCTAATTCTATAGAAATTCTTTGTATCTCTGCTTGGGGATCAGGCCTAGAATTGCTACTGCTAGCACCATCGTTTCTAGGGGCAAGTTGGTGACGAGGAACTCCTTTGGGTCCAGTGGACTTACGGGGCGTCATCTTGGTACGAGCCATACTGTAGGAAGCCAATTTAATCCAAATAAGACCATTTGATCAAAATCCAATAAGTAGCTAAGATGGATTACATTACTCAAACCGCACTCACTACTCAACTCCAGCACTAAGAGGTGAAGGAAGTAACGGTGAATTATTCATGATGCATGAATCGTTCTTACTTAACAAAAAACATCAAAGTTTATAATGCACATAAACAACATTTATTTTTATATAGGGCATAGTAATATTACTACTCCACCACACAAAACCCTTTTTAATCATATACGGAATGGTGAAAAAGAAATAAGACAAGTCAGAAGCAATTTGGACCAAATTAATCAAGTTAAATTTAGTCATCCCAAATCATTTTGAAGTTTTTGAAAACCAATACCACAAAAACTTTGTAACGTATACTCTGATACCATTCTGTGGCAGAACCTCCTAAATTATAGGGCCCACATGCACCTGTCACTGTCCAATGACCTTTGACATCTATGCATATGTTCCTGGTAATTTAAGAAGACTATCGGGTGTCCTCGGGGAACCCCGAATCATCCACGATTTCCGAGCAGGATCACATTACAGAGTCATTACAGTATTACAACAGTTTATTCAAATAAATACATCAGAGTAAAAGTAGCGGAAGACTTACAATAACATAGTTTACAAATCCTTTGTTTCAAACCATACAACTAAGTTCGATATTAATACAAACCAAAGTAGTGGAGCGGCATTATAATATAATACAAAACACACAATGAGGCTGCCCTGCCCAAGGGCCACACAATTACTTCTCAACGTCATCACATGGTACAACTGTCATGCAGCATGATCCACAACAGATCTGCTCATGAGACTCACCTGCAACAAGGGTCAACGAACCCTAAGTACAAAAGTACTCAACAAGACTTAACCGAAATAAGAATTAAAAGAACGCAGAAATGCAGGCTCATGGGATTCAAGGTATGGCTTTAGCAATAATCAAGGTTCTTTTGCGTAAAAGCATTTTAACAAAAATCTATATATCAACATTTAAAACTTCATAAAGATCATATACAAAGCTGACATGATCCTAATTGATATCATGAAACTTCATAACCAACACATTCTCAAACCATCCTCAAGTTCCAGTTATTAATTACTACGATGATGAACAATGAGTTGAGTCTCCATAACCGAGGAGCAACGACGATTCGAACCGATTATAAACCCAGCTGGGGATTCCAGACCACACGACATATGCAGGTCCCTGACCTACATATACCAACCTATTCTCGGATCCTCTAAAACAAGAACGGGTCCGCGCCACCCGAGAATACAGTACTCCACCAATCCAGCCCATTACCACGTGGGTACATGCTATTCCCGCCATCTCTCCACTCCCAGTGCGCGAGTAGCCATTCTCGTAATAGAATTGCCAAGTTCAGGCTTACCAGAGTATGTGGTTAGTACTACAAATTCTCACCTCATGCAATTCAACAACGGACGTGCCTTAATTGACACAGGCGAAAAGATCCCGCTCACAAGACCTCCATGTCTTGTGGCTCACACACACCGAGTCCGCTCGGTCTAGATTTATTACTCCACATTCCCATATCACATGCTAACATAATTAACCAATGTTCCATTTAAAACTTGCAGGTGGCAGATAGTCACCGACTTCATCGTTCTACGCATAGCTAAGCAAAACTAGGCATATACGAGTTCAAAACTGGTAATATGGTAAATATGGAATAACAAGGGTGGTAATGCACCAATTAGGCTCTTACTTAACTCTTAATCACTTAATGCAGTAACGGAAAGCAAAAGCGAAATTAATTTGTAAAACACAAGGTAGGGTTGTATGCATCCGGGGCTTGCCTCGTTGGACAGAAAAGTCCAGCTCTTGCGACGCTTCACAAGTCTTTGATCTGACCCCAACAGACAGATCAACCTCCTCCGCAACTTGATTAACTACCACGTGTTCACCTTCGTTTACTACACGTAGTAACATTGCCATGTTTAACATGATGCGGAATATGAAACATGATGCTCGATGATGGATGCAAAATTAATAAATTGGATACAATTTTCCTTCGCAGCGATCTGATTACAAACCAAACTAACCAAACCATATTCGTAACTGATATGACCACACCAGCACCGATCACTTTGGTGAACTCTCCGACCACTATGGTGAACTATCCGACCACTACAGTGAACTATCCGACCACTACGGTGAACTATCCAACCACTATGGTGAACTATCCGACCACTACGGTGAACTATCCGACCACTACGGTGAACTATCCGACCACTATGGTGAACTATCCGACCACTATGGTGAACTATCCGACCACTATGGTGAACTATCCGACCACTACGGTGAACTATCCGACCACTATGGTGAACTATCCGACCACTATGGTGAACTATCCAACCACTACGGTGAACTATCCGACCACTACGGTGAACTATGCGGAGCAAAGATCGTCGGTGAGGGAGAATCGGCGACTGTAGTGATCAAAATGAGTAAACAACAACTGACTAAGGACTACAGCATCGAAACGAAACCGTAAGTACACTGATTATAGACAACGGCTCACCAAGGACTCGCCATGATGACACGCCCATAGGCGGTGAAGTTCTTCACCTCGAGGAAGAAAAACGTGGACAATGAGTTCTTGGCAATTGCAGGCGACCAATGCTAGCTGGCTGGATTCGCAAGGAAAAGACGAAACTAGGACGGCCTTTACCGAGATGGCAACAGTGCTGGGGAGACGATGTGAGCTTGTTGGAGCGATGACAACGGCGGTGGTGAAAACAAAGGAAGAAAAACAACGATGATGATGTCTTGGTACTTATAGCGCGGCGCAGAAGCTCAAGGAAGCCACGACGGAGCCGCTTTACGTAACGCCGACGACATCAAGGACGGCCACGACGCTACCGAACGCCAAGAAGGTCCGACGGCAATGTAGCTTAGGCGGTGAACATTGTTCACAGAAATTACAAAATTGCCATACGCAAAAAATCACAAATTACTCTCAAATTTTCATAACAACTCAAAAATCTCCAAAAACAAAAGTTGTTCAAAATCGAAAGTTCTACAACTTTGCTGCTATAACCATCTCCTAATTCGGTCTAGATTTTTGAAATGGATTTTCAGGGTAGGATTTAAATGCTGAAAAGCGGGGTTTTTTTCGAAAAATTCAAAATCCAAACAAACTTTGAATTTAAATCAAACAATACAATTCAACACATACCACATGAATATAAACTTGTTTTAGTGTATGCATCTCAAAGTTTTCACCAAATGCCATATGCTTTGCAATGCATATGATGACATGTCAGGTTTTAGTATTTTAAACACCCGAGGTGTTACACTTTGTGAGGCTTTTCGATTGGAGAGGCGGGTCGGAGTCAGAAGTGGGTGCCGTTCCTCCTCGGCCAGGCCTTCCGGTAGGAGATTGGATTTGTCCTTCTAGCCTATCGTTAGGTTTTTGGGCTGACCCAGTAGTTGCGCGTCATTCGTAACATTGTCTGTTGGGCCAAGCCTTTGCTGGCCAAGCCGGTCCATGAGGGACCCTGGGTTTATGAACCCGATAGGAGCCCCCGAGCCCTTGAGCCCCTGAGCGATTTGGGTAGAATCGGCTGGGGGATTTTTGTCTTAACGGTGGGTGCGCGCGAGCGCACCCCCGGGTGTAGCCCCCGAGTCCCCGGGTGATTCGGGCATAATCGCCTAGGGGGTTTAGCCAACGGGCGCGAGTGTGTGCACTTTGGTGGGCGTAGCCTCTCTTTTCTAGTTTTTGGCCCATCGTTTCTAGGAGGGTGGTCCCAGGTGTTTGGTTGTGGCCGAGGGACTGGGCGAGACGGAGTTTGCGTCGGGATCGGGCGAGCCGGAGGGATCGGGTGAGTCAGAGTCGCGGATCTAGGCGTCGGGCGCACCGGGGGATCGAGCAAGTCAGAGTCGTGGATCCAGGCATTTTGGGTGTCTTGAGCCCCTGAGCCTCGTTGGGCTTGGTAGGGGTTGGTTGAGTTTTGTGCATTACCCCGTCAACGGTTTCTCACAACCAGAGCGGCTGAGCTAACGTCGCTTGCCTCGATGGCTCGGGCTCGAGTGACGTGCTCGGTGAGCTCGTTAATGGGTATGTTCGAGTGAAGTCCAGGTCTGTCGTTCATGATGGAGTCGGCATAGCCCTCATGTGGCACTCCACTGCTCCTTAACCTACAACCCGGCAGATGCTTGGGTCGTTCCGAAGACTGACCCAGGTGGCCCACTGGCCTCCCCTCGATGGAGATTCTATGGGTTTGGTGAGGTTTAGGATCAAACGAGAAGGTTGAGATGACCCTGTCTGCTTTGGGGCAGACTAGGCGAGGGCCGCTCGGGGCTCATCTGCATTTTCTCCCCTGACTCTGTTTGATGTGAGGCGGCCTCAAGCCCTTCGTGGGCTGGCCTTCGAACCTCGGTCAGTCGTTACTCATGTTGAATGAGGCAGCTACTGCTTCGTGACACAACACAGAGCATTGTGATGCATTTAACCGCATATGCAATGCCTTAGCCCCTGAGCCCCCGGGCGATTCAGGTAGAATCGTCTAGGGGTGCGGGTGTATGGAATGAATGCATGCGTGCATGGATGTATGAATGATATAAAGAAATAGTGGGAGTTGGTAATGTTACTTTGATGACTTGAGTGACGGGGTTTGAAGAGCTCAAATCAGAAATGTCTGACCGGGATCTGTGCTCGTCGTTCGTGAGAAAGTTAGCAAGGCCCACATGGGGCGTTCCTTTGCTCCTTTCCTATCCCTCGGCGTTTTCCTAAGCCATTTGATTGACTTTAGGAAGCCCGTTGGTCTCTCCTGGCAGAGATCCCATCGCTTGGGCCTTTCCAAGTCCCACCTGGGAAGGCGGAGGGCCGCCTACGTGTAGTGGCACCTTATTTCTCGCGCCCGGCGTGCGGTAGTGGTGAGCCATACCCAGGCCATGTCCCGTCTGACCAAGCGTCGTTCCGTCAGGCAGGGTGTGTCCTATCGGTCAGGGTGCGTCCCATCGTATCGCATCCGCATTGAATGGGGGAAGGGAGAGGGTTTTTTCGCCCCCATCATTTCGCCTTTCCCAACTGTTGTGCCCCTTTCTTTAAGTAGGGGAAGGCAGAGGGCTTTTGCCCCTTTCCTTCGCCTATTATTCATCTGCCGTCTCTTCTCTTTCTTCCTTCTCGCCAAGAGCGTCTGAGTGCCGTTGTGGTTCCTAGGAGAGAAAAGGGGAGAGCGAGGGAGAGGAGAAAACTCACAGATCCATCCACGAACCTGGAGTGAAATGTCGAGCTAGAGGTCATCCATCATGAGGGAGTCGGTGCTGGTTGCCTTTATCGAGAAGGGGTTCCTGCCGCCGAAGGAGGTGGCGCACTGGAGGGCTCCCGGGAGGGAGGATTTCTCGCAACCTCGGGCCTGTGAGGTTGTTTCCTTCCTTGCCTTCCATGAGCGTGGGTTAGGATACCCCACGCACTAGTTCCTACGCGAGCTCCTCAATGAGTGGGGTTTGGAGCTGCAGCACCTCAATCTGACTGGGGTGCTGCATATCGCCAGTTTCGTCATCGTGTGCGAGGCCTTCCTCGGGATGGAGCCGCACGTGGATTTCTTCTGGCGGATGTTCTCTAAGCGAACTTTGTCGGTGGGGAATCCGCCTGAGACCGCGCCGGTGGGGGGCTTTGCGCTGCAGAAGAAACCGAGCATGGGGGGCTCGTACCCTGTGTATACCCCCTGCGATTCTAATCGGGGGTGGCACGGGGAATGGTTCCTCCTTTCTGAGGCTTTCTGGATGGAGAGGTGGGCCGGAGTCGAAAGGGCACCGTTCCTCCTCAGCCAGGCCTTTTGGTCGGAGATTGGATTTGTCCTTCTGGCCTGTCATTAGGTTTTTGGGCTGGCCCAGTAGTTGCGCGTCGTTTGCAATGTTGTCTGTTGTGCCGAGCCTTTGCTAGCGAAGCCGGTCCATGAGGGACCCTCGGTTTATGAACCCGACAGATGTATTCTTATTTTAAGAGTTGCGGTTGCCGTATTACTAAGTGTTACATCATCATTTCATGCATGTAAATAATGAGTTGGTAGAGTTCATGACCGTGGGTGAGCCAGAGTACGAGGAGATAATTGGGGAGTACGAGGAGGAGATCCTCGTCCAGGAGGGAGCCCCGGGAGCCATCAGCTGCTAACTTTACTGACACCACGCCTGTCCAAGGCAAGCCCCGGTGCATAACCCTTATTTTGAATGATCACTGGATATATATATATATGTGTGTGTGTGTGTGTGTGTGTGTGTGTGTGTGTGTGATGTGCATTTATGTTACAGGCATTTTATGGAAACTACATGCATAGATATACCTACCTATGAGTCCTACTAGCATAGGTCGAGTAGCTGCTATGCTTAGGATTTTCGGTAGCGTGAGTAACCTGCCGTTACTCACAATAGATGATTATTATTATCACTCATGATAAAATGGTGAAATGAAAAATAGAGACCAGGCAGGGATATGGTACGGGTATTGGTGGGTGTAAGAGGTTGTGTCCCGCAGCCAACGGGATATAGCTTGGTTACATTGTTTTCCCTGTCCGTATCGGTTAAGGACCGGCCATTGCATTGGATTCTAGTCAGGTCACATACTTATTATCCTGAGCACATACTTGTTTATGGGAGTAGGGAAGGCTCGTTGCTCTCTTGTCGTGGGTTTCGGCTCTTTCCGGACCGACTGATTGGAGGTGACGATGGTGGAGGTCTAAGCACCACACTGAGTCTGGGACTCAGGTGTGGGAGCTTGGAGTCCAAGTTTGGATGAGGACCTAGACCCCTTGATAGGAGAGTGATGGGTTGGTCCTGCTTGTGCCTGGGGTACAAGCGGGGCATGTGTTTCGGGGTACCTAGCTAGGCACATTGATTTGTGAATCGCCAAGTAATCAGGTATGACTTGTCTACAATCTAGCACCGTAGTAAGAACTGGAAGATGAAAGATGGTGAAATGGATATGATTGCTCAACTCTTGCTTGAAAGTAGAACAGGTGCTTACATAGAATGGTTAGCTAATGAACTAATCATAACTGCTAATAAGAAACATACATAAGGATACATTACTAGTATTGCTTTTAGTAAAAAGGAAACCCAGCAAACCATAAAGCTACTCATATCCTTTGAAGTCGGAAAATTATTCCCACTAGTCGGGTAAGTCTTGCGAGTATATTGTGTACACAGGGTTTATTTACCCCTGTTACATGTGCAGCTTGAGGTGTAGCTGTTGTGTGAATGATTCTTCTGGTGGGCACAGACGGATCCTTGCATATTATCGATAGACGTTTATTTTAATTCCGCTATTTAAATTTCGCACTCTAAACTTGGTACTGTAATAATATATTTCTAAGAACTCTGGTTGTATAAAATGGACTAAGTATTGTTAACTCATTCTCATTATTGGATCTAGAGGAAAAACATGGATTATTCGAGTTCTCCCTTAGGGTGTGCTCAACGGAACTGCTCGAAGTATCTCCCTCTCGGGGTGCTTAGTGTTTGGTGGAAGACGAGCGCCTCCGAAGATGTGTTATTTCGGGTGGTTCTGCCACAAGGTAGCCAATGATCCTCTTAGATCTATAGTTTTGAAGTTGGAACTTATTCTAGCACAATTATAATATAAACTATAACCCATAGGATATCCTTTGTTTAATGCATATGCCATATATAATCCTAAAAGATTAGAGCATCTCCAAGATTATCTATTTTTCATGTAAGATTATCTATTTCTCATGTCATGAAAGTCTATATATATGATCTCTTATGATTACTAGTGTATTTTTTCCTTCTTCTCCTCCAACAAATTGTCAATATTTTAAAAGTAGATAGGGGAGACAAACGGATCTCCTACATTTGAAGGAAAGGGAGATAGATTTTGTGTGGAACTGTGGATAGGATTCATAATTTGTTGGAGCAACTATAATCCCTTATATTGCATTTTATTTGTATTATTAGGGATGGGGTAAGTAATTTGTTGGAGATACTCTTACATAAGTTTTTTTATCTATTTTTCAATAGGAATTCATAAGCTACTACAAACGCCAAGTTCTCGTGTAACATCCGAATTCAAGACAGTACCTTCTCTGAAAATGTGATCAACATAGGAGTAATTAAGAAGGAAAATATACACCTAAATTTGAGTTAAATAGGAACATAAGCAAATGGATGCATGATCACATATCCCACATAATCAGTTGAGCAGAGCTCACTTCCTACTTATATTGTTCTCATAAACCCAATATTCTTCCCATATAATTCTTGTTGTCCATCCTATTACACCGAATCTCTCCCTCTTAAAATCTGTTTGATGTGTCTTATGCTAAAACACAATGAAGCCATCAAGAAAGTTGCTATTACAATACAAAACAATGATTAGATCTTAATCTCAACACGCGTACACGCTACCAATTAATAATCTCCTACAACTAAAAAAAACAAAGTGTGAACATTTTTTGGTGCGACATTTGTTTTGCTTCGTCCGTCTGCCCACGCTTGCGATCCCATGACATCTCCCGCATGCTGCGTCCTTTGGTGCGATCCTGCACCCCTTGCTCTATCCCGTCCACCCTCACCGCGCCGCCACCGCATGCGTCCGCCCGGCTCCCGCGCCCTACGAGATACACCGGTGAAGAGGCCGGCTCCCTCCACGCGCGCCTCGCCCACACCGATCCAGGACCAACGTGCCAACACCCGCGCCTCTGAGATCTTCGCGGCCCACCGCGCTGCTTGGATGGATGCCGAGCGTCGCCTCTAGGTCCACGCCGCCGCTGCCGCTGGGGAAGAGGCCTCCTCCCTCCACGCGTGCCCCCTCCTCTGCGACGTCCGTGCCCATCATGAAGGTCCACGTCCCCACCCGCACCACCTCGATGCCCAAGGCTGCGGCCTCTGCTGCACCGTGGCTCGCACCTGCGCCATAGGCAGAGCTAACCCTCGACACCGTACCTGTGGCTACCACTTTCCGCCTCCACTTCGGCCCCCTGAAAGGTCCTAATGGCTAGAGGGGGGTGAATAGCCTAATAAAATTTCTACAACAACACTTAACAAAAGGATTAGACAATTATGAGGCGAAGCGAATTTTGCGCTAGCCTACCAAAATGCAAGCCACCTACCACAATTCTAGTTTAGATGGAGTATATCCACACAATAGCTATATCACTACACTAAGTTAGTATGCTCTCAAAGGCTAACTAAAGAGCCACACTAACCAAACTAACAAGCTCTCACAACTAGTTACACTAAAGAGCTTGACAACTAGTTTGCGGTAATGTAAAGAGTAGGCAAGAAGGTTATACCACCGTGTAGATGTATGAACCAATCAATCACAAGTGTGGATAACAATGAAGACCAATCACCTCGGAATCAATGATGAACACAATGGTTTTTTACCGAGGTTCACTTGCTTGCCGGCAAGCTAGTACTCGTTGTGGCGATTCACTCACTTGGAGGTTCACGCGCTAATTGGCTTCACACGCCAAACCCTCAATAGGGTGCCGCACAACCAACACAAGATGAGGATCACACAAGCCACGAGCAATCCACTAGAGTACCTTTTGGCGCTCTGCCGGGGAAAGGTCAAGAACCCCTCACAATCACTACGATCGGAGCCAGAGACAATCACCACCCTCCGCTCGACGATCCTCGCTGCTCCAAGCCATCTAGGTGGCGGCAACCACCAAGAGTAACAAGCGAAATCCATAGCGAAACATGAACACCAAGTGCCTCTAGATGCAATCACTCAAGCAATGCACTTGGATTCTCTCCCAATCTCACAAAGATGATGAATCAATGAAGGAGATGAGTGGGAGGGCTTTGGCTAAGCTCACAAGGTTGCTATGTCAATGCAAATGGCCAAGAGAGTGATCTTGAGCCGGCCATGGGGCTTAAATAGAAGCCCCCACGAAATAGAGCTGTTGTACCCCTTCACTGGGTACAACACGGGGTGACCGGACGCTCCGGTCCGATCGACCGGACGCTGGCCCTCAGCGTCCGGTCACGTGATTCACGCCACGTGTCCCCTGCTTCAAATACAGTTCATCACATTTCAACGGTCATCTGTTAACCGGACGCATCAGTTAGAAAGTGACCGAACGCTGGACCTCAGCGTTCGGTCGTTTCCAATAAGGTTCCAAACATAATTTTTCCCGACCGGACACGTCCGATCATGCTTGACCGGACACAGCCAGCGTCCGGTCACACAACGTCTCCTCTGTACGCCCTACGTCAGCGTACGTTAGCACTGACCGGACGCACCGCGCCAGCGTCCGGTGGCTGAGCGACCCAGCGTCCGGTCATGAGACCGAAACACACGCCCTCTGCTGCCACTAACCGGACGCGCCGGTCCAACCAAGACCAGCGTCCGGTCACTTACAGTGACCTCCATCTTTTCTGTCTAGGGCACCGGTGGCACCGTTGGACTGTCCGCACTCTATGGGCGGACAGTCCACTGGTGGAGTTTCTTACCCTTGCACCTAAACTTCACCACCCTTGATCAAATGTGCCAACCACCAAGTGTATCACCTTGTGCACATGTGTTAGCATATTTTCACAAATATTTTCAAGGGTGTTAGCACTCCACTAGATCCTAAATGCATATGCAATGACTTAGAGCATCTAGTGGCACTTTGATAACCGTATTCCGATACGAGTTTCACCCCTCTTAATAGTATGGCTATCGATCCTAAATGTGATCACACTCTCTAAGTGTCTTGATCACTAAAACAAAATAGCTCCTACAATTTATACCTTTGCCTTGAGCCTTTTTGTTTTTCTCTTTCTTCTTTCCAAGTCCGAGCACTTGATCATCACCATGGCATCACCATCATCATGTTATGATCTTCATTTGCTTCACCACTTGGAGTGTGCTACCTATCTCATGATCACTTGATAAACTAGGTTAGCACTTAGGGTTTCATCAATTCACCAAAACCAAACTAGAGCTTTCACCCCCGTAGGTAGCAGCACATCCGCTTCCCCTCCCTCTGCCTCCGTGTGCAGCCAGATCTAGTGCCCCCATGGCTGAAACCGTCGTCTCCTCTCCGGATCGAGGGCGGCGGTGCCATAGCAGACGGCCACGGACCTCACCCCTACGCCCTTGCCCTCGCCCTCAGCCACCGCCCCATGCAAATTGCTATGCTCCTCCTCCTCCCGGCCCAGCACACCACCACACCCGCCTCATCCTGCAGCCACGACAAAGGATGGGATCCAAGTACCGAGGCACAAGATCCACGCCACGGATGTGGACTTCTCAAGAGCCTGGAGGAGGACAAGACGTGGGCTTGGCGCAGCCACCACCTCTCGCCTCGCCTTGAAGGAGCAAGCAGTGTCCCAAGGGGGATTCTATTGTAGATCTGCATGCTCGTGCTTTCGGCGCCTCGGCCACAAACCGTGTTACCATCACTTCTACTAATTCGCCGAGGCTAACGCCCCACTCCTCATCGGTACGTACTCGTCTACCCTACGCACCATGCCTCATGTCCCTAGCCGCCCACCTATGGCGTGTGAATCTGGAAGTAGGATGGTTGAATGGATCGACACAGATCTGTTCATACATTTTTAATTTGATCACATTAACAATAGTAGTGTATGTGCTTGTTACTTGCTCAATTCTCATCCTTCACAAAGCAGGAAGTTTGATTTAGTGTAGAATTATGAATTGTTTCCGCAATAAGCTCTATGAATTGCGGATGATGTTAATTTAGATGCCTACTAATGATGCAAGAATTCTCTAAACATACAATCTAGGAAGCATATACGGAGGTCGAGTTGTTAGTTGTTTGTTCAACCCAAATTTTGGTTTTCAATTATCTAGGGCCAAAGTTACATAGATAAGAAATCAAAGGTCATTTGTCCAGTATGCCTAATGAGCTTATCGATATCACATTTTCAATTTTTTTCATTGCTTTTCTAGAAAAGGCAAAGAGCTTTATATAAACATTGTTCACATTCAAAGCCAAATAGCAATACTAATTCACCCATTTTGTTGATAATGATTGCAATTGGTTCGAGGTCATGCCGTCCCAAAGGCATTTTTCAATTTTTTAAACTTGATTAGACCTTGATTTTGGTAAGCATCCTACAAAATGCTCTCGAGTTCAGGGATCACTTATGTAAAACATATATGTGAGGGATATTGCAACTTCTCCATTCATGTGATGTCTCAAAAAAAAATTTGGCTTAAAATATTCCCTCATTTTGCAAAGAAAAGCATCCTTTGCATTGTTTGGGATTACATCGAAAGACCAACAAAGTTGTAGGTGCTTATCTAGAGATCTTGTATCTTGATAATTTTTATTTACGTGGCCACATGCTTGCACCTCTGCTAATGTTACTGTGGTTCTGGTTTTCTACTGTGTTTCTTGTCATGTAAAAAAACACTGTGGACTTGGGCTCCTGTAGAAATGTGATTGTTTGTTGTGTCTGGGTGTTTCCGACTTGTGTTGATAAGAGGATAATTGTTATTAGTATTGGATATTCCAAGTGTTTGTGTTTTTTTTTCTTTTCTCACCTATCTAATAAGTACAGCTGTCAGATTGCATTCATTTAAAACATGTTAGAAATCCGGACTTTTATGAGGATTATTATTTGTTCAACTATACACAAATTTGTTCAGTACCATTTCAGCAAACTACATGGATTGATTAACATATTAGTTTGCAAGCAAGTGTAGTCAATATACTTTTGCTTATTTAGGTTCATCTACCCCAACCTATAATACACCAGTTAGAATAAATCTACAGCTTATGTTTGTGAATGCAAAATGGCAAATGCATCTTTTAATTACTTATAAAATTAATCTTGCAACTTTAATTAGTCAAGTCTGGTAGTTGTGGGCTTGAGGCTATCCACCTGAATCGCTAATCGCACCTATTTTCCAATCGATTTAGGTAGGATTGGGATGGGGCCTCTTTTGCGATGATAAACCCTCAGCAGCGAGACCTTCATCACCAATTCACCATCAGCATCATCAGGGCCTTGCACGTCTATAAGGTAAGCCGTCGGCTCTACACAGCTTTACAGAGAAACAGGCATGGATCATGTGAAGAAACTTAGTTTGGTAAAAGATAGATAAGATCTTTCAGAGTACACAATATACATTCCTCAATAAACTAACAATTTTAGTAGCAGCTGATTCCTTATCATTTACTGGCTTCTTAAATTTTACGTGCCTTTATTGACTTCAGAAGCTGCATCTTTCATAGAATGCATACCAGCTGATACCACATAATGTATGCCATCTAGAGGTTAATACTGCATTTATTCTGAATTGTTCTAAGCAAATTAATCATGTATTAGAGTATGCAAAGAAAAGATAGTCATATGAAAGGTGAGCTGATCCGTGTCATTGGGCAAAATCATGTATTTATTTACTTGATGGATGTCAGATCAAATTCTATAGGGGTACATTGGGCAAAATCTGGTCTGTGAGTAATCCCTCCCATCAAATGGCAAAGGAACGTTTATCTAGGTTGGTCATCCGGTTTATGTACTGCAATCACTATCTTCTCAAGCTTTAGCTAGATTCATGGCTATACATTTATGCAAAAATTGTTCCACAAGAAACATACAAACGTATGTATATCCAACAGACATCGTACTAATTTAGATGTATGTGGTTGTCTGTCTAGACTTGCTCCTGCTCTCATGAAATAAACTTTGCTTTTTGACACTGATTATGCCTTTGTCTGATTATTTATTCAGTTAATGAGTGTACATTTGTCTATCATAGGTTATTATTTTTTTAGTTAATGAGTGTACATTTGTCTATCGTAGGGTTCCTCAAAAGAAATAAAAAAGGATCGTGTTCTCATGTTCACTTGAATGGTTGAGCTAATGTTTAGTTTAACAAATACCGTACTTGATAAACCGCTGTGGTCGACAGATCCTCAACACCAAGCTACAAAGTGTTTTCTTCGCTAGAGTCCTATTGATCATCTTTGCACAAGCCACATAATTTGGCTAGGTACCTAATATATCTCTCTTTTTTATTTGCATGCAGGCAGGGATGGAAAAAATATTGATTGTTTTAGTTTCGCATAGAGAGAGGAAAAGATGCAGCTTAAGATGAAGGCATTAGACGTTCCCAATCTAGGTGACCGTGAGTGATGTGCGTATAGTCTTTAAGTCATGATTTTGTTTCTTTTTATTTTTTTAATTTAGCTTGATTTGTTTTGTTGCTTATGTTAATGGTGCTGTGTGCATTCATTTATTCATTGCCTAAAATAAGATGGCAATTATATAGATATGTGTCGATATATAAAATCGTAAGCTCTTCTGTTAGAATATGATAATGCACCATGTATATTTTTTCTTCGTTTTCTTGATCCAACATTTGGTCAATTTAGTCAAAATAATTTTAGAGGTTAGAATATATATATTTTCAATTATATATGTAGTTGTATGATAATTAGTGGAGTTACAATGTAATTATCCATAAAGGAAACCATTGGAACCTAATTTAAGAGAGTACCAGTTTGTGATATCTTTTGGTGGTTCTAATTTACACACCCGAATGTTGCCGTAGCATTAGCACGGGCACGCTACTATGGCTCCGTTCGCGTGCCCTTAAACCCGGCTTAATCCGCTTCTTTTTTTATCCAAAATAGAGTTTTTCTCTCATAAATTCCTCCAGCATTCGTTCAAACCATCCAAATTTCTCCAGAATTCCTCCAAGCGAACAGGCCCTATATAAATAAATATACAGCGTACTATAGGCTGGTCAAACCAATTACACATTGATTACAGGTTAATCTTAATTACTGATTGATCATGCCATTCTCCTTGATTGAATATTGCCTGTCATGTGATAGATGAATCACGGTAAAATAGGAAGTAGAAAATTATTGTGCTATCCATATACACATTGCATGTTTGCATGCACCAGCATACATGGCACCAAGCAAAAGAAAAGATAATTAACATAGAAGGAAAGAAAATTAAGACAAAAGAAATCTCTTTACATTTCTGAGAACCTTGTCAAATCTGCCTACATTTAATTACTTTCTCTCTTCGCATTTGCAAAAGGGACAGCTTTTTTCTCCTTTTATTTGGTTTCACGCTCACGTGTTCCATCGCCCTCGCTTACTGTTTCTTGCTGAAATTGCCCTTGGGTCTGTTCATTTTGAATCCTTTCCCCATATTCTCGTTCCCCAATCCATGGTCCATCGCAACAGTAGACACTAGACACCATTTCTTGCGTGAACCATAGTTTGTGTCATCTGTCTTCCATGGCTCAGCCTTCCAATCCCAAAAGAAGGTCCCTACCTCTTCCTGACTGGAGATTTGGCTTGCCAGAGGATCTCCTCAAGTCCATCAAGCAGCGTCTCACGTCAGGCCATGATGCGGCGTCCTTCTGATCCGCTTGCTCCCCATGGTGTGCCGTCGTCCCGTTCATGAACTTCGGGCCGCTTCTATTGCTTCCGCTCGACCCTGACTCGGACCGCGTCGGCTTCTACTGCGTCCTAGAGAAGAAGGTCTTGTCCAAGACGCTGCCCGACGTACGCGGCAAGGTGACGTGCGGCTCCTCATGTGGGTGGCTGGCGCTCATGGACGAGGCGGCGTCCACGATGCTGCTGAATCCATTCACTGGTGCCCGTGCCCCCGCGTTGAGCTCCCACCAACAGACGAACACGTCGCGGCGGCGTACTCATCGAAACACGTGTCTAGGGTCGACGGCCGATGGGTCCTCCATCTCACCAACGGCTACGGGGACGCGGATGCCGCAGGCAGAGCCAACAAGCTAGAAGATATGAGGGACGTGTTCTTCCGTGAGATCGTGCTCTCAGCGCCGCCTGACGCCACCGGCCATGAGTGTGTGGCCATGGCCATGCTTGGGTGCTCCACGGAGGTCGCGTTCTACCGGGTTGGAGTCGACAGCGCATGGACGCTGCTCGACACCAAACTGGAGTTCTCCGTGGGGTCCATCGTCCACTGCCAAGATAAGTTCTTGGCGATCGACTGCGCTAGAGAAATCTTCGTCTGCAGCAGCAACGCCGCCGGCACTACTCCAACCACGACGCTGCTGTCATCGCTGTCGCCACCTGCGGGGCTCTGCCACCGCAGCTACTTGGAATCAAACGGTGAGCTGCACATTGTGGGTGCCATGGTGAGCACGTTCTATAAGACACAGAGCTTCACCTACAGCAGCGCGATCTACAAGTGCAACCTCCACGACCGTATGCCGGAGTGGTCCAGGGTGAGAGACATCGGTGATCAGACACTGTTCGTGTCTAAACATTTCAATGAAAGCTTCAGTGGAACAAGTATATCCAAGTATAAGGAGAACAAAGTCTATATGTCTAAGCCATTGTATGGAGATCCATACAACTTGGTCCATCGATTGGAGATCGTTGATATTGCTACTGGCGCATCCGAAGTGAAGCCCGTCGAGGAAAAGATGCAGGATTCCGAGGCTCTAGGTTGGATTCGACCCAATCTCTGAAAGGGAGGTACGTTGATGTTCTTCAAAGGTTTATTACTTCAAATACTCATATTAGGGCAAACGTGGTTGGGATGTTTTTCGCTTCTGCACACAAGCAGTGGCTAAAAGAATTCGATATATGCCACATTTAGTTATTATTATTAGTTCATGAACTGAGTTAATTCAAACAAAACCTTAACTGACGTACATTATATGTACGAATGCAGCCAGTTCTCTCCTTTTATATTCAACTAGGTAGTGTGCTTGTGCGTTGCTACGGGACAACTAAATCTTTTATACTAAAAACACACGAATCGCACGATAAGATAATAATATTGTTAAATTAAGTACCGACGTTAAAGTAACATTTAATTTAAAAGCAAAGTTCATAAAATTAACACAGTCACGGAGAACGCGGCGTCGTAGGTTCACAAACTCTACTGTATAGACTTTTTCGTGATATGGCTAAGATAATATTTTATATCGACAGAAAGAATTATTTGATATTTATTTCTTTCATGCGCTAATAAATCCATAAATAAGTTCCGTTGCATCTCTATATAATATTGTACACACAGGTTCGAGTATTATATGTAAATATTAGTGCTTGTCACATGGATAATACTGTGTGTCTTAAAAAATCTCTCATAAAATTTTAAAACAAAGTATGTTATACTCACCGTATAAATATGTGTGGCTTTAGGACTATTCCACACAGACATATATTATAAAATAAGGTATCCACTTGAGTGTCTATTCCAAGATGTTGAATGAGGTGTTGTAATTTTTAATTTTGATATATTTTCTGGTCAAGGCAACCAATGGTGACACTCTTCTTAGTGGTGCATAATTTTATGATGCACCTCTTGACTATCTGAGTAAGGACAAGTTAGCACTATAAAGGCTCAGAAAAGTTGCTGGGAAGGCCAATGTTGAGTTTTCCTCCACTATGCTACTAAAACCTATGTCCCCGTTTATCATTGTCGATGCTTTTGATACAAAACAATTCAACATTACCATGATCAGATATAAATTTGAGTCTCTTGTGAGCAATCTCATAGAGGGACTCTCATCCTTTATGTGACCTGTCTCAAGGATATTGGCAGGACGATATACCCATGTTGAAATGTCGCAACAAAAAATGTTCATGTTTTGTTTACGATTTATTTCCCATGAATATATGTGGGTACTATGATAACACTAACTACACTAAATGAAAGATTAGAGAGAATTTGCATTGCCTTCAAAAAGATTTATTTATTAAGTTCTTTGACTCTACAGGTAGTTTTGAAATATCTGTTTGCATGTCTTATCTTATATCCTAATTCAAAATTTTATAGTTTAATTAGAATATTTAGGTGATTGTATATATGTAATATTCAATACAAGAATAATCTATGCATGATCTTCTTGAAAGATTTCTGCAGTGTAAAGACATCTTCATTTTTCATGCATGTTCATACTAACGCTACGGTAAAAACAAAAGGATAATATATCAATTAAAAATTAAAAAAACTCATGCTTAAAGTTAAAGAGATAAATTATATATGCTTGAATTTTGTCATCCATTATCTACCGACGTGTCTATAAAATAGACTGAATAAATAATTAAACATAGATAAAAAAACTAAATTAATGAAAGGATCATTGCAAGACATCAATCATCTCACAATATCGCAAAGCTACAAAAAACTATAACCGTGCCCTCACCTCAAACATTATCTAGATAAATATATTATAATAAAAGAAATGGATATCAGATATTTCTTTCTGCCAATATAAAATATTATTTTAGTCGTATTACGGAAATGTCTATAAAGTAGAGTTTGTGAGCCTGCGACGCCGTACACTTCGTGACTGTGTTAAATTTATAAACTTTGCTTTTTGATTAAATGTCACTTTAACGTTAGTATTTAATTTTTACAATATTATTATCTTATCGTGTGATCCGTATATTTTTAATATAAATTATTTATTTATCCTGTATCAACGTACAGTTCAATGCAAAATACAACTTAAACAAGAGAAAAGGAGGGCAAGAGTGGCGTCGACTTAAGAAAAGCCCCAGTGGCGTCGAGCGCATCGCGCAGTCGTCCTCGGCTCCCCCCGCGGCTCCGCCCCACCTCCCCTTCCGTCAGCGACCGCAACCACCAGACCACCGGCCACCACCCAATGGAGGCTGGGGAAATCGGCGGGGCCCTCCTCTTCGTCCTCGCCGCCGCCGCCGCCGTCGCGGTCGCCGTGTCCGTCGGCGCGGTCGACTTCAGCCGCCCGCTCACCGGTACACACATTCGCTGCTCCCACCCATTCTATTTCTCTTCCCCTCACCCCTCTCGCTCGGACGGCCGCGCTACAGCTCACGTGATTTGACATGCCCTGCGCGGCTGCTCCCGCCGCCCGTTGGTTTTGTCCTGCTTCGTTCCGCAGCGGGCGCGCCGCTCGACTTCCAGGGGGCGGTGTCCTGGCTTATAGGCGTCCTCGACGGCACGTCCACCGCGGCGGCGGACGTGTACGGGGCGTGGGTGGCGGTGCGGGCCGGGGTGATCGCGCCGGTGCTGCAGGTGGCGGTGTGGGTGTGCATGGTGATGTCTGTGATGCTGGTGGTGGAGGCCGTGTACAACAGCGTCGTCAGCCTCGGCGTCAAGGCCATTGGGTGGCGGCCTGAGTGGAGGTTCAAGTGGAAGGCTCTCGGCGGCGCTGACGAGGAGAAGGGAAGCGCCCACTTCCCTATGGTCCTGGTCCAGATACCCATGTACAATGAGCTGGAGGTGAGAACAGACCACCACGAAAAAGATGCTAAAATCGTATTTCGTATCGAAATTTTTAACTATTCATCCACTGATTATTTGATGAATTGTTCTTCCTCTTGTTGCTTTGTGAGATTAAATATTATTTTGATGTGGTGCGTTTTTCCGTGTGTGGTATGGGCTCTTAGGTGTACAAGCTGTCGATAGCGGCAGCATGTGAGCTGCAGTGGCCAAAGGACAGGATAATAGTTCAAGTGCTGGACGATTCCACTGATCCCTTTATCAAGGTAACCTGTCTCTCCTAGTTCCTTGTTTCATGGTTGGGCATTATTCCTACAGAACCCCTTGTTTGGTGGACAAACTATTAATTTTGGTACTGTTAGATCGTATCAGAACAAGTGAAACATCAAACTGGTTTGTTATAGCAGACGAGTGCTCAAACTCGACCTGTTGTGGAATCAATACCAGCAGGATGATAAAGTTTTCACACGAGACTAACTGCAATAGCCTCATAGGAGCATGCTAATCATTTGGGCCGGTTGAGTGGGTGCAGAGAGAATGTTTCCATTGTGAAGTGAGTAGCTAGCATAACAGATGCTCCTGCTTTTATGAGATTAGTTACATGAAAGCTACTTCAGTATTTGGCATAAAGGGAACTTGAAATGGTTGCCTCACCTGATAAAATATTTCGCAATCACAAGTCATCATCCAAGTAGGGATAAATGATCAAATATTTTGATGAGGTAAATGCAGAACGTGTAGAAGAAAACAACTCGAAGGAAGAAACGAGGCTGAGAATGAGGACAAAGGTTAATAGTCTTCTGGACCATACACTCACATGGCCAACTGCAGGTTGGACCCAGCTGTCTGGGTTTTGCTGCTGTTGCCTATTAGGTGCTTGCAGCTTTGTTTATGTAAAGATAATATTCCAGCGAAAATAGCGTTACTAGAACTGAGTAACCATACCAAAACTAACAATATCAACCACTGTGGGGTATTGGACTAACAGTATCATTAAAGTCTGTCAGGAGCACCATGGGGAGTTTGGCCCTTGAACCTTCAGGTACTGAGATCTGCACACGCCTTATGGTACAGCCACATGAGAATAACTATTGGCTCCTGACATTTCACAGCATCATGAGCCCCCCTCTCTGCCTTTCGGTTCACTTGTCTTTGTTTATTCAGAACCATAGATCTGAGGCTACGGTTCAATGATTGGTGGGCATATTCTTCTTTGGAATGGATCTTCCTCACCTTTCAAAAAGTTTCACTTCATAATTTGGAATGCCTGCTAGATACATGCATATCAAGCACTGTTCCTATAAAATCCAATCTGTTTACACGACAAGGAATCAAAATTTATGATCTGTGGTCATCCAAATTCTTGCAATTTTTCATGAAGCGCCATTTTCAGGAAGTGAAGTTTCAAACAAAAATGTGAGCCAGTAAATTATATAATGAAAAAGGAAAACGATGTCCATGCCATTCCTCTCTGGTGACAGTAGTAAATATGAATATTTTTTTTGACGGTCGTAAATATGAATATTGATTGATCTTTCTGGTTTGATTGAATAGTGTTAGGGAATGGGTTGGTTAGTGCGATGGAGCTGTAGTAGTTGGCAAGCACAGCTGCACAAGGAACCTTTGATGAAGCACCGATGGCCTTCCAAGCAAATAGAAAACAGTCCTCTTGCCATCAGATTTATCCATTTGTGTTGACATAGCAGCTACTTACCAACCTATCTTCAGATAGCGAACTACTAAACCTTGCTTACCATTTCAGTATCTGAACTGCCATCACAAGAGTTCAACCATCTTATTATCGTAGTGGGTTAGATAATTTAAAATATTATTGGGTCTAACAAAAAAAAAAAATCTGATGACTGGGATTACTTCTTGCTGCAGAATTTGGTGGAGCTTGAATGTGAGCGCTGGGCGAACAAAGGTGTCAATATTAAGTATGCCACAAGAACCAGCCGCAAGGGATTCAAGGCAGGAGCTCTGAAGAAAGGAATGGAATGTGACTATGCAAGGCAAAGCGAATACATTGCCATATTTGATGCTGATTTCCAGCCTGAACCAGATTTTCTGCTCCAAACTGTCCCATTCCTTCTGCACAATCCGGAAGTTGCACTTGTTCAAGCTCGGTGGTCCTTTGGTAAGTACTCCATTTCCTGTTAGCTCTTGAGCACCATTTCCGTTCGTCGACTCTCCAAGGGCAAGGTTGTTGCATGTGAAGTATTGCATATAATGTGTGGGTTGTATGACATTGAGCCCTTGGGCGGTATAAATAGAGTACAAGGCTTTGGTGGGCAAGATGATTCCTCGATACACATGGCAATACGGGATTACAATATCCTAAACTACTAATATACTCTAACATGCACAAGTAGTCCTTGCGACTAGCACAAGGAACTTGGAACTTGTAATAAACATCTCCTTGCATAATGATGACATTAAAATACATTTCCATATTCTCCAATGGTTCATGATGATGCCAGAAAGATGGCATAGAAACTGTTCAAATATAATATAACATGAAAAATGCTAAACTTCTCAAGCAATATAGTATTTTATTCACTCTGATCGGTCCAATTCTTAATTGACAGAATTTTGCAGTGAATGACACCTCAAGCCTGTTGACAAGGGTACAGAAGATGTTTTATGACTACCACTTCAAAGTTGAACAAGAAGCAGGATCAGCAACTTTTGCCTTCTTCAGTTTTAATGGTACACATCTTTTTTAAACCTCTAAAGAGTACAAATTCCCGAAAAGAGGGGTAAATAACCCCAGAGTTTCGATTTCAAAACCATACAATCTCCCTAATGGCATTTCTATTCTAGGAACTGCTGGAGTGTGGCGTACGGTAGCCATAAGAGACGCAGGAGGTTGGAAGGACCGAACTACAGTTGAAGACATGGACTTGGCGGTTCGAGCAACCCTAAAGGGCTGGAAATTTGTATATGTTGGGGATGTTAGAGTGAGTAGATCTTAACATATAACAGTGTTGTCAAAAGTAAATATATTTGATGTGATCATTTGACTATGCAATTCACAGGTCAAGAGTGAACTGCCGTCCACTTACAAGGCCTACTGTCGGCAGCAATTCCGGTGGTCTAGTGGTGGTGCAAACTTATTCCGTAAGATGGCAAAGGATGTTTTGGTTGCCAAGGTGAGCATATCTCCGCCTAGGTTCCATTCTGGCAAATCATGTCTTTGGGGGGGAAAATCTGAAAATTAGCCCCACTTGTTGTTCCACTAGGATATATCACTCGTCAAGAAGTTTTATATGCTCTATAGCTTCTTCTTTGTGAGGAGAGTTGTAGCGCCGACGGCTGCCTGTATTCTCTTCAATGTCATAATCCCCATCTCAGTCACAGTCCCGGAGCTCTACTTACCAGTGTGGGGTGTTGCCTATATTCCCATGGTGCTTACCATAGTCACAGCTATAAGACATCCAAAGTAAGTTTCTTTGTGATTGTGAGTTCTAGAACAACATTGCTCATCGTCCTTTCACCAGAACTGAAGCTAATGAACTTCAACTTGTCTTTGCAGAAATCTACACATAATGCCATTTTGGATTTTGTTTGAGAGTGTGATGACATTGCATCGCATGAGAGCTGCACTGACTGGACTGCTGGAATTAGAAGGGTTCAACCAGTGGATTGTGACAAAGAAGGTGGGGAATGATCTCGAGGACACTGACGTTCCTTTGCTTCAGAAAACCCGGAAAAGGCTAAGGGACAGGTGAAAACTCGCAACTAAGATTTTCTGGTATAAACTATTAAGGGTAGCAGGCAGGCCGACACTACACGTCATACATTACTGATACTGTTCTTTCTTGCAGAGTCAATTTCCTTGAGATTGGATTTTCGGTGTTTCTCTTCCTCTGTGCATCATACAACCTGGTGTTCCATGGGACAACAAGCTACTACTTATATATGTACTTTCAGGGATTAGCATTTCTGTTACTAGGGCTTAACTTCACTGGCACTTGTTCTTGCTGCCAATGACAGCATGTTAAAGCTGTATGAATTGCTGCTTTATAATCATTTTCTGGGCATGCGCTCGTAACGTTTCAAATGGTTTAGATCTTAGATGCAAAGAAAGATGGCATTATTCTGCACGCTCGCAGTGATTTAGATCTTGTAATTCAATTCTGTCATCACAAAGTTACAAGGATGTGAACGTGGTGACGGCAATTTTCAGAAAGTGCTTTTATCGGGTATTGAGTGGGAGGGATATGCTGTCAAGCAAACACGAGTCCGATGCCTCGAAAAACAGGTCTGATGCTAATACAGTAACATCCGACGCTTATAACAACACTTTGAGTTAATCAAGGTTCAGACAAGCTAAGTCTTTAGGTATATTATATCCTTTCAAGTTTCTTTTTATTGTCTCTACTTAAGTTAACTTTGGTCTTTCTCTGCGTCTATTAACGTTACTATCCTGGCTTAGAATTCCACTACGCACCGGTGTCTCTGAAAGTCTCTGTTGGACATGTCCAAACCATCTCAACCGGTGTTGAACAAGCTTTTCTTCGATTAGTGCTATCCCTAATCTATTACGTATATCATCGTTCCGAACTCGATCCCTTTTTGTATGACCGCAAATCCAACGCAACATATGCATTTCTGCGACTATCTGTTGAACATGTCATCTTTTCGTATACCAACATTCTGCACCATACAACGTAGTAGGTCTAATCGTCGTCCTATAAAACTTGTCTTTTAGCTTCTGTGGTACCCTTTTGTCATATAGGACACCAGATGCTTGGCGCCGCTTCATCCACCCTACTTTGATTCTATGGCTAACATCTTCATCAATATCCCCGTCTCTCTGTAGCATTGATCCTAAATATCGAAAGGTACCCTTTCTAGACACTACTTGACCTTTCAAACTAATATCTTTCTTCTCCCGAGTAGTAGTGCCGAAGTCACATCTCATATACTCAGTTTTAGTTCTACTGAGTTTAAAACCTTTAGACTCCAAAGTCTCCCGCCATAACTCCAGTTTCTGATTCACTCATGTTCGGCTTTCATCAACTAGCACTACATCGTCCGCGAAAAGCATACACCAAGGGATGTCCCCTTATATGTCCCTTGTGACCTCATCCATCACTAAGACAAACAGATAAGGGCTCAAAGCTGACCCTTGATGTAGTCCTATCCTAATCGGGAAGTCATCCGTATCTCCATCACTTGTTCGAACACTAGTCACAACATTGTTGTACATGTCCTTAATGAGCCCGACGTACTTTGTTGGGACTTTATGTTTGTCCAAAGCCCACCACATAACATTCCTTGGAATTTTATCATAAGCCTTCTCCAAGTCAATAAAAACCATGTGTGTCCTTCTTTTTCTCCCTATACCGCTCCATAACTTATCTTATTAAGAAAATAGCTTCTATGGTTGACCTTTCGGACATGAAACCAAATTGGTTCATAGAGACCCGCGTTATTGCTGTCAAGCGATGCTCGAGAACTCTCTCCCATAGCTTCATAGTATGGCTCATCAACTTAATTCTCTAGTAATTAATACAACTTTGAATATCCTCTTTATTCTTGTAGATCGGTATCAATATACTTTTCCTCCACTCGTCAGGAATATTGTTCGATCGAAAAATATGGTTGAACAGCTTGGTTAGTCATACTATAGCTATGTCCCCGAGACATC
The DNA here is from genome assembly GCA_904845875.1 of Miscanthus lutarioriparius. Lineage (NCBI taxonomy): Eukaryota > Viridiplantae > Streptophyta > Magnoliopsida > Poales > Poaceae > Miscanthus > Miscanthus lutarioriparius. The sequence continues at coordinate 7,816,581 of CAJGYO010000003.1, read as the reverse complement.
TCCACACCTCAATTAAGATACCATCCAGTCCCATCGCCTTACCTCCTTTCATCCTTTTCAATGTCTTTAACCTCAGATTCTTGGATTATCCGCACAAAGCGTCTATTAGTATATCAAAAGAGTCATCCATCTGAAAGGTTATGTCCATATTTTTCATTGGCAAGAGTATTTTGACATCCGACACTTATAAAAACATTTAAAAAAATACATTCAATGGTAATAGACGTGAATTGCATATACTCCGTTGCGGGTTACAGATCATCATCATTCAGCACAAACGGATATATGACCTCTCAAAAAAATGACTAAATACACACAAGATGATTTTGGAGCTAGTGGGCATGTATAGTTTCTGGGCTGCCACAAGAATGACTAACCTATTCATTCCTGGTTACATCAGAAGGGGCATTTCATCGAAATACAACCCTCAAACCCTTTCGACAGGGCATCCTCAACATTACAAGGGGAGTTCTGAAGGCAACCTCTTGAGTTGTGTAAATGCATATCCTCGTGGTAATCTGAGGAACTATTAGAGAAGAAATGGGTAATTTTGTGGGATTCCCCCACTCCATAACTCGCATCATGACTTTCCTTGAGTCGCTTTATTGGTGTAAGATGGACAGAACGTGTAAAACTATCTGAAAGTTCTACATCCTCTTCATTGGACTTGAAGTGAGGACATTTCCTCTTTGATCCAGGTAGAGGATCCAGCCCTGTAACACCAGATTCAGAACAGTGTGTAATGTGAAGCTCGATAATATATATATATATATAGTAAAATAACACTGGTCCAAATAATAATAATAATACCTTTAAATGTACTGGAAATGCTACACTGTGATTCCATCGCACTGCTGCAGTCAGTGGAGTGATAAATTCTACATTTTACAAGTAGAGACACATAAGTCAGCATACAACTAGGAAGAAACATTACTCACCGAGGCAACAAGAAGACTAACTTAGCTTATTATGAAGAATAAATTCACTAAAACTGTATAGCTAATTTAGCTATTGCATAAAACAAACGTTCCAATCGTTCTTTCTCTGCGAAAGCCAGGGTTTCCCCCGCGAGATGCTTCCCATTACACATTCAAAAGAAGAACTGACAGGCAACAGTTATGGATGAATCAGCGCTGATCAGCAACTTCTGTGAGCCCCGTCCTATTGTGATTTCTACAAAGCCAATCTGGTTTCTGCAATGTTTTCTTTTTTTAACTTGCTACCCGGTATAGATTGTCACTATGGTTTTGAATAGACAGTAATATGCACCGATCACACAAAGCTTTGCAAAATAAATAATTCTACAAAAAACTAGTAGTAATTTATCAAAGCAAGCCACATCTAGGCCTATACTCCAATAGAATGTTACAAGAGTAAAATAGATCTTGAGATCTACTCAAAATCTTCCATGAGTAAAATAGCTTAGCCTTGGACAACATGCGGACCTTTCCGCACTCCCTAATTTAAATTTTGATTATTCATTTATAATAGGGGAAATCCAAGGGGTATTGTAGTGAAAGAAAATAGGTCTCATTTGTGTTTCATGACTAATTTAAGAAAGGATTTACTGACTATGAAATTGACAGCAGAAAGTCAATCAGTGGAAAGAAAATGAAAACTGATGAGAATCATTAAATGCTTGCATTATCCATTTAATGATTATGCTTTATGTTTGACAACAGGAAGAACATATATAAACTGAACTGCAAGAGAATATAATCATGTTGTGGCAGCAAACCTGTGCATTTGCTCCACAAAATCATCAATCAGAACAGGCCAAGCACCTGAAAAAAGACACAGGGAACAGGAACTAAGAAATTTTCTTAATTATCATGGAGCTACGCTATAAAGGCAGCTGCAGCCTGCAGATATAGAATTGAAAATCGAAGTAGTGATGTAGAAAGAATTTGTACCTCGTGGGTCATAACCTTCCAGATCTTCATTTACACACCTGCTGAAAGCTAGCAGCTGCTGCCAAGTATCCTCGGATATGTTGTGGCGTTGGTACTTCTGAGAAAGAGTATTATAGTTTTAGGCTTTTAGCTAAGAAAAAAACAGTGAAGTGTATTTATGACTGTTCATCATAGGAAAAGGGGGTGTAAGTTCTAAGTTATGAAGCTAATTTCCCTTTCTGAAGAAAAAAATGGAATATTCGAGAAAAAAGAATGTTAATGGTTTATTGAGGACTAAAGGTTTGAACTGTTGCAAAGCAGTATTATAGTACTTCAACCCTTAGGTTTTCAACATTTCTTCCCAGCAAAAGATGCCAAATTGATAACTAAAGCAACTATGCATTCTGCAATATGCGAGAGTGCTAACTAAACTATGCATCTTGCAACACAAATTTAGGTTTGACAAGGACATAAGTATTAGCGAGAATGGCACAACTGGAAACCAAACATCTAATAATTACCACGTGCATCAATATTCTAACATTTCTGTTTAGTCAATAGTCATCGTGTATCAAACCATATAATTTACAGCATAAGCCAGCCATTCAACTAGAGTGAAGTGCTTATCTTCATATATATATGACATGTCTTAATAAATGTCGGTAGAATGACACCTATAGAATATCCATGTCAACCTTGCTTTTATTATTCTCTAGGGTAACTGGATAAGAATGGAGCACTACTAATACTTTAATAAACAATCACAAAAAACAAATACCAGAACAACACATATTGGAGTTGAATTATGGAGATGTCATATCATGGACAAGCAGAGCAATTTCTATACCTCAACGAAGTTACACCATCGATCAAGCAAACGGAACCTTCCGTTCAGAACAATCTTCCATGCTGCTACAGCTCTCTGAATAGCTATACAAATGAAAAGGGGAATTCCTAGTTAGTGTTCTATTGGTATAAGAAGTATATACTAGGATACCAGTAGCGTCCAGACATCATTGAGAATAGAGGATCTTACTGATACTCTTTTGCCCCTTTTCACGACAGATGAAGAAGACAAAATCATAGAAGCAACTGAATAGGCCCATATCCTCCTAAAAAAGAAGGCTCTCAATTAACATAAGGTAGTGAAGAAGGCTCTCAATTAACGTAATGTAGTAAAGATCGACAAAAAAATCTCAAACAGCTTGGAAAGCATCACTCACCAAATCCATAAATGGAATGAGCTTTGGGATATCAGCAAAAATCATGTCCCTGCATCAATATTAGGATGTTTAATCATGTGAAAGGCAAACATAATACAACAACAACAACAACAACAAAGCCTTTAAGTCCCAAACAAGTTGGGGTAGGCTAGAGTTGAAACCCAGCAGAAGCAATCAAGGTTCAGGCACGTGAATAGCTGTTTTCCAAGCACTCCTATCTAAGGCTAAGTCTTTGGGTATATTCCATCCTTTCAAGTCTCCTTTTATTGCCTCTACCCAAGTCAACTTCGGTCTTCCTTTGCCTCTCTTCACGTTACTATCCTGGCTTAGGATTCCACTATGCACCGGTGCCTCTGAAGGTCTCCGTTGGACATGTCCAAACCATCAAACATAGGATGAGAAAAATAAAACAGAACCAGACATGATACAAAAAGAGAAGCATACATTCACATGATATGGAGGTTATGAAGGTTTATGTGATCAGGGCTGATTAAGGATGTGCGCTTGTGTCTTGGTCAGGATATATGAGCGACAAGCAATGAAAAAGGCCATGATGTTTGCAACATTGAATAACTACCATGATATTTTTTTTACTTCCAAGTAAAAACAGTTAAATGTCAATGTGCTGGTAACATTAACACAGGAAAATCAGCTCCAAAAGATTTATATATTTACAGCAACAGAGAGACAAGTACAACAACTATTTATATTCACATATTGTTCAATTCGCGTTTAAATCTTAGTCAGATTACACCTCGGCCAAATTCTAAACAGAAAGTAGTAAGGGTAAATAGATTTCTCTAATTCTCAGACGAAGTTTCATATTTCAACTCTACATATGCAAGCAAGAAGTAGAAAAGCATGCATCTTGTCATAAAGTTTCACCACGGTGCAGGATATATCATAATGAAAAGAACTCTCAAAGATGCAAACCTCATTCCTTCAATTCCATCTATAGCTAGTGAAAGCTCAACCAATCCTTGTCTTGTCTCCGCACTTGTACCTCCTGATACGATACCTAGCAAAACAAAGGCCAAAAGAACCAATAGGTCGATATAGTGCCCCAATAAACACAATCTGAACTAACAATGTGAACACGAGAATCGTTTCCTGCACATTAAACTTTTGTACTATGCACGAGGCTTGGTTCTAGTTCCTGAGAATTTTGACTACTCTATAGGTGCCAAAGAAGGATGGTATGATCGCATTGCACAAAAATTATCAAGTGTACAGCCTCGAAGTATGAATTTCTGTAAATAACAGCATATCAGTTTGCATGAGTCGTTTCGCTAGCATCTGCCTTGCTATAACTAACACTTTTTTGAATTTTCCATCACCCAAGAAAGCAAGAACCGATAAGAAAAGGACCCAGTTTTCGTCAAGAAGTCAGACAATTGACCATCGATTAACGTTCAAGATCACTTCTTCAGTACTCAAACCCACACATTTAGCAGAATTCCCAACTTGGAAACCACAAAGTTCATCATAATTCGCAAAAAGAAAGAAAGAAAAAGACAAAAATCCAAAAAAGTGACCCACTAAAGCCACCTAAAAACCGCAAGCATCCGCTCAAACCCGCAAGCGGCTACCGTAAGAACCCTAGACCTACGGATCGACCGGAACACTCGCGAGCAAGCGGATTCGACGGCGGGGAGCTCACCGTAGTACTTGAGGAAGGCCTCGGCGGCGGAGGGGCACGCGGCCGCCGCGGCCGCGAAGCCTTCGGATCCCATGGGCCAGGGCGCGGATCCGAAACAGGAAACCCTAGGCCCCCGCGGCTCGCCGCCGACGCCACAACCACACCGAGTCACCACCTCCCCGATCTCACGTGAGAGCGAGCCGAGCCGACGCGACACGGAGGCGAGAGCGAGAAAGCAAGAGGTGAGAGAGGGAGATGAGAGGGAGAGAGGCGTCGAGTTCGGGGGAGGGCCAGGGTGTCAGGCATCTGCTAGTGCCGAAGTGGTCTAGTGTGGGTCCACACGTCAGTGTCTGTGTCAGCCTGTTGTCACTGGGCTCTGACAGAGACGACGGGTTACGAGCGGATAAACAGGGCAGCCTTATCGGTTGGCCGGGTAGTATCGTGGCTGGTTCGTGGCTGGTTCGTGTGGGACAAAAATACTGTTTTGGCTGGAAATTTACGATCGTTTATGATAAACCATAGCTAAACGAACAGGCTGAGGATATTTGGGCTTAATTCTGCTGTAGCCTGTTTGGATCCTTATAACTGAATTAATTTTAATAAATTATAATTTAGACACATATTAATTAAGCTAATACGATTATATATGAAATATATTTATATATTATTGTTAGCCATGCAAAGAGAGATGCTTATATGTTGCATTTCTATTATAAAAAAACGAGTTAAAAATATGCTATAAGTTGAAGAGTTGAATCATAGCACGAGTATCTCTAGAATCAAATTCCATGGCTCACCCTATGAAAATTGAGATAGACTTATATAGGAACTTTGAAAAGTCATAGAATCTCAAATCCTAAGTCAAATAGCTTAATCCATTAAGTAGATTCCAATTCCTCCAAATCAAAAGACCTAAGAGAAAATTAGTTTCTTAGCCGTTGGCCCTAAAGAAAGTTATGCTCAATTTCTTGGCCCTTTTTCTTTTAAACTTGACTATTTGGCCCTAACAAATTTTGTTTAGTTTCTTGGCCCTTCCGTCCAGTCTGTCTGCCTGCACCATGAAACAACCATTTGGAGCAACAGACCAAAATGCCCTTACATTACTCGTTGCCTTTCTCTGCTCGCGTCGAAGCGCAGCCGCTCGCTCGCGATGGAGAAGGGTGCCGCCAGCGACAACCAAACCCTAGCGATGGAGAAGGGCACCGCCACCAACGAGGTCTAGCGCCGGATCCACCTCGGCCGCGCCATAGCCCGGCGGCACGGCTAGCACGGCCACATGAGTCACCCATGCAAGCATGGGCGCTGCCTCAGGGCTGGCCGCTGGCCGCAAGGCTGGCCGTGCTTCATCACGAGTGAGGGTGCCGCGAGCAGGGCCTGGCCACTTGAAAGATCCTTGTTTGATTTTGGTAATTGAGTGACAATCTAGGTGGACTAAATGTGTTTATGTGAGATACACAGGTGATTAGTCCACAGGTACATATGTGTGAACAACATATGTCATGGAGGTGAAAATGGCTTGGAGATGTTGCAAAGCTCACACATGTGATGATGAAGGAGCTCATTGCACATGAGACATGACATTGAGTCATGTGATCAAGGTGGAGAAGATCAAGACATGACTTGGCTCGACAGACCGGTTGTAAATGTGAAGGACAAGTTGAGTGATGACTTGGTGCCGATGGACCGAAGCAAAGGTGAAGAGCAAGTAAAGTTAAGATCGATGAACCAATACGATCACGTGATGATATGAAGTGGATCATATCATTATTAATCATGTTGGTGCATGTGTTGCATCGACATTGGAGGAGATGGAATGGAATGCGCAAGGCAAAGGTATAAACTAGGCCATTTCATTTCACCGGTCATAGGCGTGTAGAGAAATTGATGACCGGGTTTATAATAGATGGCCGTACTATTAAGAAGGGCAAACTTGTTTGCATATCGGTCATCTAGTGCCACTTGAGCAATCTAACTTTGCATACGTGTTAGGATCGAGTGGCGTGGTGAATTGAGTGCTAATCATTTAGAAAAAGTTTGTAAAAAGCTAACACACGTGCACAAGGTGGTGATCACTTGGTGGTGTTAGCATATTTGTAAAGATGAAGAAGTTGGTGAAGAAAAGGAGGCAAAACCGGGCTCGGAGTGGTGCTCTGGGGGCACCGCGGTGGCGCCCGGTTGGCCGAGGCCGAGAGTAGCGTGTTAGGGCCTGGCACCTCCGTGCATTGTCCGGTGGCACCGCCACCCCCAAGGCGGTGCCCACCTGGACTTGGTAGAGCGCAGTTGGAGTCGGGGTGGTCACCGGACGTGACAGTGTACACCGCCATGGTATGGACGGTGCACCGCCGGGTGCTGTCCGGTGCCACCATCGTGTTTTCCCGGGGCTGGCGTTTTTGGTGTTGAACTAAGGGGGTCACCGCCATGGGCACCACCGCCCTATGTCTGATGCACGGCCCTATTAATCCAAAGAGGGAGGAAAACAGGCACGAGCACCGTCGGGGGCACCGCCACCCTTGGGCGGTGTCGACTGTAACGTCCCACCTCTCCGAGGCTGGGCCCGCTTATATCTGGCAGCTTAACTAGGATATAGACTGCCCTCACAGGCCAACACTTGTCTTTTCTACGCACTTTGTCCTCACTCAGGCGCACCGGAAGAACTTCCCGGCCGGTCACCCATCGCTTGTGCCAAGCACGCTTAACCTTGGAGTTCTTAAGAGATGGGCTTTCGTAAAAGAAGTTGCAACTTGTTGGTACGAGTATCCTATTAATCCTATTAAGCCTCGAGCCGTGGTGTTACATCCTCACCTTTTAGAGATCGACGCCCTCGCCGATCAATCCCAAGCCGAACGCCCCTCTTAGCCACGTCTGCAGTGTCAAGCGTGCCAAGATATGCTGCCATCTTTGTGACCACGCCGGATCCACACCACCATGCGCACCATGCCTACGCAATTCACGACACACACGCTACTCGTGAAACCGCGAGAGTCGGCTCGATACCATTCTCAGAACGTCCCACCTTTCCGAGGCCGGGCCCGCTTACATCTCCGCGCACTTACTAGGATATAGACTACCCTCACGCACTCAACACTTGTCTTTTTCACAAGACTTTATTCTCACTCAATGGCGCACCTAGGAAGAACTTCCCGGTCGATCACCCATCACTCCAGGCCAAGCACGCTTAACCTTGGAGTTCTTAAGAGATGGACTTCTAGAAAAGAAGTTGCAACTTGTTGGTACGAGTATCCTATTAATCCTATTAAACCCTGGGCCAGGGTGTTACATCGACTCTCACCTTATAAACATGTTCATAAATGCTAGTTTCCAACAATAAGAAGTGTTGTACACAATATATAAATGTATAAAATAAAAATAGCGATGTGCACCGACTATATTCTTCCGTAATCAACATTTTATATCCATGCCACATAGCAACATACATGTTCACAAGTCCTATCACTCCTATAACACCTGGTAAACTACCTTTTTTACCACACCAAAAAAATACTCGTCACAATGCTCAAAAGGTGGCAGATAATAATTATGAGACCAACCTAATGTGCAAAACACTTTCTGCTACTCTACTAGGCACCATATATTTATATTAAGTGAGTAGTGAATCATTGATTAAGAAAAAGGAAACAAATTAGAGTCACCGATACCATGATGACCAAGTTGAGTAGCTCAGGCACCATCCTCAACACCTTTCAATACCTGATTAGATGCATTAAGGAGTGTGCCGACCAATTCTTCAGCTAGGCTTGCCAGCAACGCGTCGACTTTACCCAGCGCCAACCCTGCCACGCGAGAAAGAGGATCCAACTTAGCGCACAGCCAAGACCTCTGTCGGACCATCCCAAGGATCGTCACTCTCAATGCCCACACCGCCGAGCTGAATTGAAGGATGGACATGGCCGACAAATAGATCGCAATGACCGACCCTGACATAATGCACTGGAATCAAGGACTTCGGGAGGTAATATATCTACAACCACCTGTATACCGCCTTTCGTAATAGCTCGCGACGATCTGAAGGATAGATCCTCCGCCGTCGGATGAGATTTAGAGCTTGTTCAGTTGGTTTGATTGCTTCTAACAACTTCGAAACTTATATTTTTTTATTTTTTACAAAACTAGCCTAAAGTTTTCAAAGTTTTTTTTTTGTTTTTTAGTTTTAATTAGCAAAAATAAATGTCCAATTTAAAAATTAACAAAAATAGACCCCTGTCACCCATAGAATGAGCGACACAGAATTTATCACTGGCAAAATGGCGACAAGCGACAACTACGCGCATGACCCACACAAGCTTTTCATTTCCTTGTAAAAAAAAACTTTTTGTTTCCGTTTCTATCCTTACTTCACCTAATGGGCCTACATTTCTGTGCGCATAAAGCCGGCCCATCAGATCACCGGCACTCCATGCTATGGACCTGCACGTCGGCTGTCCCTATCCGTCTCTCCCGTTCTCCACCTCTCCACGGCCTTCCAGCGGAGCGTAGAAGCTGCTTTTGAGCGCCGTCGCACCGGGTGTGGACCCCGCATGTCAGTGAACCAGCAGCCGACGAAAATATCTGGGCTCTGGAACCTTTCGGAAACCTGGACGCGCTCCTTAACCGAACCCAACGGAAACAGGTCAGCTACCTCCTACCTTGACAGATTTCTCGTAAAGCTTCCCCAACTTGGATTTCACAGCCGTGTCCAACCGCCCGACGGGGCCCCGCCTGGTTTAGGGCCACAGATCAGAGAAACGAGGAGCCAGCTCGGGAACCTTCCAGAACCTTCACCGCACTAGCCTCCCCTAATCATATATAGCCGCCAATTCAAGCCACCGAAAAATCACACCAAAAAACACACCCAGATTCTTTCGATTCTTTCACGGTTCCACCCTCCCTCTCTCTCGTGCTCGATCGACCTCCTCCTCCGATGGCCTCGGCGAACGACGAAGACCGCGCGGCGGCGGGCATCCTGCGGCTGCTGATGGGGCTGGCGGCGGCGGCGCCCACCTCGGCATTGCAGCGGGTCGGCGGCGGTAGCGGGGGGCCCGGCCTGGTGGTGGTCCAGCACGTCATCCTCGACGGCGACGGGGATCTGTTCTCGGGCGGGGTCGGCGGCGGCGTGCCGCCGGCGTCGAAGGCCGCGATCGCCGCGCTGAAGGAGGTGAAGGCCGGGGAGATCGAGGGCGGGGGCGAGCTCGGCGAGTGCACCATCTGCCTGGACGGGGTGGAGGACGCCGGCAAGGAGATGCCGTGCGGGCACCGCTTCCACGGGGGCTGCCTGGAGCGGTGGCTCGGCGTGCACGGCAACTGCCCCGTGTGCCGCCGCGAGCTGCCGCCGGCCAAGGAGGAGGACAACGCCGCGGCGGCGGCGGAGGGCGGCGGCGAGGAGAGGCGGAGGCCCAGGGCAGCGGTCGTGGTCAGCTACCTCGTGCTCGGAGGCGAGCGAGGGGAGGCGCAGGCGCAGCAGGAGCCAGAGAGGGAGGAGCCGTGGAACATTAGGATAGAGGACGTGGATTAGGATTAGGAGATTCTATGGTTAGGCCTCTAATCGCTTTCCAATTGGTTCACTGATTGGTTTGATGGTGGAGGTGGTTTTGTACATATTCTAGTGCGATGACGAGTGTTGGCCATGGGAAGGGGAATTGTGAATACTTCGAGTTCGAGATGTCGAAAACGTTGTACAACGGAAGTTCAATTTGTTGATCAATGCTAAATACGCGTTTTTGAAAACAGAAATGCTATACAACACATGTGTTTTAGCATAAAAAAACACACGAATTTTAATCCACCGGATCTGTTTGCGTCCGTCAGATCTGCCAAGCCGGAGACTTGACTTCCAGTTATGCGCGTATGCGAATGCGAACGCGAATTTGATGACCCATGACACGACGGCCAGGGCCCCACGACACATGACGCGAACGCGAATCTGATGATCCAATCCCTCTGTAATTTGTCTTCCATAAAAAAAAAATTATTTTCTGTGATATGTGATTTGTGATATGTGGATCTGTGATCTTGTAATTGTCTAAAAGTAGAAGAGGGCTAGAGGTAGAAGAATGATGGAGATTGTTTGATCTTAATCTTATGGTGCAAAAAAATTTATGTGTTAAAATTATATAAAACACATGGTTGTGCAGTAGACATACTCTTTCGAAAAAGAGAAGCGGTTCGTTCTCCAGCTGTTTTGACGTGCAATTCTGGCAAATTTCATCATGCTCAGTGTCAACAATGCGTCGAATCTGTCTATGGCTTCAAGAGTTTTTCCAAACAAAAGCGTCGAAGTTGCTCCGTGTATTCTGCTGCTCTGTGGCTTCCAGACCTGCTTCCAAGCAAAAACTAAGAGCGTGTGACCTCGAGCAAAAACTAAGAGCGTGTGACCTCGATCTATAGTTAAGAGCGTGTGACCTCGATCTATAGTTCGGCGTAAATCAGGGATCCGGAACCGACGGGAGCAACACGAGCTTCTAGTTCATACAGATACCCAATGGATTAATCCAACTATCTAAGCGTTGTCGCCTTGTCGGAGCAACACGAGCTTCTAGTTAATACTCCAAACGTAATTTGCTACTAATAATACTCTCCGTTTAAAGAATGCAGTAGATCTTTCCTTGTAAACTAAACTAGGTGCAGGATGACATAGCAGCGCAAGTTTAGAGCTGGTGCACGTTACTTTTTATATTTTTCTTGGACGGAGGAAATATCTAAAGGCAAGGCACGTTATGCAAAAGAAAGCACGTGACTAATCCACGCGTGCTGCTTACAAGACTGAAGCCATATGTTGAGTCATTGCCTTTGTTCTGCCGGGAGGATCCACTGCACTGAGCATTTTCTCATGCATCTTGCTGTGTTAAGGTCTGCTATGATCAGGTTCTGAAGGTCTGAAAATTCTGCAACCCTCTCCATCCTCCCGAGGGATCTGACGTGCACAGCACAGCATAAGCGCACACACACAAAAAGGAAATACAGGTCTGTGGATCTTATCATCTCGGCCACTATGGTGACACAACTCTTAACTGAAGAACTGATCGAAGGGTTTAAGATCTGTATATTCAGGGCGCTAACTGCTAAGGCCACATGCCGTGTCTTTTCAAGGAATTTTCAGCAGCTTTTGTTCATACAATTCTTACTACTCTGTGCTCGCTGAGCTACTTCTGCGGCTGTTTCTACAGTAATTTGTGAGAGCAAGTTCTTGAAAGCTGCTGCAGCCAACAGCCAAGGCAGCCGATCCATGATTAGCTTGAATTCAGGCTGCACACGTACACTACTACATTTTCAAGGCGCTAGCCGATCCATGATTAGCTTGAATTTGTTCCAGACCAAAAGAACTCATATTAGCTTGAAATCTCTGTACACAATCTTCAGGGCTCAGCAGTTCTCTCTGTCTTTGTCGTCATGGGCCCGGTGCTTTGGGAGTGTGACGATCGTTCGGGCCTGAGCCTGGGTAGTCAGTTATCTGCAGAGCCATCCTTCCAAACATCTCTTCAACCACCGCGTTGCTTCTCCAGTTATCCTGCAATATTTTGTGCACGACTGATAAGATTAAGATCCGTTTGGAATGTAGAAATTTTATAGGAACCTCTATTCAATTTTTACAAGAAAAACAGCAAGATGGATTTTCGAAGTTCTAAACAAGGTCTAAGAAATGGCTCACACAAGCACACACACCGGCTTCTCTGAACATTTGGACTTTTGGAGTAAGACCATCATTGGCAGGGCTCAAAGACGGTGAAGCCCCTTAAATCTAGCTTCACCGACTTGTCTACTTTGCTAATGTGTCTTATGAGGAGAGAGAGGAAGAGGTTATTGCTACACCTGCAGAGGAAAAGGCAAAGCCAGGGAAGCCCGTGCCAAAGAGGACCTAAATCATGAACATATTTTTACTCTTTCAACTTTCAATCATGCTCGGAAAATGGTTTACTTTGTACCATGACATCACTGTTTGCCCTAACTGTTTTTAGTAATCTGTAGTTTTGACTGAAAAAAATCAATGCACAAATGATCACCTCGAATGAAATCACGCACTTTCAGATAGCTCAACTATACACTCGCATGTAAGTGTAACAGCTTCAGACATCTATCCCTGAACCATTTATCGTTAACTTGTGCTCTTAGCCACACTATACAAAGGCACAAATAAAGAAGAGGAAAAATCTGACTTTGAACAACAAAATTATGAAGCTAACTCTCAAGGCTGTTTATTTGTACTACGTACTACGGCATCTAGCTAGTCAAGTACCTCTGCTGAAACTTGAGCACCATCTAACGCCGGAGCCTCACCGATCCTCGCCCTGAAGCCCCCTGCATGCGTCCACATCAAAATCACCACAGCTGCAGTTCAGATCTCCAGAACATCTAGTACGTAGCGAGATTAACACACATGAAACTATGAAAGGAGGAGTTACTTGTGAAACGAGCGGCTTGAGCGGGCGCGACGACGAGGAGAAAGAGGGCGAGCAGGATCACCAGCAGCCGGCCAGCCGCCTGCAGCCTCGCCATGCCTTTGCCTTCTTCTTCCACGTCGACACCGCAGGACCGGGCGTATCTGACCCTTGGCTGGACGAGGCGGCGAAGTTAGATAGCTGCGACGACCGGCGAGGCCATGGCGTGCGTGTCCGGCTGTCCGCCCCGCCCTCTTGCGTCTTCGTAGAGTCCACAGCTAATCATGGAGGCCTGGAAAAAAACACGCGGAGAGAAAAAGAAGTCTTTTTTTCTGACGCCCACCACCAACTCAATTGGCCGCCTACCTAACACGGCTTTGTCCACTGACCAGTGATCGCTGCACTGCTGGTGCTGCGGAAGATAAGAGAGCCCCAGCACTAGCTGCTAGCAGTAGTAGATGGCCATGGCCTTGCCGCACGGGGCACGGCTCCAAGCAAGGGCAGCGTCCCAAGATCTCTCCATCTGCTGACGTGCTGATGATGGGCACCCTGCGTTCTGGTGTTTTTGTTACGGCTTTCTAAACTCCTAAGTGATGTCCTCTTTGGAGTGACTGGCACGATTTGCTTTCTACCACTACGACTACCGTCTCTGGTCAGTCAAAGGTGTCAGGCTTTCAGTCTGTGGACGAATGAAACAGACGAGAGAGGAATATGTGGTCAGAAGCGTCATGCTGATTGCTGGTATTAGCAGATGCTGTCTTTCCTTTTCAGCTCTCGCCATTGTCGATCTTCTTCTTATGCGTGACACGTACGACTGCATGGAGATGAATGAGAGAGCTGAAAACGGCTGGTGGCCACTACGATGAAGGCAGATGTGCCCATAAGGTCAACCGTGTTCATCATGCGGTTTGGATTTTTTTTTAAAAAGAGTCTAAGTTGATGTAGGCCTTGTTTAGTTCCAGGGTGTAAAGTTTTGGGGTGTCACATCGGGTGTTAAATGGAGGTGTCGTATGTGGTGTTCGGATACTAATAAAAAAATAAATTACAGAATCCGTCAATAAACAGCGAGACGAATTTATTAAGCCTAATTAATCCATCATTAGCACATGTGTCTAAACATTCGATGAGTCATGGGCTAATTAGGCTTAAAAGATTCGTCTCGTAAAGTAGTCGTAATCTGTGCAATTAGCTATTTTTAGTCTATATTTAATACTACATGCGCGCATGTGTCTAAACATTGAGGAGAAACTAATCAAGGCCGTAAGCTACAGTCGTTGCTTCATTCTGACCCTTGGGTACCTGAATGAGTGGTTCAAAATTAAACAAGCACTATGCTAATTAAGTGCTGAATCATGCATGTGTGGATTCTGCACATAATCAATTACTGCCCCTCCCCCCAAAAACGCACAAGTCTGCGTCTTCGCGAAAAAAAAAATCAATTACTGCCCTTTTTGTTTTTGTGGAGTATGCAGTTTTCTGGAGGAGAGAGAAAATCGTGAACTTTCAGATTCAGGATCAGTGAGTGTTTGTACAGATGTGTTTCTGATGGAGTATATGCTAGCAATGCCCGGGTGTGTAATTAGGCAGCATAACGGAGATGCAGAGACGATGGTTCCATGCATTAATGCATTATCGCTGGTGCTAACCTGCATAGCGTTGGAGAGGCAGCCTGGAGTTGGGAAATACTAGTTGTTATTACATATCGCTAGACCTTTAGATTTGCTTGTCCCCGAAACTCATAGGTGCGTCAATGCCATTGAGATTTTCGAAGTGGATTGACGTCCTACGAAAAAGAGGATAGCGTCCCCCAACCGCCGATGAGGACATGGATATGCATGCATATCCTCTTCCTCTCATCGGCTGCCATTCCTACATTTTTTTTTTATCTTGCCATTCGTACAACTATATCAAAGAACCTGAGTATACCTAGCAACTCGGAATCAACCTGAAAGAAAATTTAAAAGAGAATGCTGGGCCGGGCGTATAACACATGACTCTGAGCAAGCCCAGCATAAGCCTCCGTGCGGCCGTTAAATCACTAGACGTGACGTTACGGCGGGGGGTCCCACTGCAGCCCATGAGCCGAAACGTTCCGCCACTAGAAGCCCATGTTTACTGCCGCTGCCCCACACTGCCACACAGGCCGGCTACACCGAATGGACCCAAATGTAACATGCTTTCCGGTGGGCCTCGATCTAACGGCCCTTAAGTCATGCCCGATCGTCCGTCACGCCGAGAGACCTCGTGCGGCTCCCTCGTCGTCAATCGTCATCGTCTTCCCCCCTTCCACCACTTCAGCCTCCCGTACGCCGTCACTATCTGATCGGTGTCCTTGGCCCGTACTCAAGTCCCACGATTCCGGGCCCTGGAGTCGCCCGCTTACTTGCGCGCGGATGTGGTGCGAGTGCGAGTTCTCAACGGGAAGGAAAGGAAGGAGACGATCGTGTCGCCGTGATCCACGGGATGCCAGATGAAGCAGGTGGGCGAGTAAAGGAAATCACCCATTGATTGATGAGGGCCCATTGATTCTAGTTTCCATTTTGTTGACGCTGGTGGTTGTTGATTCTAGTTTCCATTTTGTTGACGCTGGTTGTTTTTTTGGTAAAAAGATAAAAAATTGTGGGAGTGGATATAATTTCCACCCGATCTCATTTCCCTATCCCACCCTCTATATCCAAACGCCACCTCAGGGTGGAGAACTGCCATCGAATTCCGGAGTTGATCCGAGGTATCTCCGTATCATGGGGCTGTTGAAGTTGAATCAATACATGCAGCGGCATCGGCGTCGGCTTCGGTGTCGTCGCCAAATCAAAGCCCGCAATAAGTCGCCTTTAAGCATCTCACCTTTCGTACTCTTCAATAGCATGAAAAACACCACGACTTATTAGTTCCCGGCTCGCCGCCGCCGGAGGGTGAGGTCCGCCGCCGTTTTGAGGGTTCGGGTAAGGGGTTTTAGGGCTTGTGCTGTACGGATGCCCAATTCGGCACGTCAGCGTGACGGTAGGGGACGCTGTCAGCCGCTGGTTGCGGATGACGGACAGTGGTGCAGCCAAGAAGAAAGGAGTGGCGTCCGAAGGTGGTTGGACAGTGATGCCTTGGTTGGCAAACGTAATTTCATTTGTCTTGATTCAGACTGTCAATTATACTCTGTATTTTCTTTCTTTGTGTACAATCTGAGGGCGTAGGGGGCAAACATACTCATTAATATTGATTTGATCAGGCTGCCATTGTTCATCTGGCCATATATAAGGGACTTTTGGTTAGCAAGGTTGTTCTGTTTTCTGATTGGCTTGTCGATGTCTCCAGCCCAGCTCTTTTCCCACCAAATGCGATTTTTTCACAAAAGGAAGCGGTAAGAGGTGGGCCAATGCCTAAACCTTGGGTGGATGGGGCAAGGGTTATTCAGATGGGGGATCTACTGTCTTGCATAGGTTGGAATAAAGTTGACAAGACTTGAGGAGGTTTCAATATTTTACCACAATATCAGGGGCCAGTCAAAACCTCTTTCTTTTCAATTAAATTGAAACATGTTAGTGTTTCTTTCAATGTCCATGGACAATCCTTTGCACAAGTTTGATTGGAGAAGCATATTAAGTTTCTATGCACACTCTTGTGTTTGACGGTTTATTTTTATTTATTTATTCTGTTCATGCCTTTATTATTCATAGCTATGCATGGTGTACTGCAGATAAATCGATCGCTTCACGGGCTAAAACAAAAGGGCAACCCTGTAAACAAGATGAAAATCCTTTGGCAGGTCAAATGCAGGGATATTCTGGGCCAAACCTTCCAGAGGTACGTCATAAGATACTGGCAAGTAGAATATCACTGACGGATGAAGCTGCGCAAAATAGTGGATCACACTAGAGAACAAAAGTTTATTAACTGACCTTTCAGTGCTGCAACATCATACACTACCAGATAAGTAGTTTTGCACTGTTCCAACTCTATAAGCTTAACTTTCTGTTGTTACCAAGTGCCAAAGTGCGTATCATAAGAATCATGATATAATCTTGATTCAGAACACAATCAAATAAAATGGTTGCTGTGAGACTTGGCATGCATAATTAAAACACTAAGAACCACTCATCCTTGTCGGGCACCCATTTTTCATCTACCCTGTTTGATCTTGAATCTACTCATCTTGTTTTTTTTCGAGAACGTGCATAGCACATGTTTCATTAAGAAGTTAGGAGTCATACACGTCCAACGTCACATCATGGCGAGATGCCATCAGTGATGCCAAAGCACGTGTTTCTATAATCTTGTTATTTCAAAGTATTTTCGTAGCCGGCCGCTGAAGATTTGCTCAACCGTACCGGTAGTACTGATTGATCAGGTCATAACTCATCAGGATACGAGCACGCACGAACGAACGAGAACGAGCCCGGCCCCCTTCTCGCGTCTGTCTGGCCGGCGACGGGGTCGAGCAAGCAGCATCGTCCATACTCGTTCAAAAGCAAACTTTCAGGCCCATTTCCTGCCGTCCTGCGCTGCAACCAACATTATATTTTCCTCCCGTTAAGATGCAACAGACAACTGCCGACATGTCTTGCAATCCCAATGCCAATGCAATGCAACCACCAGTAGTCCAGTTCAAACAACGCCGGCCATGCCAAATCGAACGCTACGTTGCTTCCAAATTACATGCCGCCAATCCATGCTTTCACGTATTAGCTGTCGATCCGCAGCATTATCTGTCACTGTCGTTGCAAATTGGTTTCGCAGACACCCCTCTCTGTTACTGCACATAAAACTACTCTCGTTTATAGCTGTCTTAGCACATAAGCTTGACCAGCTCTGGGGTTACCGCAGCGGCCGGCGTGATGCCAGCTAAACCCGTTCTTTCAAGAAGCAAACAAGGCACGCACGCACGTGGCAGCGTCAGATCGTGTCCACGGCGTACGCGCGGACACACACGTACGGACCCGGCTGGCTAGCTCGCTCGTCGAGCTCGACGAGCTATCGCTCATGCACGCTAACCAAGTTGGCCTGATCCCACCGGGTGCACACACAGCAGGCTCCTAGTTCGCCGGGATGCTTTTGTACTGACCCCTGGCCCCCGGCGACAGTGAGTCGACACACGTACGGGCCAGCGAGGCCACTGGCCGGATCTTGCTTAGCGCTAACCCTGGCTCCGCCCGACACCAGATCCGGATCAGCGTACGTGCAGGCCATAAGAAAATGTGGCAGGAGGATGGATCCGCCGCACTAGTTTATGGCTAATTTGTCTTGGCTACTAATTAATCAGTCAAGTGTGTGTGCTTATGCGACTGCTTATTATCGACGTGCGTGCGTGCGATGCGAATGCTTGCTGGACAGGGTGGCTCGCACGTCGTCGGCCGTCTGGCTAGCCGCCAGCGCGGGGTTTTCTTTTTTTCAGATCGGAGGCTCGGAGCAATTTCGACGGGATTCCCTTTGCCGGCCGTACCTGTTGGACTGAAAGCTAATGGTCGTCATTTGTACACTTGTGCTTTTATGTTAGGAGGATTATTTATGCAAGTGTGTGCTGCTAAGGAACTTGCATTCCTTAACTATCGACGTTTATGATTTTATATTGCTATAATAACTACTTCCTCCGTACTAAAAAAATCAAGTCATTTTGTTAGAATACGGAGAAGTACTCCTGAGTAGCCGGAAAAAAAAAAAGAGTAGGTGGGTGCTGATGCTAAGGAACTTGCTTAGCAACTCAAATCACTTACACTTAATTTTTGGTCCGAAAGAAGTGGTGTATTTTTTTTCTAAATCACAGTATATATATATATACACACTAAGGAAAATGAATTTTTGGTCAGAAAGAAGTGATTAATTTTTGGACAAGTCATTTTGGACATGATTTAGAATACCAAGGAGTATATGCTCCTCAGTAGCCGCAAAAAAAAAGAGTAGGTGGGTTCCTGATGCTAAGGAACTTGCTTAGCAACTCAAATCACTTAATTTTTGGTCAGAAAGAAGTGATGTATTTTTTTTTTTCTAAATCACAGTATATATATGTACAATCATTTCTATAAACATAGGCACACGCATATTCTACCTCTACGAGCATCTCTGAAAGATTAATCTGGCAGATCTGGAGAGATGAAGTCATGTCCGTGCAGTTCAAGCAAGTAATGTTTTGGGTTTTTCTTAAGCCAACCATTGTAATTTTTAATTGTGTATTATATTCTTTATATTTGAGTTTAGATTTGTGAAATATAAAAAGGGAAACCTGTTTTAAAATGTAGTTTACAAAAGTATACCTTTGTTATGCTTTTATAGCAATTTTGTAACAAGAGGTACCACTAAAATTTGTTTTTGTAGAGACCATGCCGATGTCTAAAATGTTTCATATGTGTCCCAAACCCCTTCTCCCCCACAAATCCACCATCACCAACAAAATTACAAGCATGGAAGCTTGAAAGGAGCTAGATGTGGAAAATGAAAGAATGAAGTCTCTCCTAACATTTGTTTGTGATCCTTTACTGCATGTACCAAGTGTCCTAGCTTAATCTCATTGGGGAACATTACCTCCACAATAGGCACAAAAGGCACAAAGTAGAGGCTCTTAGGTCACATCAAAGTTCGCCTACGTGGCAAGACGATCTCTAATATATAACACTCTAACTAGCAATACCTAATTATCTTTAAATGTATATCACCTTAATGACAGAACAAAGTTATATATTATGCTAGTTTGTTTTGTAATGAATCTCATAATGTCAATCTATGTATACAAATTTATAGATTCATAAACGTTTGGCCTAGGACAAATGTCGAGGAACTTATATTTACGATAGGATGAAGTACAATAACAAACTCATACCATACACATGCATACTCACCCTATGAATACCTTCGAGAGAATAGGTCGGCTCCTTTGCTACAAATCGACATATAGACCAATATTAATAGTTTAAACCAAAAATACAATCCAGACTCCACTATAAGGATCAAAGCAACTAATTACCTAACCGAGTTAACCTAAACTAAATTCTCTCTTATACTTTCTGTTGAATTTGTTTGAAGTTTGTACTTTTAAAGGAACTTGCTTAAGTACTCAGATGGCTTCATAGTAAACATAAAGTAAAGGGCTTCTTTGCTCGTGCCTTTTATTAATTTATCGAAGTTTGTACTGCTAGGGAACTTGCTTACCAACTCAAATAACTTCATCTCTGTTTTTTGGCGAACAACTCAAATAACTTCATCATGTTAGTCTAAAATAAAAAAGGTATGTATACATTCATATACTTTACAATTGCTACATTTTTGTTCTTATACCGGTAGTAGAAACATGAAGTTAATTAATAAATCTCAGACGTATATGAGTATGAGCCGTTAAATATAGCGCAAAAGCTGAAGCAAGTTACTTGGTTATACTCGTATATGATATTATGATAACCTACTGCTATTAACTTGTTTTGGTTTGAAGTCAAGGTTTTGACCGTCAACTGTAGAATCTTTCCACCCCATTTTTCAAACTAACACAACCCAGCAAGTGTCTCCTTTTTTTCACACTGCATGGTTGGCTGGTCCGGTCCGTACGGCGCACAGTTTCACATTTCCACACCAATTACCAAGACCACGCACGAAACTTCCGTGCATTTGCACACAACACACGAACCTCGTCCACGCACGACTTATCTGATCCGAACCTCTCACACCATCCCATCCGATCCCTCGTGCCAAGCACGTCTCGGAATCACGCTGACAGGCCCCTCGGAACAGCAGCATCCAGAAAAATAACCACCCTCTTCGCTTAGGCTTGTTTGGCTTATAAGCCGTACTTTTTTCAGCCAACGAACATTACTTTTCTCTTACACCAAATCAAAAAGCAAGTTGCTTGGTTATACTCGTATATGATATTATGATAACCTCACTGCTATTAACTTGTTTTGGTTTGAAGTCAAGGTTTCACCGTCAATCTGTAGAATCTTTCCACCCCATTTTCCAAACTAACACAACCCAAAGACGAGTGTCTCCTTTTTTCACACATCGCACGGTTGGTTGGTCCGGTCCGTACGGCGCACAGTTTCGCATTTCCACACCAATTACCAAGACCACACACGAAACTTACGTGCATTTTCACACAACACAGGAAGCTCGTCCACACACGACTTATCCGATCCGAACGTCTCACACCATCCCATCCGATCCCTCATGCCAAGCACGTCTCGGAATCACGCCGACAGCCCCTCGAACAAAGACATCCGGAAAAATAACCACCCTCTTCGCTTAGGCTTTTTGGCTTATAAACCATACTTTTTTTTCACCAACGAACATTACTTTTCTCTCACACCAAATCAAAAAGCAAGTTGCTTGGTTATACTCGTATATGATATTATGGTAACCTACTACTATTAACTTGTTTTGGTTTGAAGTCAAGGTTTCAACCACAACTGTAGAATCTTTCCACCCCATTTCGCAAAAACTAACACAACCCAAAGACGAGTGTCTCCTTTTTCACACTGCATGGTTGGTCTGGTCCGGTCCGTAGGGCGCATAGTTTCGCATTTCCACACCAATTACCAAGACCACGCACGAAACTTACGTGCATTTTCACACAACACAGGAAGCTTGTCCCAGTCGGCACATAGTTTTTCATTTCCACACCAATTACCAAGACCACGCACGAAACTTACGTGCATTTTCACACAACACAGAAGCTCGTCCCACGCACGCCTTATCCGATCCGAATGTCTCTACACCATCCCATCCCATCCTCATGCCAAGCAAGCGCGTCTCGGAATCACACCGACAGGCTCCTAACAGCAAAGATCCGGAAAAATAACCACCCTCTTCATTTAGGTTTGTTACTTTTTTTTCCGCCAGCGAACGTTACTTTTCTCTCGCACTAAGTCAACCCTCCCCCGGATCGATTAGTTTGGCAGGGCACGCAACGCACGCACTACCCGAGATGGTAGCCAGCCACGCAGAAGCTTCGCCCCTGCCGTCTGCCGAGAGAGTAGTGCAGTGCTGTGTGTGTATCGTCCAGTGTCAACCGCGACGGATCACACGACGAAATGAAGCCGCACCCAAACGCAACCACCCCCCGTCTCCCCATTTCCACCCGTTTTCTCGAGGCCGCACCTATTCCGATCCACCACGCCTTTTCTTTAAGAATTTCTCGGGGATTTTCCGGGCCAAGTGGTACCGTCCGCTATCCCTCTCGCAGTCGCAGGGCCAAGTACCTGGCGGAAGCAGACGGGCACCTTCCTGCGCGCTGCCAGGACAGGACGAGCCGAGCCGACGCCATCACGCCATGCAAGTGACCTTCCTCCTCCTCCTCCCGCCCGGCCCTAAAGCTGTCACGCCGCACAATATTCCTTGCCCTCACCGTCGGGTCGTATATATAAGGCTCGCTTCCACCCCACCATCTCTCCAACCACAACCCAGCGCATCGCAGCGGCGGCAATTCGTCGGAGCAAGCAAAGCTAGCGCCTTCCTTCGCACGACACGGACTAATCAGTAACCGATCTCGATCGATCGACCGATGGCTGAGAGGACAAACGCGATGGCGGCGCCGCGGCCACTCCTGCGCCGGATGCTCTCGTTTCGGGGCCGCTCCTGGTCATCCCGTACCTGCTCAGCTTCCTGGGCGCCGCGGCCTCGGCGCTGGCCCGCAGCCACTCGTCGCTGCTGCACTCGCTCGCTAGGGCGCTGTTCCCGCCAAACGCCAAGCACGCCGCGCACGCGCCGTCGTCCGCTGCCGCCGTCGCCGCCGCTGCCGCGCCGCGCCCGGACGACAGCGACGGCGAGGACGAGGACGCCGCGCTGAGCAAGGCGGAGGTGGAGGCGATCATGGCCACGATCGGCCTCGCGGCGGCCGGGCGCGGCGAGGGCCTCGACGACGTCCGCGGGCTCTTCGACGCCGAGGAGCCCAGCTTCACGGAGGTGCGGGCCGTCTTCGCGGTCTTCGACGCCGACCGCGACGGGTTCATCGGCGCCGAGGACCTGCAGGGCGCCCTGGCGAGGCTCGGCATCCGGCAGGACGCCGCCGCGTGCCGCGCCATGGTCGTCGCGGCCGGCGGCGGCCGGGACGCGCGGATGAACCTGTTCCAGTTCGTCAGGTTCCTCGAGAACGGCCTGTGCTGATGATGAGGCTGCAGGGCCGGAGGAGCTGACTGTTCCTTCATTTTTTTTTCACTTCTTTTTCTTCGTTTCGTCGCCTCAGCTGCTCGTGGCAGGAGATGAGAGAGTGTACCATCGAGAGGGGTGTTCGTCGGGTGTGTGTTTTTCCTCCTGCCATGAGTTTTGGGGGTGGACTGTGCAGCAATTAACGCACTAATTCCCAAGTTAAGAACAATCAATTGATGGAACTAATTTGCCGGTTGCAAGCATCTCACTTTGATGATCATCTACTGCCTTCTCTTTATCTTTTTAATTTTTTTTCTAACTCGAATGCCTTCTCTGACGAGACAACAAAATATAAATCCTTTTTAATTTCTAGCATGATCACCTGATCAGACAGACAATCCGCTTCATTGGCGTAAAGGTCAATCCTCGTGGTGGAGAACTTGTTGGATCAGGACTCACTGTTCGTAGTCCACCACGCGCGCCTGGAATTTCTGCAAATTTCGGTCAAAAATTCAAGCGCAATGATTTCGACCTTCAAAGCATTGTCTGGGGGTCTGTCCCCACCGATTTCGCCAAGTCTGGTTGGGTCCGTTCCATCAGGGTCACAGCTTTGATGTGTTCCTGTTATTAGTTGGCGCTGTGTTCCTGTTATTAGTTGGCGCTGATCCAGAGGCTGCTGTGGCGGCGACCTTCCACGAAGTTTCGCAGGGGGGGCTGCTGCTGCAGAGCTGGCTACTTGGCTGGCGTTGGAAACTTGCCGGCATGACACCGACGTGCCCGGACCGGAACGGTCCAAGCCGGGGTACGTAATGTAACGGGGGCAGGAGACCCGTTGCTAGCAGTAGCAGTAGCAGCCCCCCGCACGGGCTTGGAAGCTGTCAGGAAGCTAGCCTGGGCTGCAGGTGAGGTGTACACGACCACACTCTCTCTGGAGTCTGGATGCGGTGTCATTTAAAAGCCAAAAAGATGGCCAGCTCCTCCGCCTGCGCCACCCTCCACGTCGCCCAAAATAGCCTCGGCCGTCCGATCACGCGTTCGATGGCCCAGATCGCTCGAAGCAACAGCTTCTGCAACAGCTTCTCAGCTTCGACCACTCTTTATTGGCATCCACTAGCTTCCCGTGTAATTCTCTCAGCGTAATCCGGCTTCTGCTCTGGAGCCAATCCATCAAATATATACTGCGGCTTCCGATTTTGGGTCCAGATCCTTCTATAGGAAAAAAAAAGAGTCGGCCTCATCACTTCCCCGTTCTCCCCCACTCCTCCCGTGGCTCGCACGGATGCCGCCGCCGCCGCTCGCGCCTCCCCTTCCTCTCCTTCTCTCCCACGGCGATGCACCGGCTACGGCCACGCCGCTGGTCGCGGGGTGCGGGCGGAGCACAGCCCTGGCGCGGCGTGGCTGGCGAGGGCGCCGGTGTGGAGGCCGCCGGCGCGGGCGGCTCGGCGACCACCCGGCGCGAGCAGACCCCAGGTAAAGGCGGCCTCCCTCCCTTGCTCCTCTTCTCCTTCACACTCCGGCGCTGGGGTCAACCGGAGATCTGCGTGCTTGTCGTCCACCTTTGCTGGGGTTCATCGGGGGCCTCCATGACTGGATCCAGTGCCTCCATGGCCGGATCCGTTAGTTCCCCCACAGGATATTTGGAATCACATGATCCACTGGTCTGTCGGCGTCTTAGGTAAGTAAATGGCCTTATCTCTTTGCGTTATGGTTAGGGGATGCACTGATATTTGGGGATTTTGATTTCTAGGGTTCTGGATTGGGCAAGAACAGGGGCATTTCTATGGTGCTCTATCTTCTCCTCTCTGTAGATCCATACTCCATCTTCTTTTTTCTATGGATGCAAACGGAGCAGCCAAGGTGAAAAAGATGCTATCGATCTCCGCCAGCAGGTGCCTTACCCTCCTCCCTTTAAACTATGATGCTGGATGAAAATAGTGCAGATTAAAAACAGAACTGTGTTAGGATAAACCATAACACGGTTGCTTCACAGGTTGGCAACTTGCCAGATGCCTCATTTATAATAAGGAATGTTTCTTTTCGGTGCATGGAGCAGATACTGAGTCTAGAAAATTCAGTCTCAATCTCTTTTCTGCATATCTCAGTGCCAGTGTATGTGTTTTTGTTTTTTGAAGCAGCCATATTATAACACTGAGATGTCAATAATCTTGCGCTATCAAATTTGGTTTTTGTATACGGGAATCATACTAATAGCGTGTTGTTACTGTTACTAACATCCTGAGTTTTGTATATGCCATGCTACACTATTCATGTCTGTGGTCATTCCAGATATAGCAGTCCACATATTTGCCTCAGAAGTTAACTTTATATATGTGCTAATACTCTGGAGAGCTTGATAAGCTGCATGCTTGCCACCCAAAGTTTAGCTTATCAATTCCTAATGGTCTTAGTTCACCTTCCTTTTGTCTTCAGGTTCTCAGGTAATATGTGGTTACCTTTTCTCAGGTGGCAGCTGCCAACGCAGGTCTCTCCATGACAAGATTTGTTGATGCCGGTTTTCATTGGAGAATTTGATGATTTCAGAGGAAGATTGATCATGTTTCTTGATTATTGGTATTTTCGCACCATCTCCTTTATCAGTTCTACCTATTTCCTGATACATTCGTAAATTCTAAGTTCTATGCAACTGCTTGCTGTCTAAGATGATGCAACGAAATTGACTAATTATCCAGTTAGTCCTTCGCTCTATCGTGTACCTCAAAAAATGCACAAAATGAAATCAAAAGAGATTTGTTGCGTCATCATATTTTTCGACGCCAATTCTAATATGGCTTTATTTTGTAGGTTGGGCTCCCTTAATCATCCAGGGGGAACACCTACTCAATCCTCGGGAGGACACCTAGGGTTCAGTTCATCGTTTTGGTATGTTATCCTCTTCCTCTGCCTTCCTTAGATGTTAGTTTAGATTATTTCATAATAATAGATCGAAATGCTGCCTACTTATGTACTCATATATATGTCCTTTCCTTTGTTTTCTGTGTTCAAATAAGGTGTAATATGTGTTCAGATGGCATGAAAATATTCAGAATCAAATTCCAAATTGTTTTGGATATCTTATTGGATTTCGCAGTTTCCAGTTCCTCTAATTGAAGATGGTATCAAGTTTGAGCTGGTCCAAATATGCTTATCTAACTATCGTGCAGTACATGCTCCTTGCTGCTGCCGACCCACTTATGACTTATCTCAACATATACGCTGTATAAATAGTTGTACAACAATACCACTATTGTTTATTTATAGCTCACTGCTTTCCTGCAAATTTGCGTCAATGTGAGCTATAGGATTTTGACCATCTAGAATGAACCATGCTGCCATTAAGGGACCCACTATGCATCGTTGTTCTATTTGTCCTATAAAGTCAAACAGCTGTAAGGCCTTTTTCTTTTATCATGCATTATATTACCTTACAATCATTCCAGTTTATTACATCACACAGGCTAGCCATTCCATGCAGGACAGAACCAACATCTACTTGTTTTTTCAGTTGCCATGCATAGCGTTTTTATTACATGATAATTGAATCAATGTTCTGTTGTGAGCGACAACATTTCCAAAAATTCGTCGGCTACTACAGCACATATGCTTCGAATTCAGTAGTATAGTTGAAATGTTTAGAGTTTTCGTAAATACAGGTCTAATGAGCTCCTGATTTTATTTTCTAGCTTCCTCCTCTATACCGCTCAAGGTTTGTTTAGCTGATCACAGATGTCAGCTGCTACCCTGCTACCTAAAGGTTAATTTTCTTTATTGTTTTTAATTTACTTCAGTACATGTGTCTTTGGTTCTCCAAATAGGAGGTCTTTTGTTTGCTTCCATACGTCATGATTTCAACTTCCTATTTCTGCTCCCTATCCCAAAATGATGTACAACATAAATGAGTATGAGTTCCCTAGCTGAACTTATTTTCTAACTTATCTCTGTGTTTCGTTTTGCTTCACATGATGTTTGCAAACTACAGCCGAGCTGCACATGTTTTGTGGGCATAGTTTCTAAGAAAATATGCTAGATAAGGGGAAGTCAGCTGATGATCGATTCATCAGCAACATTAGTTGTTGCTCTAAATTTACGTACTCCATGTATTTCAGTTGAGTTGTTTGGTTATTAAATAATTGGGACATCAGAATCCATTGCCTTTGACTTTGATAGATCCTAGAACTCATGGATTAGTTTGTTTACGAATATTTGACACTCCTACAACATGTTGTATAGAATATGTGTGCATGTAGATAGATAACTACCTCAGGAACCTTAGTTAGCTAAGTGGACTGAAAGGGCCACCAAGTTTGATAAACTCTGTTAAGTTTCAGCCATCAATCATGGGCTTGGTGCTAATAGAAAATCAAGCAGATCATCCTGCATATATAGCTTTGCCTGTAGTAATTACAGATATTGATAGAAGTTATTAGTTTATAATTCAACTAATGATGATGATAGTGGACTCAGCAGTTTATAGTTCGGTTTAGATAATAGTCATAGATGGAACTGCTGCTAGAAAACTGTTGTTGGTGACTGTTGGAAACAATACAGAATCTTTATAGTTTCAGTGATGCTGTTGTTGGTCACGGTTGGGGAAAAAGTAATAAATAGTTTATTTTCCCATTTATTTCCTTATGAACTCGTGTTGACGAACTCACAGCGACGAACTCACAGCACTACTATGCAAAAAGAGGTCTAATTGCAACAACGTGACTCCTGCAAAATAGTTAGGCCCAACCTGTAGCTTCCAGTTAATCTTAAATATAGTTGGTTATGAGCACCATTCAACTACACTGAACACTCTCACTTAAAATGTCCAACTGGTTAAAGAATGTGCTGCCATGTCTGCCTCTAAATTACATTTAGAAAAGATTAGTAATGAAGCTACAGAGGAGGAACCTTGTCTATATCGAAGTAAGTTCCACTAAGGTTCAATGCAGTGTCCAGGAAAAAAAAGCTTTGGTTAGTGCTGTTTTGCTACTTTACTGACCTCATCTTTGCCTTATTTTTCCTTCTCCATATTCTGGATGCACCAGTAGTTAAGTTGATCCGTGCCTGATATGTTATATACAGTACACGTATCATAAGATAATATAGCTCAGTTAACTGATGATGTAACTGATTAGAGGAACATACTAAGAATTTCCGTAATGAAAACCTCTTGGATTCGAATGGAATTCATAGGAACTCTGACCTGTTGCTTAAGACTCTAAGGCGGTTAAGAAGACAAGTTTTTCCCAAGCTATCCTTGCAGATAGAAAGGCAAATCAGATTGCCCACATCGGAAACTGTTTTTTTTAGCAGTGTTGTTTCATATAAAATTCTAGGTTCTATTCATGACATAGGTATCTACTGCCATTTCCATTTACTTTTGTAGGGTATACATACAATATACATAGACAGCTAACACATTAAGGGTGCACTTCAATGGCGTTAACATCTCAAATTTGCTTGCTCTTCATTTTCAGATTGATGTCAATTTGTCCGGTTCGTCATATCGATCTTAAACAACGTCAACACTACACAGATTATGGACATTGTGGTCATCCATTATTTATTGTTGCAGGACACAGGCTGCTCATTAAGAGGGCACACATTGAAGCCCCCAAACAAATGGCCAGCCATTGATCAACATCTGCGTTCAATTTTACCTATATATAATTTGGCTCCTCAGCTTCTTCTATCCTTTTGTGCACTTATCCAAGGGAGTCTTAAAGAAGATTACCATGAACTGATCCCAAAAAGGCTGAAGAGGAGACCACCATGATCTCCATAACCATAAATGTAAGCGAGATATGCTTGTGTAGCTGGTTGAACATATTCTGAGGGCCTTGTGTATGACCAGGATATTGTCTACTATTGTATAGACTCTTCTATGTAGATCAGCTAGCTTTTCTTCATTGTACTACTTTGTTGTGTCAAGGATGAGTAAAGGATAAATGATTCAGGGCTAGATGACTTTTTTCTAAGTCTTCAATTCATAATATACTAAATCCATGGAACAATTCAGTTTCATACATGTATTGCGCATTTGAACATTGTACTGCTTTCAACTTTATACTTCAGTTCACTCAGATTTCTAACGCGCCCATTGTTACACAAAATCTCCATTTATAGGCACACAGGCGCGCGGATGCGCGCGCCAATCTACTAGTGGACCTGTAATTGTGAGGTGAAAGGCGCATGATAAACGACGCCCTGATGGCCAGTCGCTGGTCTCCGTCGCATCCATGAATATATTCTCGCCATCAGAAAGAGAGGAGGAGCGAAGAACTGGCCGCTTTACTTTCTTCTAAGAATCTGATCGCGGGAGGCTCGCCAGATATGCAGTGATCTTCACTCTCCACGGCACAAATTAAAAAGCGACCAATTTTGTATTACCGTGCGTGCGGTATAGGGTTCCTTGGCTTCAAGATCAGCGGCGGTTCGTTTGTCTAAGTAATTTCCCTTTTTATTTTGAATATGTTTGCAAAGGGCTATTAGCTCGGTTGGTTAGAGCATCTTCAAGAGTTTCCTAAATTTTCTTCCTAAAACACTATGTTTTTCAACTCCTAAAAATATATTAGAAGAAAAAAAATCCATCTCTAATAGTATCCAATATTTTACTCTAAAAAATTAAAATTTGGTCCATGATCGGCGTCGGGAGGGAGAGCGGCGGCACTGGGGGCAATGAATTCTGGACTTAAATTTTTTTTGTGCAATGAGTTCTGGACTTGTACGTGGGCCTGCAATAAACTCTGTACTTGTACGTGGGCCTGCAATAAACTCTGTACTTGTACGTGGGCCTGCAATAAACTCTGTACTTGTACGTGGGCCTGCAATAAACTCTGTACTTGTACGTGGGCCTGCAATAAACTCTGTACTTGTACGTGGGCCAATGAACTCTGGACTTGTACGTGGGTCTGCAATGAACACTGGACTTGTACGTGGGCCAATCACACACATTCACGCTCGGAAAAAGTCCACATTACCTCTCTCAATTTTCGCAAAAGTCCGGTTTTTCTCCCCCAAACTCCAAAAACGGGCAAAACGTCTCCCTCAACTTTTAAAACCGCTCATCTTACCTCCCTGGCACTGTTATAAGCAGTTTTGAAGGTGGTTTTGTCTTTTTCTTTTTTATTTATTTTAGCTGAATCTTTAAAATATCATAGTAAATCACAGAAAAATCATAAAATAGAAAATACAATTTTGTTGGACTCCACATGAGTAGATCTACACAGTGAACATATAATATGATGTACTTTAGTACAAAGTTTTTGTTGTGCCTTTAGATCTACGTTTTTCTGTAATTAAATGGAATAATTCATAGCTACAGTTCTATGGTCCAATTATGGTGAAATTTTTACGGTGGGCTAATTATTTTATACTTAAACTGTAGTAAAAATTTCATACTCATTGGATCATGTATAACTTAGTTATAGATTTTATTTAGGTTTATGCTTGCCAAATATAAATAAATCTATAACTAAGCTATACATGATCGAATGAGTATGAAATTTTTACTATAGTTCAATCATACAATAATTAGCCCACCATAAAAATTTCATCACAATTGGACCATGGAAACTGTAGCTATGAATTATTCCAATTAATTACATAAAAGCATAGATCTAAAGCAACAACAAAAACTTTATACTAAAGCATACAATATTATATGTTCACTGTATAGATCTACTCATGTGGAGTCTAACAAAATTAGATTTTCTATTTTATGATTTTTCTATGATTTACTATGATTTTTCAAAGATTCAGCCGAAATAAATAAAAAAGACAAAAGACAAAATCGTCTTCAAAACCGTTTATAACAGGGCCAGGAGGTAAGATGAACGTTTTTAAAAGTTGAGGGGGGTGTTTTGCCTGGTTTTGAAGTTCAAAGAGGAAAAACGGACTTTCGTGAAACTTGAGGAGGTAATATGGACTTTTTTTTCTTCATGCTTCGCTTCGGCCCAGAGTTCTTTAACACAACTGGCCCATAGGTTGCCACCTCTTGGGCTTCTGATCCTAGTTTCATCTAGCGAGGGAAGGGATACCTGACTAGCCCATAGGCCACAGCCCACTTATCGAATCAAAAACCCTAGCAAAGCCATAGGGGAAGTCTATCGAAGCAAGCACTAAGCACGCGTCTCCACTCTCCAGCTAGTCCGGCGCAGGCTCCGTTCCCCCGCTGTAGTTCGACCAGGCGACCGGTGGCGACGTGCTCGTGGTTTCCAGCGATGTCGGCTCTGGCGGGGACAGGGACCTACTCCCCGGCGGCGCCCGCAGGGGACAAACGGCGGGAGAGGAAGGAGGAGCTGCGGCGCCACCTCGTCGAGGACGCCGACTGGCCCCGGGCCGACGGCCGCTCCTTCCACGACTGCCGACCAGCGTGTAACACTACGCGCCCCCCCCACGTCCTCTCTCTACCTGCTCTTGCTTGAGAATTTTGGTTTCGTGCCTTTCGTCTGCTCTTACCAGCCCCGTACTTATGGTGTTCGACGTTATGCGTGATGGGTGAGGGCGTGTCTGAGCTACCGCGGACATGGCATTCGTTGGGATCAACTCCGTTTAGTTATTGTGTCTTCTACTGCTTGGGTTCCGTGCCTCTTTAAACGATCTGTCCCGTGCTTTTATGCCAATGTGGTTTACTACAATTTGAATCTTAACCTTCATTTGAACGATACTACCTGTTGTCCTGTGGAGTTGAAACTAGCAGTATTCATTTCTGGATCATCGAATTAATTGGTAAGTTACAATTTATCTTGCAGTTATGCAGACAGGACCAACTACTGCTGCATCAGGTTCTGCTTATGCGGAATTTGGGAAGACAAAGGTCATTGTATCGGTGTAAGTGCAACATCCTTTGGTACCACCTGCTTTTTCATAGTATGTTTTATGTTTTTGGAATATCAAATGTGAAAAGATAGTGTTTCACTTAAATATTCCGCACGTCACTCTCCTTGCCTGTTAAATGTTTATATTGGTGTCTTTTTTGCAATCAAATATGAGCAAGTTAGGGTCAATCAAAGCAGCCCTGTAACTTTATAAGCACCTGCTTTCAGTCATTCAGTGTGATTATTTCAGTTTCATATATTTCTTGTTGGCGATGTGACAATCATGGTTTTAGTTTTGTGCTGCTTGTGCTCTTACCACTTATGAGTTTAGTTGTAAGGTCAATATTGCTCACTGGAGGAAATTACTTGGGCTCTAGTATGCATTTCTTAGCATTGCGATATTTGAATTTCGTCTATCTTGTCTGTGAACTTGGTGACTTGTGAGATTCTTTGCTTATATTGAATCTGTCTTATTGGTTGATCATTCCTCTTTGTTTAATGATTAACTTTGCAGGTTTGGACCAAGGGAAAGTAAGAAAGCAATGATGTACAGTGATGTTGGTAGGCTCAATTGCAATGTGAGCTATACAACATTTGCCACTCCAGTGCGTGGACAGGTACACCATGTTTACCTCTCGTGTCTCTGTTTGGTGGACTAACTGTTGGAAGGTATTTGGAGTTGATTGCATTCATTCATCTTATTTCCAGGGAGCAGACAACAAAGAGTACTCATCGATGCTTCATAAAGCTTTGGAAGGCGCAGTAATGCTACACACTTTTCCAAAGACCACTGTTGATGTTTTTGCCTTGGTTCTTGAGTCTGGTGGCAGTATGATACTATTCTAGCCTTGATGTTTTTGTGTAAAATATAATACTAGATTTTCTTTTTACATATGTGGAAGTTCTGTTAATGTTTAAGTAGTAGGAAAATATTGAAATGCTGCTTATCTTCGTGACATGCTAGAGCCTTAGCCTTGGTCTAATGAGTTAAATTTAGAGCTAAGCCGTAAATGACAAATACATAGTTTGAACGTGTTATCCATTGTATTTGCTTATTTTACAAAACTGTATGAGGTTAACGTGTTTTGAGTTGTTAATTCTCGAGTCAGTCAGATATAGCTAATATGTCGGTAGAAATGATGGTACACTTGTTGTTTTAAAGAAAAGGACAGTTTTACACCCATCTTCAATTCTATATTTGTATTGTTTCAGTGGAAACCTTTCTTCTGTGACCAATTCTTTCTGCATAAGTTTCCTTGTTAAAATGCTGGACCTTACTTGCAGTTGTTTCGTTTCAGGTGATCTTCCCATCATTATATCATGCGCAAGTCTTGCACTGGCAGATGCTGGAATCATGATGTATGACCTTGTTACATCCGTATCCGTGGTATGGCCCCATGTTGTCTCTGCTCTATGATACTCGCACCTAAACCATCAGTTAGTTAAGCTTGGGGATGACCAGATTTTACTTCCTTGTCCAGTCCTGTTTTGGAAAGAACATCATCATCGATCCAACCTCGGATGAGGAAGCATGGCAAGATGGAAGCCTTGTGGTGGCTTTCATGCCAGCCCGCAAGGAGATCACACAACTCACGCTCAACGGAGAGTGGAGTGATGGCAGAATAACCAATGTATGTCCTACTACTGCGTTAGAAGAGGTGGTATCAAGGCTCTAACAAGTACTAACATCTTGTTACCTTTGTCAACAGGCAGTAGAGCTCTGTATGGATGCTTGCAGTAAGCTCGGTGACATAATGCGTGACCGCTTGAAAGATACTGCCACCTTGACGAGTGAATGACGTGGCAGAGACAACACTTGCAACAACAGATATCCTTAGCTGTACAAATTCTGTAGGCAAGGGAAGGGAGGCTGGTAGGCCTGATGTTTGAGTGAGCATGCATGGTTAATGATGATTGTCTCCTTCATGGCAAAAGGGTGAACTGTCAAGCTGGGAAGAAATTGCAGGGCAGTGTGTATTTGCCATGTAACGTACTCCTGACTTCTGACCTTTGGCTTCATGTAGCATCTGTATCTTTCTTTTTCTGCTTACTGTAGTACTCCTTGCTCTACAATGACCTGGATTCTTTTGATGCTGCCCTTAATTTTTGGTTCGGGTGAGAAAAACATTTTGCCGCTCTGAGATTTTTACCCACTTATTTGAGTTATTTCCACGTGTTTTAGGTCCGATTCAGATATGGTAATCTCACATGATTTGCTACATGAAATTTCTAGCCTAGTTACTGGTTACTAGAATACTAGTGACAAATTTCAAGTTGCAAACTTGGCACCCATGAGCCATCCATTGCAGCATTGCGCTACGCGGTAGCAGCTCGACCAGCAACATAGTCGGCCAGTCTTACTTGCACTGACGGTGGGCCACACGTTCATAATCCCTTTCCCAGCACCACAAAAATATCTCGATTCTGACAAATATCCCAACAGCCAGGCGCAAGCCGTTCCCCCATACCGCGCGTGAGGTATTTAAGCCCCTCACTCCCCCAGTCCTCTCGTGCCATCGCCATTCACCTCCAGCTCTCCAAGCCCCGGAACCTTATCACCAAATCCTCATCTCATCCCGAGCGTCATGGCGGCCGCGCTCTTCTCCACCTCTCTCTCACCCCGCTTCATCGCCCTATCCTCCCCCCGAGCCGGCTGCGCCCGCGGCCTCAGCTTTCCTCCCCTTCAGGCCGCCGCTGCGCGCTGTGTCAGCGCCGGGGAGGCGTGTCTTCGAGCCCGTGGCCGTCGCGGTGTCGTCAGAGTACGAGACCGAGGGCGCGGAGCAGGAGGAGGAGGGAGCGGAGGAGTTCTCCGAAGACCTCAAGCTGTTCGTCGGCAACCTGCCGTTCAGCGTCGACAGCGCGCAGCTCGCCGGGCTCTTCGAGCAGGCCGGCTCCGTCGAGATGGTCGAGGTATATACAAGTTTTCCGGTCCTCGTCTTCGTAATTACTAGTCGTCAGTTGAGTTTACTTGAAATTCAAATTGTACTCGTATTTGAAAATGACAAATTTCTGCCTACTGTGCTATGGTCACTAGATGAGTATGGTTACAATTGGGCTGGTTCGAATTAAGGTAGATTTACATGCAGTTTAAATATCTGAAATGTCTAAATTGGTTCGGTACTACAGTAAATACTAAATAAGTAAATAGTTGCAAGAACTGTCATGGTATTCAAATTGTCAATTCCAACCACATAGCTGCATGCATCTGTTAAATTTTTGTGTTTGAATACCCCAATATTTCTTTGTGTTTTAGGTTGTATATGATAGAATGACTGGACGGAGCCGTGGATTTGGATTCGTGACAATGTCTTCAGCTGAAGAAGCCGGAGCTGCTGTCGAGCAATTCAACGGTTATGTGAGGATACTTCCACTCTTTTAAGCTAACTGTCTCTTGGGATGCTTCTGAATCTGATGATCAGCTATTTAATTGAAGGAAAATATGCAGCAGCACTGATAAGACGGTGGTCTATACTAGATTGTAATGCTGGTGTTTTGTGCCAGTTCTTAGGATTTTCAGATTCAGGGTTTGCACCAAAGTTTGCAAATTGCAATACATTGTTTTTGAACGTAAAAGTTTGCAATACTAAAAAACCTGAAATCAGAATCATACCTTATAACTAATCATTGCTCATAGTTTCCGGCTAGCTGTTTGGGACTGAATTGCTTCTATTGAGTGCATAGTGCGTCACATTGCAGATAAGATTCTCGACTAATTAACCTTGCCTTGCAAACAGACATTTCAAGGAAGACCACTGAGGGTGAACTGTGGACCGCCGCCGCCTAGAGACGAATTCACACCAAGAGCGCCAAGGGGTGGTAGTGGAGGTGGTGGTAGCTTTGTCGATTCAGGGAACAAGGTCTACGTGGGGAACCTTGCATGGGGCGTTGACAACTCAACTCTTGAGAACCTATTCAGTGAGCAAGGGCAGGTGCTTGATGCTAAGGTCATATACGACAGGGAGAGTGGCAGATCAAGGGGGTTTGGTTTCGTCACCTATGGCACCGTCGAGGAGGTCAACAATGCCATATCGAACCTTGATGGCATCGTAAGTTCTATGCCATTTTGATCCTTTCATGTATCTTGTACATTGTTATACATAGAGGATGTGCTAATCTGAATGTTTTATCGTAATGCAGGACTTGGATGGTAGACAGATCCGAGTCACGGTTGCAGAATCAAAGCCGAGGCGTCAATTTTGAGATTTTGTTAAGGTGGTTTAGAGGTTAATAGTGTGTTTCACAAGTTTTAGTTTGTAG
The DNA here is from genome assembly GCA_904845875.1 of Miscanthus lutarioriparius. Lineage (NCBI taxonomy): Eukaryota > Viridiplantae > Streptophyta > Magnoliopsida > Poales > Poaceae > Miscanthus > Miscanthus lutarioriparius. The sequence continues at coordinate 7,780,344 of CAJGYO010000003.1, read as the reverse complement.
CGTCTATTCTTTCCTCCATATGAGTAACAAGAAGATGCTGATAATGAGAAACTGGAAGTGAAATTGCTGTACACAGGAAGATATTTTTCCCAGCCCTACAATGAACACACCCCCTTATGCTCATTGTGCCTTCAAACAGAAGTAGAAATCTTAACAAAGTTGTGCCACATGCGTACATAAGGGCAGTCAAGTGCACTTTTTCGGAATGTTCCTGATGGCATGTATGAATGTATCCGCGTATCATCCTTCTGAAAAGATGAATTTATTTGTTTCAGCTGTACCACAAAATTGACAATTCAAATCTCCCTGCCATCGTCTATTTAGGAAGTTATCTTTAGCCGGCATATACTTTTTTTTCCTTATTAAATACTAGCGGATTCTAATCTTTGACTGCGTCCTTCTGTTGTACTTAAGCCCAGATTGTCTATTTATAGCCTGAATATTAATATGCCCACACAATGGTATCCCTGTCCCTGATGAGGTAGGGTGAAAAATTTTAGCTCTAGAAAAAAACTTGTATTCAGTTCAAAATGAAAATCGACTTTGCCTAGAGAACTTACAAAAGTTTTCAACTCATTGGTAATTCTTGTGGCATAGTGGTTGTGGAAGCATTGAAATAGCTACGTGTTTGAGTGTGCTTCTCCAAATACCCGGTTGGTGTATTCAGATTTCAATACGTGTTTTGAGGGTGCTTCTCCAAATACCCGGTTGGTGTATTCGGTGCTTCTCCAAATACACGGTTTGTGTTTTCGGATTTCAATACGTGTTTGAGGGTGCTTCTCCAAATACCCGGTTGGTGTATTCGGATTTCAAAGATGAAAGCAGGTTTTGGTAGTTGGCCTTGGCCAGAGGAAAGAGCCAAAGAGATTGGAGTTCTCTGTGACCTTAATCCCTCCAGGTCGTCTATCTATGTTCTAAGGCATCTAAGCACGCGTGTTTAGTTTTGCAATTTCTTCTTTATGTGTGTTGGTGGTGTGTTTGTTTGTGTTTTTCCCTGTCTGTTTGTTTTCTGTTTTTGCTTTACAATTCGGTGTTGTACCGCTGTTTTTTAATCCTTTTTCTCTAATGTGAAGAAAAAAAAGGTCACTTTTACCTCCTTCAAACTATCACCAGAGTTCAGATTTCCTTCTCGAAATCCAAAACTAAACATCTTGCTCACTCAATTCTCAGAACCGTTTCAAATTTCAGTTAACACTTTGCATTGGTTAGAAATGGTTTTCAAGGTGGTTTTATCTTTTTTGGCTAAACGAATTCCAGCACCTGACAAGTTTTTAAAAATCATGAAAAAAATATCTCTAAGCTTTTAAAAAGTTGGAGAAAAACCATGGAGATATTGGAGAACCAGAAATTCAGATCAATTACTTAAACTCATGAAAATATCTCTAGAAGTTTCCAAAAATGGATTTAGCTTTAGAAAAAATGGAAAGATATATCTAGAAAAAACTAAAAAAATCCGAAGCATTCTAATTGACGTCTAAATGTCCTTTTAAACTTTGACAACAAAAACATAAGAGGCAACCAATATGGATGTATTCAACACTGATGTATGTTTGCATTGCATGCTAGTTGCATCTTGCATTTTTGTTGTGGAAAGTTTTAAAAATGCATTTAGACATGGATTATAACCGTTTGAATTCTTTATTTTTTCAATAATATTTTCCCATTTCCCTAGGGCTAAATATAATTTTTGGAAACTTCTAGAGATACTTCATGGTCTCTAGATAATTTATTTGGGCTTCTTGTGTCCCAATACATCTCTATGTTTTTTATCATGATAACTTATAAGCTTAGAGACATTTTTCATGGTTTCAAAACCTTATCAGGTGTTTATCAAATTTTAAACAAAATAATAATAAAACAGCCTTGGAAACCACTTTTATTTGGGTGAGAAAGGTAATTAATTTTGTTAATAATTCAGAAGTAAAGATTTTTTTTCCTAATGCAAATGCTATGGAACTCTCTAAACGAGCAGTCACCAAAAAAAAAAAACTCTCTAAACGAGCTGAGCGAAAGGCAGCAGGCCAGCAGCGACCCAACAGTCCATGAGGATGAGGCCCAGTCCAATCGCTACGTGCCCGTCCCCCCTCCCAAGTCCCACCAGGCCACCAGGCAATCGCGCTGGCACGGAGGCGTCGCCGGCGCGGACGGACAGATTCCATTGGCATATAGCATTCTTCGAATCGATGATACGATTTTACAGCAGACAAAAAAATCGATACACATTTATCACTTTTATTCGCGTGGCATGTTAGCGCCGTAGTCCAGCTTAGATCGAGTCAGCAGCCTTAGGTAAAATGACCGCCACTGCCTCTGGCTTCTCTATTCTCCTCCCTCTCCCCCATCGCTGACACACGAGCCCCACAAGTCAGATCTGCTTCAACCTCCAGCCATCACCACGTAGTGAGGGGAGGGGATGAGCTCGGGCTTTTGATAGAGGCAGTGGCTTGATCGGGTCCGTGCACATCGACCATGGCTGCCATGGAGCACGCCTTGCACTGGAGGCACCACTGGCCGACGCACACCATGGACTTGTACCGCTCTCCACACCCGTGACACTTGCCCGAGCACTCCGCACACGGCCGGAGGCTTCTTTTTCCGTTGGTGGCTTCGTCTGCCACGGTGTGTTGAGCCACGCAGGGCAGAGGGCACACCTCATGCTGTTCTGCCGCTCGCGGCGTCCGCCCATGCCGCGGAACTCGTTCTTGCAAGAGGGGCAGTAGATGCGGATGGGCTCGTGCGGCTCCTGCACCGGCTGCTGCATCATCATCAGCACCGTCACCTTCGGGAGCGGAGGCGGGGGAGTGCACTAGAGGTAGGAAGGGCCGGGCGGCGGCGGCGAGAGGGCTTCATCGTGTGCCTACTGCAGCAGCCTGAAGGCGCCCTCGGTGGCGGCGTAGTGGGTCTTGTCTGGGTGGACGAGGAGCGATAACCGTCGGAATTGCTTTTAGACGGTGTCATGCATGGCTGCGGCGGCGGCGACGGCGGCTCCTGGGCCTATGCCGAGGATCGCGCGCCAGCCACCGTTGCCGCCGCGCGCAGCGACGCGGACGCGGACCTCGTACACTGTGAGTGCGTTGTCCACGCCCGGGAGCGACGGGCAGAACCGCTTCGCCTTCTTAGCCTTTCTGTGCGCGTCGTGGATTTTGCCGGCGAGGAAGAGCTCCTCTGCCGCCGCCGCGAGCCGGTACGTCTTCTCGGCTTTCTCCCTCGCATTATACACCGCCATGTGAGAGTCTGCTGGATTGGATTGGTCTGGATGGACGGAGCCTTGTGCATGGCAAGCTCCTCCCCTTTTCTCCCTCACTGCGTGGCGATGGCCGGAGGTCGAAGAAAGATCTGACTTGTGGAGCCGGGAGGGATAGGGGAGGGGGAGAACAAAGAAGGTAGGGGCAGGACAATCATTTTACTTGAGATGGCTGACTCGATCTTAGGTGTACTATGGTGCTAACGTATCATAAGAGCAAAAGTGATAAATATATATCGATTTTATCCCAAACTCTGCTAAAATGTTATCGTCAACTCTAAGAATGCCACGGTAAAAGGTTAAATATCCCGATTCCATTCGTCTCCCATCCATTTCTCACCAGGAGCGAAGCCGGAGGCGGAGGAAGGAGATCTCGAGCAAGCCGGAGCCGGAGAAGATGAAGACGTTCGACCCGTGGCCGGTCTTCTTCCGCCGGGAGTGGAGGCGCAACTGGCCCTTCCTCACGGGGTTCGCCATCACCGGCTTCCTCATCACCAAGATGACGGCCAACTTCACTGAGGAGGACCTCAAGAACTCCAAGTTCGTCCAGGAGCACAAGAGGCACTGACGAACCAGGTGAGGCTCCGATCCGCTCTTGCCCGCCCCCAGTCTCTACATACTACGTAGATCTGCATCTGCGCTCCTCTCTGTGATGCATACATCTGGCCTTGGTTGGATTCGTCGCAACCGTGTCGGATTCCGAGTGCTACTCGGCGTGTCCCAAAAAAAATCTGGCGATCAGACACCCGCACCGGCACCGGTGCGGCGGTGTCCATGTAACACTTGACCCCTTCAATGACCTTAATAATCTCTTATAGCAGATTTTGTTGGGTGTATTGTTTTTCTGCCTAATTTTGTTGATGTTTACAACATACAATTTGACCAGTAAAAACATGCGGGTCAGGAAACAGCCTTTGGGTGAATTTGCTGTATCTGACCATATCTGACATGCTATTAGTATCAGCCATTAGCACGTGTGTGAACCTTAGTAGAATCATACTTTTTAGCAAAGTAGCAAACAACTGGCAGTGGCACTTGGTAAAAAAACTACTTTGTCTGTTGATATCCTTGAGTTGGAGGATTAAGCAGTTGTCCAGCACGAAACCAGCAAGCCAAGCATAACTAGTCAACTCCATTGTCCTCGTCAAAATGAAATAATGATGAGTAAAAAGTATTTAACTCCATCGCCAGGTTCAGTTTTGTAGCCCTGCACAATTTGAAATGAAATAGGCGCCAATATTCGACGATTTCCCAGCCTGCTGGTCCAGTCCATCCAAATAGATGGAACATATGAATTCATGGGCTGTTTGCTGACCAACAAGGAAACAGATCTTGCTTTGTTGAAAACAGTGAGCAGCAATGCTCCAAATCCATCAAACCGAATGAAACCAGTGATTTGAACTTTCAACTCATTGTAAAAGGACAATGGAATCTTCTGACAAGAACGGCCCTGACTTGAAATACATCTATGCGCTCCAAATTCTCTTAGTAGCAATTCAGTCATCCAATTTCACATCTCTCAGGGTTGCACAGAACTAGAAAATGTTTCTCCTCTTTCCGATTTCTTAACATTTCCTAACGGAACATGGCCAATTGGCCATCACCATTTTACTCAACTGACACCAAGATCATTGTGTTCTTTTAGTTTCTGTTCCTATATTATTATCAGCATCTCACTTGACTACTTGAGAATACCATGCAAGGGTGTATTTTTGCATTAAACTGTGCATGAGTGCACTTGTGAAGGATTCGCTGACAGCCAAAAGGGCACCAACTGGTAGTTGTTTGTGATTTTGCTCACATGTTAAGCAATCTATGATTTATGGTAAAGAGGTGTTAACAAGGTTTCTTGTATTGTGGAACCTATAATGAAGACTCTACAGGATGCCTTGCAAAACCAAACCTTTACCATGTTCAGCAACTGAATCCTTACCTAAATTATCTGTGCTCCTGGCTTGATATTTTGCAAATGAAACTGGACATTAATTGTTGATTTTGAGATGCCCATGGGTAGAATTAAACTCTCAATATGTAAATGAGCTTTGGCATTAGATGTGAAGTTAATTGATTGTTGAGGTCCTTAGGACACGTGACAACTTTTTTGTTTGAAAATCACTGAAATATCCAATGAGATTTGTCTTTCCCTTTCTAATGATCTCTGATGTTTATCACTGCTAAAGCCATATTTAACATTATCTGTGTTTGCTGTTTGACATTTTCTGTTATGTAGGCATGCTTGATAAGAATTTGACTAGTGAAACAATTCCTGGTTGGTTGTGACATCACTGCTTCCATCCCTAAACCTTTCCATGTCATAATTACCACTAGAAACCTAGGCAAAGTTCATTCCCTACAGTTTTCCTGAAAAATGGTGGGGTTCTCTCTTTCCTGTCAAAATGTTCCCTAGTAGGAAATTAAAATCTGCAGGGAAACATCTTCCCCACTGTCTTCTCCTTGCTGTTTCCTCACTGTCTTTTGCTTGCTCCCTAGGAACTGAAGTTGTAGGTAACCTTGCAGATTCTAGTAGTGCTGGGAGGATCACCTATGTTTATCAGTTGTCACTGCTAAAAGCCACACTTCACATTGTCTGTGCCCACTGTTTACCACTGCTCGCTTGCTCATGCCATTCATAGCCCCTTGTGCATTTGGGACCCCATACTAACGCTTACATTCCCTTGCAGGTGAAGGAGTTGTGTCAGAAACGCCTGTTTGGGAAGCCAGTTCTGTTATGCTTTTGAATGAAAAAAATAGACCCCTCTTTTTTGTTTTTCTTAATCGAAATGCTTGCACTCTATGTTCCATTTTTAATGTAATAAGAGGCAAATGAATTGAACCAACAGCAATCAGCTTCTGATTGAAAAATATCGATGTGTGGCCTGGGTGTTGTGGGATTGCATCGAATCCTGTCGATTTGGTGGTGAAAATGAAGATTTTGCTATATGATTGGATCCCTATTTGAAAATGAGGGGTGGAGAGCCTGTATGAGTGTATGGCCTTTAGCACTGCAACGTACAAATTGTGAAGCAGAGGGGTGTTGTACCATGACCATCTCGAGAGAGTTACTCCCTCCATCTTAAATTATAAGTCATTCCAAGAATCTTGGAGAGTCAAATTTTTTTAAGTTTGACTAAAATTATAGAGAGAAACACAAAGATTGATGACATCAAATAGGTATAATATGAAAATATAACTAATAAAGAATCTAATGATACTTACTTGGTATAATAAATATTATTATTTTGTTATATAGAAAAACTTTGACTCTCCAAGATTCTTGGAATGACTTATAATTTGGGATGGAGGAAGTATTATTTGTAAAAACCATTCCCTCCCATATATGAATCGTGGAGGGAAGGAGCTAATTCTAAACGGCATGTGGGTTTCGCATGGATTCTCGGAATTTTCACTTAATCTTTTTTAAGTGATATGAATTAAAATGGGTTGTATTTAGTTGTTGTTCACCCACAAAAAGTTCCGAATGTTTTATAAATATTATCATTTATATAATTTTTTGAATAAAATGATATTTTAAATAGAATCAAGCTTACTAGCCAAACGATATCTGATTTATCATCTGAAATGTTTTTGTCTCTTAAAAGAATCTAGAACTAAAATGTTTCTATGAGAATTTGGTTCCTACCAAATGGACCCTCAATCCTTCGGATTCACTTTAATCCATTTTTTAAATGTGTTAATCCAAACAAACCCTGTGGCTTGGTTGAGCTATAGGGAAGCCTTAAAGTGGGCTATCAAACATGAACAAATAAACTATTGTATTTCTACATTGATTGAAGTTCTTTTTTATGACAAGTCAAAAAAGGAAATAAAATGGTCCACCTTTCTACGAACAATAACTCGTTTTAGCTTAAGCATCAGAGACAAGTTTGATTAGAAAAACAATTCTGAAAGATATAGCATCTTTCTGCAAATATCAACGAGTTTTAAGGCCCCTTTGTAACACAGAAATTTCACAAGGATTATATAGGAATTACATAGAAATCAGTAGTCTTAGGGCCTTTGGAACGTAGAAATTTAACACAAGGATTATATAGGAATTTCGTAGAAATCCGTCTATTTTTCATGGAAACTTACGAAAGATCAAGAAAAAAAATCTCGTGTTCGGAAGGGGGCCTTAGCTTAGGCATCAGAGACAAGCTTGTTCAGAAAAGAAATACCAAAAGATATAGCATAAAGTGACAGCGACCAATAAGATTGCCTTCCTTTTATAGCATCGAAAAAGTTTCCATGGCTTATATAGCACCGGTCTCATCTTATAGGGGATGTTTGGTTATTAGGGACATACTTCCTCTCATATCGGATCATTGACACTAATTTGGAGTATGAAATATAGATTAATTATAAAACTAATTGTATAGACGAAGACTAATTTGTGAGACGAATCTATTAAATCTAATTAGTTCATGATTTGACAATATAGTGCTACAATAAACATTTGCTAATGATGGATTAATTAGGCTTAGACCCCGTTTGAATCCTTGGAGTTGAATTCATGCTAATAAATTATAATTTATGTACATATTAATTAAGCTAATATAGATGTATGTGAAATATATTTGTATACTGTTGTTAGACATGCAAGAGATATGCTTATATGTTGCATTTCAACTATAGGAAAACTGAGTTGAAGAGCGTGATATAAGTCAAAGAGTAGAAACATAGCATGGTGATCTATAGAATCAATTTACATCTTCCACCCTATAAATTTGAAATAAGCTTATATGTGAACTTTGGAAAGTTGTGGAATCTCAAATTCGAAGTCAAATAGCCTAATCCATTAAGTAGATTCCAAATGCACCAAAATGAAGGGATCCAAACGACCCCTTAATAGATCTGTTTCGCAAATTAGTCTCTATATGTGCAATTAGTTTTATAACTAGCTCATGTTTAATACTTCTAATTAACATCCGAACGTTAATTAACATCTGAATGTCCATAGAGACTAAACTTTAGTCTCTTAATCCAAACACCCCTACCACACATTGGAGTCCTGTCAAAGCATATTTTGTTTAGATTCCATATCATGGGCCAAAATACTCTAAAAAATGTAATACCGAAATATATAGCACCTTTCTGCAAATATCAACTTGTTTTAGCTTAAGCATCAAAGACAAGTTTAATTTAGAAAAAGAATATCGAAAGATATACCATACAATGACAACGAGTCATCCTATGTAATGGTTCACATAATGGCAAAGCTAGAGCAAACAGAAAACAAGTTTAAAACCACAGAAGATGTAGTCTTATAATCACTTTTTATGTTTTTATAAAATCACTATATATAATCACTATGCAGATTCGCCCATAATAATTCTACTGAAACCCCAGCCTAATCTGGACCTTCCAAAATGCACAGATCCATCCTAATCTTCTCCTTGGAACGCGAACTGATCTTAAAATTAAGCGCCTCCTAAAAAAGCTTAACCAAAGCAAACCCCTCGTCCCCACGCAAACCCCGATACCTTCGCGTCCTCCGCCCGCGCCGTCCGTCTCCGTCGATGGCGATGGAGATTCCGGCGCAGGTGCGCCGCTACTGGCTGCCGATACTCCTATTCACCGCCGGATTCCTCTTCCAGGTTCTCGTCCTGCCTCGCCACATCCCGCCCACCCACTACGACGGTGAGAGCCCCTCCGCCGCCCCACTCCCGCTTCGCTCGCGCTCTCCGATTCGGCCACGTTCTGACTTCTGAGACTGGTGTTTTCGATTGGTCGTGCTGTGTCGTTTGCAGTACTGGGAGTCGAGAGGTTCGCGCCGGTCGAGCGGGTTGTGGAGGCCTACGAGTCGCTCTCCAAGGAGTGGTGAGTGCGATTGATGCGACTTACTGATAGCTTCTGTTTGAATTGATTTGGAAGTGTGTTGTTCTGTGGAGTTCGTTGTGGGAACTGGGAAGTGCATTTCTCGACTATTGCAAGTCGTAACGGGGTAATCTAGTTGGAGTTTACGAGTTTGGTGGTGTTTCTGCACTTGTTTTGTGTGTGTGCGCGCGCAAAATCTGGTCTGGTTTGCTTTTGTTTACATGGAATGAGAGGGCATGATTAGTGCTTGCCTGAATCACCAGCTTTGAGATAGTGCAGACGCATCACTCGATTCTCCACGCCAGTGTTAGTAAGATACTATTTGTTTGTTTGAGGGAAATTAGTAAGATACCGTGGATGATTGCTTGCTTGTTGCTTATCTGTACTGGTTGCTATTGTTCTTTTGCATACCTGCTTTACAGAATCTGAGTGAATCTTTTGTCGATGTTAACCCAGGCTATCTGAAACGAATCACCAACCAACTGTTGATATTATAAAGGTGAGATCAAAATCTAGAGCTCAGTCTACTAGACTTGGTAGTAGGTAATGTTTGCATAGAATATAGTGATTATTTTGTAAGAATCGCCTCTACGTCCTAGGCATGGCAATAACTTTCCATAGCAGACTCACCATTCATGTATCTATGTAGTCATACACTTTTCACACCTTCTGTCATTCAACTTTAAGAACCATTGAGATTATAAACCAACTACCATTCAGTCTTTTTTCTGTTTTTCCCCCAAATGCTTGCTATGAGAGTAATATATGAAACTTACAATTTTTTGATGGTTCGTACAGATCCGTTATGCATATGAGCTGTTGACAAATCCAGTTTTAAAGAGGGACTATGATCTTTTTGGACTGGATGAGCATAAGGTGACCACTCTCTCCCCCTCTCTCCATTCACGTGCACACTCATCAATTGAAAGTTTCTTCAGTTTTATCACTTCTATTTCCCTATCGGTCTAAGAGTTTTTCCCTTCCATCTGGTAGGATGTCCTCGAGAGAGTCAAAGAATATCGAACGGAGCACTTTCTCAAAATTGATCTCCCATTGTTGAAAGACTTTGTAGTCAGTAAGTTCCGCCTGTCTAATCACTTGTAAATTGTACTGATATATCCTTGCTTTTGTTATGTTTGGCATAAAACTATTTCAATTTGTTAGGTTTGACTGATGATGCCTTCAATGTACTCACACATGAGTCGTTCATGTCTGCTATTAATGAAGGATACCCGTTAATCATACTGGTTAGTTTTTATGCTACCTCTGTAAGCGATTAAGATTCCGTTGTTTTATTTACATTACTTATGCATATTCTTAGTATCTTCTGGAACGAATCACTGAACTTACTGCTGATTCTTGCTCTATTTTATAGGTATATTCAAAGGGTAGTCCTCGGTGTGCTCAATTTATTGAGTACTGGAAGCAAATTGGTATGTTTCTTCATTCTGACATGGATGCTATTTTTTATTTAGATGCTTAATGAAAATGCAACCTATTGTAGGATTACACATTTGGCCGCTGTTTGTTTGTTGCTTCACACTAGTCTTACATGAAATTATTTACTATTGATGGGGTAAGTTGCATCGACTTTAGTAGTTAATGGTATTGAAGGATGATGAAAATTGGAATTGCGGTAAATTGCAGGGTCAGATCTAGAAAAGACATTCTTTACTATTTAATGCATTGCCAAGTGGCATGCTATGAGAAAGGCATATGCTGATATAATCGAATTTGTCTACTTAGAATTTGTTACTTTTAAGACTGAGAATATTCCTTAGGTGAGCAAGCTTTGAAATTTTAGCGTTTTGTCTGAGCAGTACTTTATGGATCTTTTGGCAGTTGAGTCGACACTTGACAGTATTTTCCGTTCTTTAGAAAAAATCTCCTAGTTGATTCCCCCCTCACAATATTTGATTGCATGGTCTAGGCACTCAATTGGATGGAATCGCCAAAACTGCTATGGTAGAAGTTGGTGATTCACAAGTGGCTGGTTATTTCGCCGAAAAACGGTTCTCCAAACGGCCTTTTTTCCGTAATGGTATGTCAATGCAACAAGTCTTGTTAGTCATAATGATGCGAACTATAAGTTAGTTTAGGTTTCGCAGGTGATCCACTTCAACATATTGACCATCTATTTGAAACATTGTTAGTTTATTACATGGATTTTGTCAAACAGAGTAGGTCAGTGAGGGAAGTGGATTGCTATTTTTTGGGTAGTGGAGAAGTTGTCTTCAATTTTCTGTTGAGAAAAAAAGGTATTCTTTTTGTTATGGTTCATTCATTCCATTCTCACTCGATTTGTGCAGGTGTACCAACACTTGTTGCATACGCTGCTAACTGCAAAAGTCCATCCTGTTACATGAGGTGACTATTTTGGCCAGACTATCAGTTTCCTGATCATATTTAAGTCTGTGACTCTTCTTTTCCTGTTATATCAGCATTCCCATGATCAGATTTTATGCCACGCCATTTCCCATCTGTGCGGAAGACATGGCATATTCAGTACACGGTCTAAATAACCATGTTTTCTATGCCTAGGTACCCAGGTGGGCTTTTTGTGGATTCTGTTGTTGATTGGGTTGCAACATCAGTTGTAGGATTGCCTCGGATCTTGTACTATTCAAAGGAGACATTGGTGAGCCTTATGATTAGCTCTATTTATTTATTTATCCTATGTCGATGTGTTCTTTCTAAATATTTGAAATTCAAAGCAAATTGAAGGCATGTTGGAAATGTAATCTATTATTTGAGTTAGTAGCTAAGATCCATGTGACCTACTGAATCATGAGTATGAATCTGCATCCACAATTCCTTTTTAGAGATACAGATTCTAGTTTGGTTAGTGAAAAATTTGTCATTACTTGCATGGGAAGCAGTCAGGACTAGGTTTCTCGCCCACTTATTTGGGATGTTTATCTTATGACATCATGGAACTATTTTAATTACACAATCCTTATGGCTAATTTGTAACTATAAAAGTAACCAACCAACACACTCCTCTACGTATTGTTCTTGTTGTTTTGCATATTGCTGCCCCGTTCAGTGTTACTATTCAACAGTTGCAGTTAGGTTTGATAGGCTTTACTTTTGAGGAATTATGGTTCTAATGCAGAGCTTTTTTTCAGGGCCCCCAATTCATTGGGAAGAGCGGCCATCATAAGGTTGAATAGCTTTTGCTGGAGCACCTTTACCTTTTGGGCTTTTGGCCACTCACAATTGCTCATGCCATCTTTGCATGCATTATGTAGGTCAAAGTTATCTTTTTCTCAAGTACTGGAGAGCGTGCTGCTCCGTTCCTTCGCCAAGCTGCCCAAGAGTATTCAAGTTATTCATCATTTGGATTTGTCCTATGGAGAGAAGACGAATCCCAGATTTGGTGGAATTCGTATGTGCTTTTTGAGTTTTTGTACAATTTTTTGTTATCTATAAATCATGCCTTTGTATAATATATTAACAGTAGCTATTTATAGCAGTTTAATATTATATATATGTTTATAATGAGTAAATAAATATGAAAATTTTTATCAACTGATACAATTTACTAAAACTATTGTGCACTAGCATTTCAGGCTCTATTAGTTGCAGAAATTCATTCTGCAGAGTCTGCACATTTTACACATCACTTCCTATTTACAGTAACTATTTCATACTTAGCTACTAATCGTTGATCATCAAATTTTCTCAGATGACATTATATAATATTTAGATATATTCCGGCTAAAAAATATTTAGGGGCCGTTTGGATCCCTTCATTTTGGAGGAATTGAAATCTACATAATGGATTAGGCTATTTGGCTTCAAATTTGACATTCCATAACATTCCTAAGCTCACAAATAAGCCTATCTCAAATTCATAGGGTGGGAGATGGAAATGGATTCTATAGATCACTATGCTATAATTCTATTCTCCAACTTATAGCACACTCTTCAACTCACTTCCCTACAATAGAAATGCAACATATAAGTATGTCCCTTGTATGGCTAACAATAAATATACAAATATAAGGGGGGCAGACCCAGTGCCGGAGGCTCCCACATGAGTGGGGTCTGGGGAAGGGAAAAACCGAGGCAAGCCTTCCCCCCGCAAAATCTGCAGAGAGGCTGCTTCGAACCCGCGACCTGGTGACTCAGTGAGACAGCTCTCACCACTGCACCAGACCTACCCTTTTAATAAATATACAAATATATTCCATATATAACTATATTAGCTTAATTAATCTATGCCTAAATTGTAATTATTAGAATGAATTCAATTCCAAGGATCCAAACGTGCCCTTAGATATATTGGATAAGAATCACCAAATTGCTTTTTGTTTGTCTGAACATTTCCTTCCCATCCTGCCGCTTTTATTGTTTCAGTAAGTGGTATTATACTACTATTACGATCATGTTCATTGATCAGAGTCTTATTGCACATACGATTCCATGCGTGTATATATGGTTTTACATATGATGGTGCATCCAACCTTAAGTTCAAAAATAGTCTCCACTCAGCTTTGTCAATGATCTATTTCTGATCCTTTGCTTTTTTTGGGCTATGTTTATATGCCTTGACTCGAAAGTTCCCATTTTTTGGCTACAGAGAAACTCTTAATCAGATAATTAGTGTTACAGTCTGACAATTGAATGCTGATACCACAAATAGTAGCTACTTAGCATCGAAAACATGTGATTTACTGATTTCAAGATCAGTGAGCATTGAGCAATTGAGCTACTGCATTTTAATGAAGCAAAACATTACCATGGTCTCATCTGTTAGTACACATGGTAAAATTGGTCACACAATCTTGTCTACTTCGGATCAGGTTAGGGGTGGAATCGGCTCCAGCACTTGTTTTCTTGAAGGGGCCAGGCACAAAGCCTTTTGTACACCATGGCAAGATTCCTCTCCCCTTAAGTTTTTTTTTAATTTTTATTTTTGCAATGCGGAGGTTATGTGGAGGTTATTTTTATTTTTTTATTTTTATTTTTGCAATTCAGGAATTTTTAGCAAGTCAGAGTTCATAGAGATGATGGAGGAGCACAAGCACCACGGTATTGTTGAACAGTTTCTGAACTAATTGTACTGAATTATCAAGCCGCGTAGTATTGTTTAGGATGCAGTTTCCTTAAATGAAACAAAACATTTCTTTATCACCACATTCACTCCTTCACTGTTCTTGTTTAGAACTGCGACAGCTAAGAAGTGACACATCTTTGGAACTGGGTTGTGATGCTAGAGGCCATTCACGTGCTGGCAATGATGCAGCAATTTGGTATTGTGTAATTGTCGCTGGTCGTCTGGGTGCAGAATTAAGTAAGAAGAGACAAGTAAGTTTTCATAGTTAATTGCAATGCGCAAATTGGTATGGTTTATTATCTGGATAATCTTCATTACTAGTTTGCTAAGTATATTGGTTTGCATTTGAAACTAGATTTTGCGTAAGGCCCAAGACAAACTGTTAGGTGATGTTGACAGAAGTGCTGGGAATGTCGATGATTCAGTAGAGGCATCAAGTGCTGCAACTGCCTTCAAAGATGATAGGTTAACCTTTGTTTGGTTAGATGGAGAAGTACAAAAGGTAGACTGCTTTATAATTTCGATTACTATTTATCTCTTATTATCTCTAGTCATATTCGGGATAGGATCTTATCCAGTTTGGAATGTTATCTCTTGTTAGTTGGCAGGTTTAGATTGATTTGTTACGACCAGCTCCATATAAGGGATGACATTACATCCTTTTGTTATATATAAAAAGGAAAATGAATCAAAGAAGTATCCACCAGCCACCAGTCTACACTTTCTCCCAAAGTCCCTCCACTTCAAGCCATGCCATGCGGCCTCATTGTCTGCAATAGTTATCCCCCGATATGATCTAATGGTTGTAACAAGTACTACCTTAGGGGCCATAATACTAGACCCTTGTGGACAGAACCATAATGGATTTGATTCAAAATGTTCTGTGTTAGTCATAACAATTATGTGGACCAGTAATTTACAGTGCGTGCTTCATTGATTCTGTGAAAAAACACTACATGCGAGATTGGTCTGTGCTTTTGTCTATTTGTCACTTGTAGCCTTTTTAGAACCTCAAGGTATCCTCCAATTGCTTAGTGGATAATGAGTTATTGATTCTGAAAGATGTGTTTCCCACCAAATGAAATGCTCCGGACCTCCGGTTATATTATAGTTGTCCTTAATTCCCATGTACGTCACTGGAACCTGAGCAACAGAAACACATCAGATCCTGACTTCAGCAAATGTGTGGGCCATTCCACTGTCAGCAATCAAATTGCTCTTATACTTGTAAATACGAATAACATCATAAGCATATATTTTGGCAGCAAATTTGTGCTTTCTATCTTGCCACTGATTATACTGGAGCCTGTGGTCCTAGAGACTTTGGAGATGACAATGATAGACCTGAAATTTTCATTGTTCGATTCCAAAGAAATGCAACATATGAGGGACTGAAAGCTGAAAAAAAGAACAATCTTGTGGACGTTCTCCAGGGACTGCATACTGATGCGTCCCAGCTAGTGGCAAGGTACAAGGGTCCAGATGAAATTGAAGAGGTGAGAATTTAATGGTTTGTACCTTCTAGTGCATTATCTTTGTGCCTTCTGATAATTATGTCAGGTTTGGTACCTCAACACTAAAAGATCACTGCTAATTCTGTACCTGTTTTAACTAATATTGCAGATAAATAGGTGGATCTCTCAGATTATCAAAGATGGAGATACTAGAGAAATTCCTTATTTTGTAAGTCTCTTGCATGTTACTCCATCCGTTCCAAATTATAAGACGTTTTGGTTTTTCTAGATACATTGTTTTTGCTATGTGTCTAGACATAGTGTATATCTAAGTGCATAGCAAAATCTATGCATCTAGAAATGCTAAAACGTCTTATAATTTGGAATGGAGGGAGTACAAAATTATTTTTTAAAAAGAAATCTGCAGGACGTTGCACTTGACCTTTGCCAGTTGAATCAAGATAGTTTTACAAGAGAAAAAAAATTGTGTTATTGTGTATAGGTTAGCTAGACATATGTAGACTTCAAGAATGTCCATTCCATTAATGATTTTTAATTAGATTGACTTTTCAGTTAAAGAATGCTCTTATAGTTTCCTTAGCATGTATCCTTAAATGAAAGGGGTAAGAATATGCAAGAAATGAAATGTACTTCCACATAGACCAAAGGACGATTGACTCACTTGCTTGACTTGTCTTACTTGATCCAGTCATTGCCCAATGTATCTCCTGCTTTTGATGACTGTCAACATTATTTGGTCGATACAAGTTGCCTCTAACCATTTTTGTATGAACACTCGTTCTATCTACCCAAGCACCTAGAATATCTAACTTTACCATGGACAATTACTATGCGATTGAGGTCTAAGCATTAATTGTACCGGGGACGAAAATGCTTTCACTTCTGAAAATAATGTTTTCAGAGCAGTCACATTGCACCAAGTGTATACCATATCCCCCATATTGTTAATCTTTGCAGTGCTCATTTGTGTGTGTAGACTTCAAAGGTGCCAGATCTTGTACCAGAGGAAACAAGCAAAGAATGGCTAAGAAATTCTAAAAGTATCCGCTCAGCAGGGAAAAGTCTAAAAGATAACATTGGTTTCCATGTCCAAGATTACCTAACCCACCCAATGATTGGTTCAACTTTGCTTATGTGCGGATGTATTTCTATGGGAATAATATGGTTCAGGAACAACAAACCAACTCAAAGTACTCGACAGGTAGTTTCATGTTTGATATAAAATTAGATGAGCATTACCTTATTTACTGATTCAAAAACTTTTGGAGTTCTCCCCATGTCTATGCTCAATTTTCTTAATGTTGGCTCAGTCAGTTACAGGTAGTTTGTGATGTAGGTTTTGTCTCATACAATCTGAATAAACTGTGATGTCGCCAATCTAACTGTTACACTCCACATGATTCACTATTCATTTGTTTCCAACAAAAAAAAAGTCACTTGGGTGGTATTTGATCTGAAGGTTCTTGCATTCCATAAAACCTACTCGTTTTTCTAGCAAATCGAAACATCACGTTCTTAACACTTCAGAAAGTATGTTTATGTTTGACTTGTTACTCAGCATTCAGAACTCTGATAGTATGTGGTGTCATCTCACAGGAGAAAGCTCCGAAAGACAAGACAAAGAGACCTCGTCCAAAGCTTAGCACGTCGCTCTTCGGTGAACCTTCTGTCGCAGACGTTGACCCAAAAGACGCTCGTCAGTGGGAGATGTCAGACTCGGATTCAGACTAATGACTTGCTCCTTACATTTGGACCTGACCTACTGCAAGGATGTGTTAAACTTTAGTAAACTATATAGTAGTGTGGTGGCCCTAATTTTGGCAAATGTGACAGATTTCAACCGATATAGTGAAAACAGTTGGATCACTGAAGTAATCAAGTTGCCATCTTTCTGATGCTTCAGCTGCCCTGTGACGTGACTTCAGGGACATATTTTTGCTATTGTTATGTTGACACATGCTTGTAAACTGACAAGCCTGGTGGAGATCTCTGTTAACCTATAATCTCAGAATGGAGTGAACTATAGTAGACAGGAACATATCTGTCTCTAGAATATGTAAATGATGTATCCCACAACAAACAACGTACATGCATATTTGATGTAAGCTGGCATGTATTTGCGTCGTGTCCAAGCCAAAACGGTTAACATTGTGATACTTGCTTTTGTTTTGATTTTTTTTATAAATATAATGCCTTTCAGGCATACCGCGTGCATTTGCTGCAGTTCTCGAGAGCTAGGTTGGGCAAAAACTCAAACCAAACGCATGTCAGCTTGAAAGTTGTTAATATCTTGAGGGGAGTGGTAAAAAATTTAGGTTTATTGTTGTGTTTGGTTTGTTATCAAGTTTGCTTCATTCTGCTAGGAAGTTGGTAATTCTAATTGGTGACGAGAAAAAAAGCCAAAGTAGTGCCACTAAATTTGTAGTTCTAAATTCTAATGTTGGCATGCCAAAATTTTGCTTGTCTAGAACCTGGCAATTGGGTGAAGATCAAACAGCATCGTCTCCTCTGTAATCCCTCTTCATGATGAACTTGTAGGTCTTCAGGTTGGCGCCTTGCCCACAGATCCACTGAAACGGCCTCCCCCTTCATGCCGCTGCACCCAATGGTGCTTCTCTAGATGACCAGATTCCTGTGTGCAACGAAAATGATATAAGGAGCTGAATCCCTCATGCACTGTAACTTGCTGGTTCATCGAATTGTGGACCATAGGAATAGGAGCAGGTGGCAAATTTGGGTTTCGAAAATCACACATTACAGTACTTTACCAAGAGTTTGGTGACCATTTCAAAATTGGGGCAGATATAGGGCTAAACAGAGTATATCAAGCTCTTTTTATATGAAATTATGGAGTATCAATTTTTCTTATAGTTCCATTGATCTGCAATTGAAACCTCAAGTGCGACACTGACGTCAGACTTGAGAAACCTGACATACAGCTCTCTGGAGTATGGATGCAGTGCGATTGTTCTGTGACTATGAAGTGAACGGTACAGGATAAACGACGAGCCAATTGAGTATTTGGCTAGTCTCCGTTGCATGCATCTACCATGCAGAGAGGAGAGATATGCAAGTAATCCTCACCATGCAAGCATAGATAGAAGTCAGCAATTTTCTATATAATGCAATTTTCTATATAATAAATTATTTAAAATGATCTTTAAAAACTCAAACAGACCTATTAGCTCTGTTGGTTATATTGTCGTGCTAAAAACGCGAAGGTCGTAGGTTCGAGACCTGCATGGACCAATCGTTGGTTTTTTCTAAAAACGACGTCTCCACTCTAGATTTTACGTGGGCCAATCAACTTCGTTGTTTTTCCCTGCAACTGAACTCTGGACTTTTAAAACTTTTTGTTTTTTCTTGCAATCTTAAAAACTTCGTCTGCACTCTGGACTTTTACATGGGCCAATCACAAATATTCACGCTTCAGGCTATCTGAAACGATTCACCAACCAACTGTGATATTATAAAGGCGAGATTAAAATCTAGAGCTCAGTCTACTAGACTTGGTAGTTCGTACTGTTTGCATAGAATACAGTGACCATTTTGTAAGAAACACCTCTTGTCCTACGCATGGCAATAACTTTCCATAGTAGACTCACATGGACTTCCGCAATGCGCCAAGGTATTGTGCCGTCCAACCTTCACGTCTACGTTCAACTTTCATGTCATGCGTCTCATCTCCATGTCAGATCCATCAGTGTTCCTCTAGTATATCAGATATGATTATAGATTTAATGAGCACTCCATCTGACAAACTCACAAAAGTGTGAAACAGTTGCTTGAACGTGTTGAGGCGGTGGTGAGATGTCTCCTGTTATGTTCGAACCACAACACCCACCAGCCTCTCGAATGAAGAAAGAAAGAAGAGGAGAGAGAAGGGAAATAAGGGCGTATGTCGAAACCACCCCTCCCCCTAAACAACTTTGAAGCCATCAACCAAATAAGCCTAAATGCATGTGCTACTCGTGAGGACTAGGTAGGGAGTGTGTTGCAAGCTTGTTAGCTATAGTTTGTCCATGCCATCATGTAGCGTCACTTTAGGCCCTTTATATTGTGGGCTAAAAGTGAAGCTTGAAGGAGAGAGAGAGAGAGAGAGAGAGAGAGAGAGAGAGAGAGAGAGAGTATTTAAGCACTGCTCCACACGTTACAGGTAGTGATGATTATTCCATAAATTCTAGGAGCGATGCATCGATAAGAACCGATGTTTGATGATTTAAAGAAGAATAGCTGTGGCAAGATAGTGAGAGAGCCCGAGGGAAGTGACAAGGATTTATGTAGTTTTTATTGGTTTTTTTACAACAGATTTTTATTGGTTGATGGGCCCATCAATAATGTTGATGCTTACACCGTGGAATGCCTTGGGCTGAAGCCAACGCGATTGTCAATATGTTCGCTCGTTGGTTTCAACCAAATCCAAAACCAAATAAACCAATGTGTTTTTTCTCACAAAAAATCAAGACCACCAAATTTCAATCCAAAGACTAAAGACCAACCAAATGAAATGCCCTCATAGCGTGCATTATTGCTGGTCTCATGTATGCTTGGCTCATGTTGGGCTGCCAACCAGCTATTTTGAGTTACATCCCCATATTCTGGCTAAATTGAACTTGCATTTGCGCACGGCATACCAACGCTAGGTTGGACAACCAATCAAACTCTACATGACAAAATGACAATATTCTCATAACTCAATTCATTAGAGATGTTGTGAGTTTATTCATAAGTTAGTTTATTTTTTATAGCTAAAAAAATTTAACTTAGGACAAAACTACAACGACTTACAGACACGAGCAACAACTTCCGGCGAAAATCAAGGATTATGGTGCTCTACCAGAGTTTGGAGAATGGTGACCATCTCAAAATAGGGGCAGATACAGAGCTAAACAAAGTATGTGAAGCTGTTTTTAGATGAAATTATATGGAGTATCAAATTTTTTTATAGTGCCATTAATCTGCAATTGCAAGCTACTCCTACACTGCAGCTTTAAGCACCCTGACGTCAGACTTGAGAAACCTCTTCAACTAGTCGCGCTCTCTGACACGGCCCAGCGCATCGCGTCATCGTCTCCCCCTCCCCACAAGCCAGCGAATTCCAGCCCCGTGACCTCCCCAGCCCCCGATCTCCGGCGATGGCCGCGCGGCGCCTCGGATCCCCCGCCTCCAGGTGGCTGCGCCCGTCCGCGCTGCTCTTCCTGGTCGCTTCCGCCCTCCTCTCGGCCCCGTTGCCGGCCCGCGCCCTCCGGTTCGACCTCGAGTCCGGCCACACCAAGTGCGTCTCCGACGAGATCAAGGTCAACGCCATGGCCGTCGGCAAGTACCACA
Organism: Miscanthus lutarioriparius; assembly: GCA_904845875.1. Taxonomy (NCBI): domain Eukaryota; kingdom Viridiplantae; phylum Streptophyta; class Magnoliopsida; order Poales; family Poaceae; genus Miscanthus; species Miscanthus lutarioriparius. The sequence continues at coordinate 7,759,421 of CAJGYO010000003.1, read as the reverse complement.
TCGTCGGGCCCGACCCCAACTTCCCCGACGCCCAGCTCCCCGAATCGCACCGCATCTCCCTCAGGGTAAGCAAGCGAGCAGCGCCAGGCGGCTATTGGGTGATCTGGCTTGGGAGGGGAACCCATGACGATGTGCGTGTGATGATTGGGGGCACTTTCCTTGGATTGATGGGCAGGTGACTTCGCCGTACGGGAACAGCATGCACTACGCGGAGAACGTGCAGTCGGGCCACTTCGCCTTCACCGCGGCAGAGGCTGGCGACTACCTGGCCTGCTTCTGGGCGCCCGACCACAAGCCGCCGGTTACCATGGGGTTCGAGTTCGACTGGAGGAGCGGCGTCTCCGCCAAGGACTATCCCAGCGTCGCCAAGAAGGGCAAGGTCGATGTGAGTATTTCGCTTCGCCCTCCAGATTCCTACCTTTGTTTTGGTCAATTCACCACCAATCTGGTCACGTCGATAGATACAGCGTTGGCTAGTGGTTCACTTTTTGGAATTGAGAAAATAGATCATGGGTTCTAATTTACTTGTGGCAGCATAGTTACAGGACTGTTCTTTCGATTTGGGTGCTTGGTGTGGACTAACTTGTGCGGTTGTGGGACTAGTATGTTTAGACAGGAGTAATTTTCCGATTGTGCATGCTGACAGTTTGTTGATCAATTCTGTTTCACGTTGATGTTGAAGAGCATTTGGTTTTGCAATTTTCAGCTTGCTAGTGATTTTGGTGTGTTTGTATGTTGGACTCCTAGATTTTACTGGTTAGAGCTTTTCAATTTTCTGAAATAAGTTAGGTTCAATTTGGGTATGGATCGTGTATGCTTTTGTAGCCTATTTTACGCTGTTCATAATGAGTTCTTTTTAGTTTTGCTACCTGTGCTATATTGATATTTTCTAGCCCTGGTGCTGGGTTCAAGTATGGTACACGTGGGGCTGGATTTTTTTGGGAAAAAAAATATGTTCGTGTGGTTTTGTAATTTGAATCAAGAAGCTCATTTTTTAAAATTATATTGATATTAGTAAGTTATTGCTACAGTTCAATTATATGTTCAATGTGGATATAGAAAGGTCATAAGCTTAGTAACCAACAGGTTGCTTGTTACTTTTTTTGTGATATTTTTTCTTGGTTTTCATTGCAATGTTTTCTTAGTTTCATACAAGTTGTGCACCATGTTGACTGTGCTTGAATGATACACAATTGACATTTGTAATGTCTCTCACTTGGTGTTTTTTTTATCTTGTTTTAATTATGCATGACTTAATGGTAAGCATCATGTGTGATTTATAGTCAGATTCTTATTGAATATATGTTAAACGAGTTTGGTCTCTTGGCATAAAATTCTAGATAAGTGGACTCAGAGATATGATATGTGATGAAGGTGGGATGTCATGGTTTTAGCATTGAACTATTATATCTTATTAATGCTGATCATAAGGGTATTTTTTTTTTAATTTTCCATTGAAAGAAAAAGGAATGGGAGAAAAGAAGACTTATCTTTTTCTGACTTCTTAGAACTTGAAATTGGGCATTTTGGTGGCTGTGACAGCTTATCTGCTTTTCACCTCATATTTGCAAGTTATCAGGTTGTAATTTAAACTTTTAGTGCTATCTAGGAGTTGATATTGCTAATAATGTGTCCCATATAGCATTTGCTCCTCTAGTTATTTATTGGTCATGTTGACACTGCTCATAAGTCATAAGTCATAATCAATTCCTGAGACTGAGCAAAATGTCTTATTTTTGTGAGAATAGTACTACTTTTTGCCATGTTGTTTCTTAGTTCCTCTGTTCATGCACGTGTGGTTGCTCATATGTTGCAGATGATGGAATTGGAGCTGAAGAAGCTAGAGGAAACTATAAGAAATATACATGAAGAGATGTTTTATCTGCGTGAAAGGTAGTAGTCTACTAAGCCAACGAGAAAATGGATTTTGCGGAAAAACTAAAAAGCAATTCTGATACCACATGGCCATGTCTTGTGTCCAGGGAAGAGGAAATGCAGGACCTGAACAGGCGAACAAACTCAAGGATGGCTTGGCTAGGGTTCCTCTCCCTTGGCATCTGCTTATCAGTGGCAGGTTTGCAGCTGTGGCACCTGAAGACCTTCTTTGAGAGGAAGAAGTTGCTGTAGTTGCCCCATGATTCATGGTAGACCTCAGCGCAGGTGTACCTATTTTTGGGTGAACTGTCGATCTGTTACAGAGCTTGGAATCCCATGTAAGAAACTGGTATGTCATACTAGAGAAATATGCTTCACTATGCTTTAGCCTGTCCAGTTAAACTTCTAAGAAACTTAAAAAGGGGAACTAAATTGTCTTCCATTCAATAGTTCGTGTTGTATTTTGGACTTCTGGAGCACCGTGTTGACTCTTCTTTACGTGATAGTTGTGTATCTGGAGCTCCTGCCTGCGAGATATTATGAAGCTTGAGCAATGAAAAGCACGACGTTCCTAGACCCAGTCGCCAGTTCCACATGTAATCGTTTGGGTGTAGTCTGCAGCATGGCTGTTACACCATGACTGCAATGATTGATGGCCGGTAACCTGATAACTACCATATGCTACAGTTGCTACACCATGGTTGCAATGATCGATGTCTGGTAACATGATGGCTATCATATGCTTCGTAACAGTTACCAGTTCATTCAGGAAATTGCAAAGAATCACCTTCTCCAAATCACAAAGGTAACAAAGTATATTGTAATCAAACAACAAAATTTGTAATCCGCAAATATTTCTCCGTATAAAGTTTACAGTAACTTTGACAAGTAACACTTACAGAATATGCATGGTAAATTCACTTCCCATTGCCAATGAGGCAGTTCTCAATAATAAGCATATAAAGATCCTGGCAACAGAAAAGAACAGAAAAGGAAACCATCTGATCTATAGAACCCCACATCAACCTATATGCTCCAGAACTATGGTCTAATAGCTGAACATTTCTCATAATTTACGGAGAGATTCAACAAGAAAACCTAAAGCCAAAGTTGCAAAGGATGTGGTACAAACAAAAGCTTCTGTTTTGTTTAACAGAAATAGCATCGACGTAAAACAGCAAGAAAATTTTGCAGTCTCAGTGGACCTTTCTCGAGGCACCTAATTTTGTACAGTCATCAATGTCAGATCTCCTGAGAAAATCCCATTCAAGACACGAGTTGTAGTAAAGAATATATAATTATATATATGCACTGCTACTGGAACAAATGCCAGTGGTTCTCATGCGAATAATGCTCCTTGAGCTTCTCAAGCCTCTTGAGGATCTCCAAGAAAGATGGTCTCAGACTGATATCCCCAGACCAACATAGCTCAACCAAACTGCAATAAGAAAAACAAGTTTAAATACTACAGCACACTCGCCATGTTAACATGGTAATTGTAAGAGTGTCAAGGATATTTTGACTTATACATACTCCTTCAACTCAGTGGTATGACTTTTACGGAAAACTGGGCGATGCCCATCTGCCACGTACTTAGCAGCCTCATAAGGTTCGTAGTTGGAGAAGGGTGGATCACCTTCCAGCATCTACGATCATACAGAATAATCTGTCATTCAGTGATACCACCTTACTGCTGGGTGCTGGCTTCTACTTTTAGGGATGAAATTACCTCATATAGAATCATGGCAAAAGAGAAGATATCAACTTTCTTGTCATATTTCCGGTGCTTGAAAACTTCAGGGGCCATGTACCGATCTATGTTTGTCCAAAGTTAAACATTAATATATTGAATTCAAGAGAAGATATTCAAAGGAAAGTGGCAGCTCCTGAAGCTTACAGCTTCCTGTCTCTCCAGTCATCTTGTATACATCATTCACATGCTGTGCTTTGATGATCTTGCTAAGGCCGAAGTCTCCAACCTTCAAGTGGTTGGCAGCAGAATTCACCAGAAGAATATTTCTAGAAGTTGACACATTGAGTTAGACTGGGACAAAAAATATTGTCACATTATCAAAAGCAAGCAATCCCATGACAAACCTTGGTTTTAAATCTCGGTGAATCACAACATTAGGCTCATTATGAAGATATGCCATTCCTCTGCAAAAAGAACAAACATAATGAAGAAAATAACACAAAAATCAATTATTACAGCTAAGAATTACGGAAAACCAGCTAATACATTGGAGGAGTGACAGTGGTATGCAATGACGTGAGTCAGAAATATATGCAGGCAGTATATGAAGGCTCAAGGATATGGTGTTTATGGCATAACTAGAATGCATATACTATTATGGCACACCATCTCAATCTACAGTTCAAATAGATCCAACCGACCATGTTACTATAAGTTTATAATGCTGTCAACTAAATAGATTTGACATGATCTCGCAAGGGGTGATAAATAGATGCATTTGTAACTGCAGAGTCAAGGTACTCACGGTCAAGGCTATTCTTAGCTACTATATATTACACGAGAAATTATTTAAACAGCATAATGGCTGTTCTTAACAACTATATTACAACTATAAAGGCCTCGAGGAGAACACAATATTACTCGAGGATGTTTCGCTGTGTTTGTCCTCGCCCGTGGGAGAATACGTCTCGCAATATTCGTCCATTGAGGACATCAATTGTGTAATTATTGTATATATGTTTTCACTCCCTATCCCGAATCAAGTGCTTTGAAACAAGAGAAATAGTTGTATCATGTAATTAATAGGGGAGCGCATGGCCATCCCAAATCAAGTACTTGTGCTATGGACAAACACAGTGAAACAGAGTTACAGAGGTGTATGCACTAAGAGTCAAGCACATGAGGTGAGAGTACCTTGCAATATCCAGTGCAAAACTAACAGCGGTAAGTGGGTTGAGTGCACCTTTGTCCTTCAGATATTGATGAAGATCACCCTGAAAAATGCATTTAACTTAACATGAGCAGGTTTCAAATAGTCGACACAAAATGATAGTTGAACACAAAGCAAAATACATACTCCTCGTAGAAACTCAGTAATTAGCATTAGAGGCTTGGTTTCTGTAACTGCTCCAAGGAACTGGACAATATTTGGATGTCTCAGCTTTATTAGCAAGTTGACTTCATGCTTAAAATCTTGGCTGCAGGAAAGGAAAAAAAACATTACATAAATATATGCATACACAAACATGTACTATAGTTAACTATGATTGATGAAAAGTTGGTGTACAGTCAATCAGTTGGAGCAAGCAAGGAGGTCGATAGTTATTCTGATATGATTGACATACATCACCAGCCTGTCATCAGATAAGGATGGAAGAATGCGCTTGACAGCAATAGGTGTTCCTCGCCAATTTGCTTTCAGAATTTCACCGAAAGAGCCCTGTTGTAGGAAGCAGGTTTCACAAACTTAAGATAACCCAATACAAAAGGAACTAAAAGTGAAGTACAGTAAATCACTAAACTATGCTATACTTTATCAAATAATTGTATTGAGAAAGAGATGTTTCAAGACTTGAAACCTTTCCGATAACTTGTGCTTTTGTAAAGTCCAATTCAAGTGGGTTAATCTCCCAGTCAGCCTTATTTGTTAGAGGTGGTGGAATCGTCTTTGGTTCAAAATGGCTTCCAGTTTTCCCCTACAGGGTAAAAAGGAAAAATTCGAAGGAGATGAGAACGATCACATGATGCATCAACCTGCATAATCATATCATATTTACAACCGCCAGCTTAAAAACTCTCAGTCCAGTAAAGCATGATTAATCTAGTTGCAGGCAAAAGGTAAACCAAAAGTATCAACTAAACAGAGCATGTGTAAATCAGCAAGCCCTCCCCCTTAGATCACCTAATATTTTGCCAAAGAAAGAAAGGACACCTCTACTTCCGACAACAATATTGGGACCATGTGTCCTGGATACGTATTTAGAAACATTGCACCGATAACAGCTGCAGAGCAATATACAGGGGACTCACCCACTAAATCCATACCATACAGTGACAGGTGGAATTGGAATACCTGGTGTTCAAGTTACAATCTTGAGCTACAGGTCAAACCTATTCAACCTAAAACTTTGCAATCCAATAACCAAGACAACCTGTTAAATCAAGTTATCGACCACATACATATGTCAATCCGCCGTGCTCCTTGAGCAGCTCAATCATGGACTGCCTCTTTGCGCCCTCCGCATCAGCTAGTGGCTGTACACAAACCAGAGAAATGTTAGCATGATTAGCAATCGTCCTAAGTGTGACATCATAATATTAGAGTCTGGACCAAGCCAGTCAATATTTACAGCACTACAGCACGAATATAACCCATCAGCAAACATAAACCTAGAAGTGCACTGGACAGAACCACGCCACGCTTCTACATTAAAACTTAACACCAAACCGAACCAAATAAGCAACAATCGAGACCGAATGAAAGTATGACTCGTCGCGAGGCAACAAACGTCATACAAACACGCTTAGAGCGAAATCAACCGATCATTGTAGCACCGGTACATTTGACAAGCCAACATAGCAAGCGCGAGACCCCATGAATTCGCAGCGCAATCTGCAAATTCCTCAAATGCAGCAAGGTTGAGACACTAAGGAAAACCGGTTCCCAAGCCCAACGCAGAAGATGGCAAGAGTACCACGCAGTAGTAGGATGAAAAGCTGCAGAGCGTGGATGTAACTGATCGCGTGCCTTTCCAAATTGTCAAATTCGACAAGCCAATCGTATCCCAACAGAAGAGAGTAGGATCTGAAACCTCTGAATCGTTCCAACACGAAAACAAAGAGCCCAAGGCGCAGCATCGACCCAAATCGAGCCCGCGACATCGGAACAGACAGAGAACAGACAGCATGCAAATCAAACGCAGACGCAAGGGGCAGGCGAGGATCGTCGGAGGAGACTGGCCCACCCCACTCCCACCCACCCACCGTGTTCTGCCAGCGGTCCTGAGAGTTGACGTCGGCGCCGTTGGCGATGAGGCACTCGGCGACGTCGTGCCAGCCGTGGAGCGCAGCGACGTGGAGCGGCGTGCGGCTGTCGTAGTCCCGGGCGTTGACGAGCGCGGCGTCCTCCTCCAGCAGCTTCCGCACGGCGCCGACGTCGTTCTGGTGCGTGTGCCATAGGATGAGCGATGTGCGGGCGACGAGCCCCTTGTCGTCGAACCGGCACCGCGCGCCCCCTTCCGACGACCCGCGCCGCTGCTCCCGCCTCCGGATCCCCATCCGCCGCAGCGGCAGCCGCGTCCTCCTCCGCCGCGCTCATCTCTTCCTCTCTCTCCGCGCCCGCCCGCGTGGTCCGAACCGAACCGGATGAATCTGCGTGGAAAGGGTTTCTCTGCCCCTCCGTTTGTCTCTGTGTGTCTGGAAATCCTACTATTCCGGTGCGGGGAGCTGGGGGACTTTTTAATCGCCCTCTGCCCGCGTGCACTGCACGAGATCTGAATCTGATCTCTGAATCCAACCCGTGGCTGTTTAGCGTCTCATCACAGCGTCAAGCGCTGCTAACCCGTTTCATTAAGGAACCCGCTAGCCGACGCCCACTTGTCGCATGTGCCAGGCTGGCATGGCATGGGCCTGGGCGACCCACATGACCAGCAGGCTTGCTGCTGCTGCTGCATCAATCAGTCAGTCACGCTCTGCCGGTCTGCCCCTGCGCGGGCGTGAACACATGCATCCAAAACCGGCGAATTTTCCACGGAGCTGGGAGCTGGAGCTGACGCAGTCTTTGCTCCTATTTTCGTGCGGCCTGCTTTGCGGCTTTCCCTGTCGCGCAAAGACATCCGAGTTCTTCGCGAAATTGCCACCAAGATGGTGCCATTTTTGCACTGATCCGCACGCACTGTGCGACTGTGGGTGGTGAGCAGAACCCCCGGAGTTACTGTACACCGATCTCGGACAAATTCTAATCGTGCAGAAGATGGTGTAGGCAACCAATAACGAACCTAGTACAAGTGCGCTGACAACGACAATTATGACTTGCTATGCAAAAATTGCAGGTGCGCTGCTGCGCTCGTTACGTACGAGAGCGAGTGCTTCCCGGTCCCCGTCGTGCTCCCCTCTCCGGTAGGTCCCGGGACGCGATTGCCATTCGCCCATTCCTGTGCCCTCACGATTTTTATTTCTAAAACATCGTGTTTGATCGTTTGTCTTATTTAAAAATTTTATATAAATTATAAAATAAATAAATCATTATTATAGTATCTCTAATAATAAAATAAATTATAATAAAATAAATAATATTTATAAAAAATATTAAATAAAACGAATGGTCAAATAAGATGTCTGAAAACAAAAAAAAAACGACACTTTTTTTTTTGGGACGGAGGGAGTACCTCTTCCAACCATGCTTTTTCGGGCCACCCTAAGCGTGACAAACGCTGCTGCGTGTGCGGCGGCATATCGTATCTCTCAGCTCTCGCCGGGTGCGGTGCTCCCATCCCGATTCCGCGCTGAGAGCGAGAGGGCGGTGCGCTTATCACCGTCCAGGCGTTCACCCGTTATCGTCCATCGATCGGCAAAGCAGGCAAGCAGCGGTGGGCTGGGATAGGGGGGCCACCGGGCGGTTCCATGTGCGGCACATGGATTCCGCCCAGGACTTGCCAAATGCTTTGGCTTTGCAGCCCCGGTCGCTGCAGGTGCGGAACCGGTCCCTCCGCCGCGCTTTTCCGTGGTTTTCTGATGAGGCGAATGAGACTCTGAAAGGATAGCGATGGTGATGTTTTCGTCGGGGGAGAAAGATATTGATACCGACTCGCGTTTATGTTTTTTTCGAAGGATGACTCGTGTTCAGTGTCTAGATGACCGGCAAGGTTCAGGGTGACCGTGCATGGGCTAAGCATGCTTATATCCAATAACCGACGTCCGCAGCGGAGCTTTCGAACTGATGTTCATAGTTTGTGACAAACTGACAATATATATTGGTTCAACACTTCAACGCACCTAATTTTTTATAATTTGATCCTTGTTTTAAAGAAAATTTACGTTTGACCCCCTACGAGACTTAAACTTATCTTTAAATCCTGAGATAAAACGTCTTGACGTCACAGATCTTGACGCCGAGGTCGAAGACCAGATAATAACATGGCGCTGACGTGGCTCCCACTTGACATAGCTCGGCGCCGTGAAGCAGCCGACCTCTCGGCTGGGCGCTGTGCTGTGCTGTGCTGTAGAGGTCTGAACGCGTGGCTGGGTTTGCCGGGTGGTCCAGCAGAGGGAGCAGACAAGGCGACGTGCAGGAGATGGAGCAGATGAAGAACTCCATTTAATGCATGCGTACATGATCATATCATCTGGAGTAGATACATATATCGATCTTCAGCCTGACCCTTATCCAAAATAGTAAATAAATAATGAGTTTTGATTATGTGTGGTGTGGCGCCTTTCAACCTGCGCTGCGTGTTGTTCCTCCGTCTCCATGCCGCCCTAGTAGTTAATAAAAAAATTAACCTTTATGAATTCTTTGGTTAAAATATATATTGGCATCTATAATTGAAACATATTTTGTGGAGTATTCTTTTTTGTGAATTGTTTAATGGAACTAACTTGACTTTGTAAATGTTGGTCTATTTTTCTATAATCTTGACTAGAGTTAAAATAAGTTTCAGTTAACACACAATTAAAGTTACGTACAGGGAGTATAATCTTGGCCAGACTTTGTAAATGTTGGTCTATTTTTCTATCTCTCCCACTCTCACGCTCTGTGACGTGAAGGCTGATAGATATTAATACTCATCTGCTCACTGCAAAGCGATACTGTCCGCGTCGCGCACGGCTCTGCTGTCCACTGCCCGTGCTGCCGTGGCCGGTCAACAAATAATAAAGGCCCCGTTCACGTGACTTTAAACCTGGTTTGATCCGTTTCTTTTTTCTAAAACAGTGTTTTTCTCTTACAAATTCCTTCAATATTTCTCCAAATCATCTAAATTCCTCCAGAATTTCTCAGAGCGAACAGGCAAAGAGAGCCATCTTCCACTGCTCCCAAGCGTCTTTCGATGCAAACCAAACACAGACTGCTGCACAGTGCCGCTGCACCGCTCGTACTGTGCTACGTGAAGCTGTGAAGACGATGATGCCACGTCACGTCTCAACCTGCATGATAGGGACGCGTGCAGTGCAAGTGCAGATCGATACGCTACTAGTAGTGCTATATGAGTATTATTAGCAGTATTATTATTATGTGTGATGTGTGATACATCATGTGGGGCACGGCAAACACGTGACTCGAGCGGCCGCTGGCATCACACCTCACACGGCAGCTAGTACGTAAACGTAACGCGTCTCGGTATCTTTCGCAGTCTGGGCATGCATGCCTTTGGGCCCCGTGCGAACGGAACGGGTGCGTGGAGGACCAGTGAGGCAGTGACCACACTGGCCTGTGCCACCGCCGGCCGAGGATACGCCGCGAATCGGGTCGATCAGTTCCATACGTCGTCGGTTGCGCACGCCGACTCGTCGAGTCGCATTAATTTCGGTGCAGGGCAACATTAGGGTACCCGTATGCAGTGAGGCAGGAGTCGTGCGCGGTGCAGCGGCACTGTACAGCAGTCAGCGTTTGGTTTGCATTGAAAGACGCTAAGAAGGGTAGAAGATGGTTTTTTCTTTATTATTTGTTGACTGGTTATGGCAGCATGGGCAGTGGGCAGTAGAGCCATATGCGACGCGGATGGTATCGCTTTGCAGCGAGTAGAGAAGTATTAATATCTATCAGCCTTCACGTCACAGAGCATGAGAGAGTGAGATAGAGCGCCAGAGAGAGCTCCGGCGGCCACACACGCGGTTATTCATGCTCGGCGTCAAGATATGTGGCGTCGAGCTTGAGATACTGGTCACGCCAACGTCACCTAGATGTCCTACTGTGTTCGGTCAGGCATCTCGACGTCGATACATGTTACCTCAGCATTATGAGCCCTGACGCCGACTCCAGGATCAAAGATGAGTTTAGCTCTCTCATGGGACCAAATATAGATTTTGTTCAAAAAAGGGAGCCAAATTATATAAAAAAAAAAATTGGGCTTCAACGCATGGTGCCTACCGTACAAGCGATAAGCATTGAGGACCAAGTTTTTTGTGTTAAGAAATATATAGCACGCTGCATTAGCACCACTGCCGCTGGATATCTAAGGACCAAGGTGCTGTTTGTTTCAGCGCAGGGAGCGGCGACGGAAAGGAATGGTTCCAGAGCAGCAACGGAAAGGAAATCATGAACGTATCCGAATCACTCCGTGTAACCTTAAAAACTACGAATCAATACCATAAGATGCTAATTCAATAAACATGGTTAGAGGTGGAATTATTTCACACTTAAGGCCCCCAACCATGCTAATTCAATAAATATGGTTAGAGGTGGGATTATTTTACGCTTAAGACCCCTAACCGGCTGGTCACTTTTCCAATACCTCTGCCCCCTCGCGTCCATTTCTAGTTGGAAAAGTGGCCGGTTGGAGGCTTAAGCGTAAAATAATCTCATCTTTAACCATGTTCATTAGATTAGCATCTCGTGACTCTGATTTGTAGTTCCAAAATTACACGGAGTGATTGGTTTGCACCAGATACGTTACCTTGTTTACGTATCTTTTGCTCCAGGCGTGGGAATCGGAGGGCAGTTATATTTTCACGTGGATGCCAGCGTGATCGCTTCCCACCCACGATCGGACGTAATCGGCGCACTGAACGCGCGTAACTATTCCCGTGTCATCCGTTTACAAAGTACGTCGACCAAACAATAACTAACGTGATCGGTTGGCGGTGTAATAGCTTTAATTTTCTTTGTTACTTTCTTTGTATCATAACCTCTGTTGCAAACACTTGTACATTAATAATAAAAGCACAGTAGGGGTGGGTCTGCACCCTCCTGTTTTCCTAAAAAAAATGCCAACCAAACAGCGTCCAAGTCTTTCTGGAATCAGGCGAGGTAATGGATCAAGTCAGAAACCACTGAAACTAAACAAATGTATTTGAGCTATCCTTTTGGAAAGCAAAGCTCGATTAAAGATCAGACGGGAGGTTAAGGAAATTTTGAGCATTTCCCTTAGGGCAAAGGCGCAAAGCATATGCTTTGGTATTGACTTCTTGATCATCCTCCGCGGACAAAGTTGCAGCCTGAAAGTTGATGAAGGGCGAAAAATATGGTAAAGTTTCCCTTTACCCGTACAAGTTATTGTGTGTTGTTGCGAGGATCACAAATGAACTTTAGTGAATGGCCTCTAAAATATGGTTTGCTGATATGGATTGCTGATATGGATAATTTATATAAATGCATATACATATAGATTGCCGAAACTTGTAGTAGTATACTCTTACTGTCCCGCCTAACCTTGTAGTGTATAGTTTCTCCATCCTAAAATAAGTGTCATTATAGTATTCATGCCGATCAATAGTATTTTAAATCTAACTAGGTTCGTAGAAAATATTAGGGTCACGTTAACACTTGACCTCGCGCTTTAGGAGAGAGCACGACCCCTCCGCGCCACTCCACTCCTCTGCCAGGCGCCCAGAGCCCCAGACCAATTCCGTTTTCAGCAGGCGTGACTTTTAGCCTGTTTGGTTGGCTGGTTCGTATCGTTACTGGTTCGTGAATAAGTACTGCTGGCTGGTTTGTGTGAGAGAAAAATACTGTTCCGGTTGGAAATTTACGATCGTTTACAACAAGCCACAGCTAAACGAACAGGCTGTAGCTGAGACAAAAAAAAAGCACAACATTTTGTTTGAACGGCTATAATTTTTGAATGATGTATTTGTTTTTAATTTTGTTTGTACCGTTGTGTTCTATGTGGTGAGACGAACAAAACTAAATCCCACTTATCTATGTTTCAAAGAATTTTATTTCAGTAGCAATTTATGTGTAAAAATTTGCTAGGAGATTTATGAAATGAGTTGCTACCATGTAATACTAAACTTAATACACCAAAAATATAATAAAGTTTTTACATGGCATGCACAAGCTCGGGAGCAAAAAATCAAAATAAGTTACTAATGTGTAAAATTAAAGTTGCTACTCCAAAAATATAATAAAGTTATTATACAGTGTTTGCTTGAACTTATCACCATGGTACAATGTTTTTCTCTCACAACAAAACAACGTCAGTCGGCTTATCAGCCGCAGAAACCATCAGCCGAACAGCTCATTATGCATAAGCTGGGGGCAAAAAATATTAAAAGGAGTTACCACCATATAATACTATAATAGTACAACTTGGGGGAGGGTAAATTATTTAAAAATAGAAGCTACTGCACAAGCTGGGGGAGGCAAAATTCTTTTGTGGCAACTTATATGTACAATGACTATCTTTTAATGACAACTTATATATTATAGGTGAGGCAACAAATATGCATGATTTAGGAAGACATTCGAACCTAAAAGGGTGATTGAAAAATGTAACAAAAAAAAACTTGACTGAAAACTGGAACTAAAAAACACTGGAAAAAAACAGAAAACCTAAAAATAGAAACTGAAATACAGCACTCAAAATAAAAAACTGAAATTGAGAACAGAAATAAAAAAGGAAATTAAATACTGAAATTACATAGAACATGGAAAAGTGTTCAATCTGATATCCATCAATTTCTGGAATCTCATGATATACATCTCAGTACAGAGAGCCTTGGACCGACACAGCAATAGGCAGGAAATCAGAAAAAAAACTAGTGTTGGAGAGCTCCTGTTGCTGTACGCCTCTACGTGACGAGCGGAAATGGGTGCTGTCCCGCGCGAGTGGGTTGCATAGGAGTGGCGCGCCAGGTTGCGTGGGCTGCGCGTGTCAGCTGACCCGCGTCACGCAAAACGTACGACTGGCCGCGCGTTAGAATTTGCAAAAATATTAGCAACATTATATCTCTAAATAAATTTATTATAAAAATAGATTCAACGATATATATATATATATATATATATATATATATATATATATATATATATATATATATATATAGAGATTTATATATTTAATCCTTGAGTCTAAAAATTTTAGATTAAGCAAAACTAAAACCAAATACATGAGATGCGACTTTAGCAGAGCTACACATGAGGAGAAAGATGTGAGTTTAAAAGGTCCAAGTAGTGCATAAGAAGGATAACTTTCGGTATATGGAATCGATGCTACAGAGAGATAGAGATATTGATGCGAAAGTTAGCTATAAAAAGAAATTTGAAAGCTTAAGATATATCTTAAGAATCAAAGCGAGTAAAATGCCTGAGATCAAGTGCACGACAAAGGCTTCTAGCATTCTCTATGACCACAAAAGCTAAAAGGCAAGTTTTATAGAAAAGCAGTACTAACTCATTAAAGCGAATAGCTATGCACGCCTGTATGAAGCGTCGTCATGTTAGTCTACAAAGATTCAACATGTTCAACAATTGAGTGTTGCGTAAATACTGTTTCATATCTAAGTTTACGCGATATATGGATTTGTGGTCACATAAGAATGGACCGAGTTCGAAACGATAATCTACGTGATCGCCTAAGGGTAGCACCAATTGAAAAAAAACTTATCCAACATCGGTTGAAGTGGTTTGGCCATATCCAGAGGAAACCTCCAGAAACACAAGTGCATTGTAGAGTCCAAAGCCAAGCTAATAATATAAGAAGAGATAAAAAAAAGACCGAAATTAACATGAGAAAGACAATAAAAAGAAATTTAAAAGATTAAGATATACCTAGAGATCTATATTTAAATAGAAATACTTGAAAAACGACTATTAAAATGCCTGAACTATGACTTAGAGCTCTCGATGGGTTTCAACTCTAGCCTATCCTTACTGGACTGAAAGGCTATGTTATTATTGTTGTTAAGTCAAAATTGTAGGTGTTTAACTTATCAAAAAGCGAGAACGACACCTACTTTGAGAAGGGAGTACTGTTATTACGGTAAAGCAGTACTAACTCATGTACAGAGCGAATAGAGAAGTGCACGCCTCGCAGAAGTCCATCGTCATACGTGCATGCCCACGCGGTTGCGACCTCAGTTCAAACATAACGATATATGATGCATAACTAAAGACTAAAAGACCTATCTGCAAAAAGTAAAGCTACTTTTCAGCCATCTAAGTTTACGTCCAATCGTCCATATATGACAGACCAGCACCTGTTCCAGTTTTCTCAAAAATCATGTAACAGCATGAGCATGCCTAGTGAGAGCAAGGACCAAAATGTTCCTTCTTTTCCGAAGCTTGGTTTCATGCTTTGGGCCCTGAAATACATGTTTTTTAAAACGATGTAGTATGAGATATACATTCACATAGCAGTGTAATCTACAGCTAGCATCAAGAGCAACTGGTAGTAACAATGCTGTAACAACTTCTAGAGTTCTAGAACATCAATTGTGATTTCTAAGTACAAGTGTCAATGTATCAGGGTAGCTCTCGACAATTACAAAACACTGGGATGAAATAAGACAAGTCAAGCCAAACGTTGCAGGGTAAGTTGATAAATCTACAGTTTGTTGGTAAAAGAAGATGAAATCAACTGGTAAAACAAGGCAAAATCATTAACTTTGCTGACCAAAAACAGTGCTAGTATATTGACAAATCTACAGATTGTTATTCCATGCCATGTATGAGTTTTGAATTACACTACTAATTGCAATAAGTACACTTAGTTACATGATTAGCTGGACTTTTTTTTTAAGAACCATTTGGTCCTTATATAAAAAGGACGTACCCCTAGTCTTGAGAGAGTTCCATGGGCCTGCATGGGGGTCACCGGACCGGGAGGAAGGCAAAGTGTCGATGGCAAGCCTTACCCTCATACCAGGAGCGCCATTGGATGGCATGCAATGCGAGGAGACCATGACTCAAACCTATGAGACCTTCCGGGTCACAAAGTGTAAGACTCTCTACCGCTTGCACCAGGCCCGCCCTTCCATTTGGTCCTTATATGATAGGAAACATTAATTTCAAACTAACTTGAAGGGCTACTTAAGTGCTCATCTTCCTGCTCTGCAGTCTGCACACACAATACTAATTCACTACTTACCAATAGTCAAATGAAAATAGAGCCCAAAATAATTTGGAAGAATTTGATCAAAGAGAAGTTCAGATTTACACCAATTTGGGGATAAAACAAACTTTTAGAAAGAACAACTCCGCCTACCCACAGAAAATTATACGACACAAAGAACTATTAATTTTTTTATTTTGACATAGTGGTTTGAATTGATCACGTAATGAAACAACATTCAGACTAGCCAAGACACTATATAATCCCCAATTACATTTTCTAATTAAAATTTTGATCTCCATTGATCAACTTGTAAAGTTAAGATCTAAACATGCAATTCTCATGTCCAGGGATCCAAGCAACACAACCATGAGAAGCAAGCCTAGGAATTTGCTGTGAATTTATTCTAAATTAAATTATATAACTTCAAGGCAACCTACTACAGGGAATTATTAGAGTTTTTAGGATCTAAACACGCAATTCTCATGTTCAATAACTAACCTCAAGTAGTAGTTCAGCCATGTAATTGACCATCTGTTTTAGAAGCTCCATAAGTAGAGAAATCCTCTAAAGTTGTATGATTCAGAAAAGAAAATATCTACAGGCAACCAAGTACGGAAACAAGTCCATAAATCATAATGTGAAATTAAGGTTTTGAAGAAAAGGCATATTTTAGTAAGGAAATTTTCACTCGTGACGGACCAGCTAAACCCACATGATGTGTTTTTGTCACAATGGATACCAGCTTGTGAAGAATGCATTTTACACCGTAAGGCTTGGTCAGCCGTTTAATGTTTTCTGGCAAGCAACCTGTACATGACCAAAGAAAAACATAGCATTATGGACTATAAGAGAGGGTGGTGGTGGTGGATTTGTTCAAGCATTGAAGTGCAAACTAAAGAAATAAATTGTTTAGTTGTACGATAATTGTCTGTCAAAAGGAAAGCATTGAGTGAGATGCCCTAAAGAAAATTATGTGATCGTGGTCGAGCCATAGTCACATAAAACGGGTTCACTACCTTCGACCCTCGACCCGGGTTCGTCGACCCCAACCCAGGTTCATGGGTTCATTTTCGACCCGAAGTGTAAAAATCTCTCGCGAGTAGCGTAGCACTAGCGTACCATGTTCCGCGACCCCGTACCTCGACCCCGTCAACCCGGAAACTTTGTGACTATTCGAGCCCCAATGGTTCGGTTTGATGACCAAAAGATGAAACGAAGGAGTAGCAAAGATATTTTAAGTATTTTCAAAACCAAATAAAAGAATTGAGCAGGAACTCACCGAAGTTGAAGTTTTCGTCAACTCCCTTATGGCCATTGTAGCATAAGATGATGCTGGTAGAGTAAATTCTAATTTCACAGCCAGTTTCTCTGGTGACAGATCTGAGATGCCAATTGATTTGGTTTCTACTGAGCTAGCTTCAATGGTTGGTCCAGAGGTGTCCAATGAAACTTGCAACCTGGAATCACTTGATGGACAACTGCAAGTCCCATCAGATAACGGCTCATTTGTTTCTGATGGGGTTTCTGATAGAACATCTAAATCAGTTGGTACTAAAGGTGTATTGTCATCTTTGTAAGTCATTAGGTCCCTGCATTCATTAAAAACAAATCATAGCACCAAATGTCCTATAGGAGTACACGTACAATTAGCTTGGGTAGTTCATCTAAATTCACTATGAATAAATATAGAGAAAACTAGAGTTTAAATCTAAAAGATAAGGGGCAAAGCATTTGATTCGACGGAACAGAAAAACTCTGCTTGTATTGTGTGTACCATTCAAAATCAATAGGGCGTTGGAGTACGCGGCGGTAACCTCCTTTCATGCTTGTAATCGAGAAGTCCCTAACAAATGACAGTCAAAGAAATGCATGCGAAATAAGAACTTGCTCCACTGGCCTAAGTATATTGTGCATAAGGAACTAAAAGGAATATATCCCCAATATGTAAGGCACAACATTTGAAGCCTACATAGATAAATGCCATTTTGAAACCCTCATTTTCCTTCTGGTGAAATCAGAAGGAACTTTCTAGTGGCAGTGTATAATTACAGTTCGTAAACACCACTAAGCTGTCCAAAAGAGGAGTCAGATAGCAAAAAATGGACCTTGTGATAGAGCGACTTACTTGATACCATGGGCGCTCTCTATCAGGCTAATGCCATCCTGTGTCACAAAATTAAGATGAACATTATGGTAATCGTTGGACAAGAAATCATTTGAACGTGTGAAACTCTATCACTTCTTCATACTCTGACTAGAAGAATTACGTATTCCATGAGTTTACCAAAAATTCTGAATCTCACAGATTTCTCTAAAGAAGAGATAATATAGTAACCGATGGAAGAACCACTCTAAAAGTTAAAAGGAACTTCATGACCTAATAGATCATTTCCTCACCATAACTTTCAGACTAAACATATATACTTCATAACTAGATACTCCAAATAATATGCATGTAAACAGAAAATTTTCAAATATATCCTTTCTTGGGCATAAAAGAGCAAAGATGCTTGTACAACATAATTTAGTTATCATTACAGATGTTTCTTCAGTTCATAACACAACGAACCTCTTGAATAACTTAAAAGTTCATGACAAAACTCATTACCTTCTTGGCTATTTCATGATAAATCCTAGCAACTTCATTCTCAGGAAACAATGTTTCTGACCTGCACGTGGAAAAGGGTAAGCATAAGTGATTAACACTCAAATCACAAAAACATACGACATAAGCATATGCTCCTCAGTCCTCACCCAGGCAAAGGGAGGACAACATCCTCAATCGAGTAGACTGCCTTCAATAAATCTTTAGAATCAACTATCTAGAAGAGAAGCGCATGATTGGGAATTTCGTTATAACAGTGTTATGCAAAGGTTTGCCATCAGAAGTATGATCAGTAACGATCTTCTATAGCATACCTTCACAGACTGGATCATTTCTTCAGGAAGTGTTTCACAAGACATTTCCATTTCAGATGAATTAACATGGCTATCATCATCATCAAACGTATCTGTGGTAGTTGCTTCTCCAAGAGAGGACCCTGTTTTGTAAACTAAGTTACCTTCTACAACTTGTGAAATACCTGTGAGTTCAGCCATTAGCATGTAAAGACGAAACAAGAGTACATATTAGCCCCTACTCCCTAGAAAGCCAAAGGTTTTCCCGTTCAAAAAAAGAAAAGAAAGCCAAATGTTAGTTTTAGAACAGCTGGAACAAGAGCAGCAGAATCCAATGCACAAGTAGACTTACCATACTTTTCCACTCTCATACTTGCAGCATGGTTCCATAGGTAACTCTGGTAGCTATGTACATACCTGCACAGCATGGTTCCATTGGAGTACCAGAGCACAAAGTAAATACGAAAAGCCCTAACAATATATTCTGACAGTAGATTTTGAATACTAATTTCTTACATAACAGTGATGTACCACATTCTGCATTACATAATTAGCAATACGAATGAAAATTTAGATAATGTATTGCAACATACATCAGCCTCAGTGTTTTAGGTATAGCCATTAGTGCTTGTAGATAGTTGTCAGGGTACTTCTTCAATCTCTGAAGCTGGAAATGAAAGAAAACAAAGGCTCCCACATTAATGCAATTTAATTCAGACTAACAACGAGCAAGAATGTAAAATCTTAAAATGGTAACAAGAATGGACATTAAAATATGGCATTCATGAATTATCATGATCACTTAGTAAATATTGGAATTGGAACAGAAAATGCAAAACTCAATCTAAGGAAATTTTCTATTTATTACCTCTTACTGTGCAAGTAAGCAACTTTTATCTTTTGGGTGGGTACATTTTGTACAGAAAAAGTAATTGTGTATTACCCGGTGTTTCAAATTGTTAGTAGTAAGGCAGGCTGTATGGTGCTGCCTAGTACGGTAGTACCTAGAGGTGCCTAAATTAGTATAGTGTAAAACACATGTCTATCCAGGCATGCAAATATTTGAGCAACTTTCACCGCTCTGGACCAATTGCCAGGCATGGTTTACCTCTGAGCCTCCTAGTTTGAAACTGAATCTAAAACTGAACTGCTGAACTTAAAATTCATGAGTGGAACTGCACCAAACACCTCAACAGTTACATAGACTGTGTATTGTGTAGTCAAGAAAGCTCTTGGCAGGCGGGAAACACAAATACATACATCTTACATTTTTATATAAGTGGACTCTGTAGGAATAGGACCAATCAAATCCCAGCATCCCAAAACTATGCAGTAAATGTGCTAGGAAGGGAAAGGTGTATGAATTTATTTCGTAACATCTACTATGTTTGCAAAAAGATCAAGAAAACCTACAATAGCTCTCTCCACTGTGAGATGTCGGGGCATGCTCCTAAGTGCTGCATCAACAGCACCATGCCATTTATAATGTACCTGCACGTCATTCATTGCATGAAACTGGTAGAAGTGAAGTGAAGTTTCAAATTTAACATAAATTATTAGTTATTTAACAGGGAAAAAATATCACCTACCCTTGTACCAAGAATCAAGCTAACAGCATGTCGCCACTCTCCTCTAAGCAAAGCAGCACCAACAAAGTGAGTAGGTACAGAACCGTTGCCAAAGCGCTATCAAACACAATGGAAACAAACTATTATGTTTTGCAGAATAACGAACAAAAAATCATTTCTTAAAAGGCATAAGAAGCAAAATGATGAACTACACATCACATAATAACATAAAAATAGTACTAACTTGAAGCATGTTTCCTGTACCTGTAAGCCGTAGTAATTGATAAATCCATTTTTACTTAGACCATTAACTGCAGCATTTATAGCATTGGCCGATTCTGCAATAACATTCCCGGAAGAGATAAAAGAAACGGGAAACATGAATTATCTGTTCACTCTTTAATTAGAAAACAAGATCATGGCCTGAGTAAGTGGACCAAAGATAATGGCGCATAATAAAAAGGGCGTACCCAGTGCAGAGAGCTCCCGCTCTGTGCGGGGTCTGGGGAAGGGTGTCAGTGACAAGCCTTACTCTCGCCTGTGCAATGCGAGGAGACCGCGACTCGAACCCGGGACCTTCCAGTCACAGGCGGTAAGACTCTAACGCTTGCACCAGGCCCGCCCTTCAAAGATAATGGCGCATAATGATGGACAAAATTCTAAAGTTCCTTATAAGTTGTAACTTAAAACTTATAACCACTGATACACTGTATTAAAAGCAAGCCACCAAGCATTTTGTCGCGACTCTAACGACATGTTTCAAAGTGCACGTGCAGCATAAAAATTGGCCAAAGCGCAAGCAGTTTCACGAAGACCATTCATGACATACGACCAGCATGCTATGCTGCCAATAGTGCCATATATAGAAAGGAGAGTACGCACCTCAAAGTAATTGCAAAGTGGTTCCCTTTGAGCTGACCAAGAGTAAGGCCCTCCTTCACGTAACTGAAGAGCCATTTGTAGCTAAGTAGTCAGTGATTTTAAATAAAGGGGTTCATAGATAAATGCTTCACTGGTTACCTAAAGTCTCCAACTCTGATACCTGCGAGTTTGCTATTAAGAGCAGCCAACCTACTAGCATGCACTTTTAAAAGTGTCACCTGATCAAAAGGCAGGGAATCAGGACAGTGGGGGAAAAAAAGAGAGGTGTTGGTGATGCTTCACACTGAGATCAGCCTTTCATCGAGGCTATTCAAATACTTTGTTTCCCGACCAGACCATATTGACCCAGATTGTCCAACAATAAACCGATAAATGGGAAAAACTCAGGGCATACCTGTTGGGTTGTAACAGCACGTTTATCCTTTGTCCCTGCAAATCCAAACGATCTTGGCTGTGAAAATTAATACCACCAACCAATCAATGGAAGCGATGAGAATTGAGCAACTCAACAGAAAACTTGTGAAGTACTTTGATGAAGTAAAACATGGAGACCACCTGAACCCCTAGCATCTTTCCTATAACTCCTAGTGCCTCTTGTGTGTCCTTGTTCTCTTTGTAAAGGTGAAACCTGGTAATATTTCTTACTATTACCTACTATATTTCAAAATCAGAATACATGAAATAGGAATCACAAGTCAAATTCGCATCCCAACACATTCTTATATCAGCAAGTCATAGATGCATATGACAAAAAGAAATGGCAGCACCTCAGGAACTTCCCCAGGTGATAAGGCCAGGATGTAGAGCCTCTACTGTCAAATGGCTTGTCATCTCTCCAGCCTGAACTGTCCATGCCTCTCCTGTTCCTTCCCCTCCCACCACGTGGCCCTGAACCCAAGCGCACCCTAATACATTTATGAATGCCATCGCTGTGCTCAACCGTATCCGTGTTCAGGAACTTGAAATTCCTCTTGATGAACTCGTGCACCTCCTGCACCAAAAACAATTACAACAGAGCAGGTGACACACATATCATCCAGGCATCCACAGAAACCACGTTCGGGATAACCAAACTCACCGATCGATGGGCCTTATCTGAATCAGCTGACAGAATGATTGGCGACAAATCACCATCCCCTCCCTCCGAAACCCTCTCCAGGAATCCCCTCAACGCGTCATAATCCACTTCGCCGCAGAGCAGCCGGAACGACTCGAGCGCCCGCGATGGATCCGCGGTGGCGTCGCATCCGCCGTCCTCCACATTATCTCCACTCTGCAAATCCACAAACACCAGGCAGCCGAAGTGAGGTCAGAGCCTCGGACATGGCGGATAAGATTACAGCCCATTCCACTAATCCAAGCCCGCAGCGTGGGAGTTCGGGAGAGAAATACCTCCTCGCCGTCGGGGAGATCGAAGGAGGTGAGGCGGACGAGGGCGCCGTCTCGGGCGACCTCGTGGACGACGAAGTCGGAGTAGCGCTGCTTGAGCGCGCCGCGGATGCCCGGGATGGAGGAGGCGAAGCGGGAGACGCCGACGTCGGGCTCGGCCAGCGGCACGCGGCGCGGCGTGGGCGGATGGGCTGCAGCACGGGCGCGGAAGTGGGCGGCGGGCGGCCGGGAAGGGGGTTTAGGGGTGAGTAGGGGCAGGGGTTTTAGGAGGTGGCGACCGCGCATTCCGTCGGGGGCGCGGTGGGAGCACGGCCGCCGGATTGGGGAGACGGGGAGCAATCTGCTATCCCGCTTGTACGCGCGCGGGCGCTCTGTTTCTTCTTCACGCAGGGGGTAAACTGAGCAATGACGTGGCAGGCGCGGGCCGTCCGGCCTCCGGCGTGGGCCGTCCAGCGGGTATACGTATGTGCTACTGTGCTACTCCCTCAGTTCTTTCAGAGCGTTGGACTAAGGACTTGTTTAGTTTTCAAAAATTTTTCATCCTACAGTAAAAGAGCATATTTGATATATGTATAAAGTACTAAATGTAAATGAAAAAAAAACTAATTACATAGTTCTCGATAAAATCGCGAGACGAATCTTTTAAACCTAATTAGTCCATGAAAAGCCTTAAGTGCTACAGTAACTCATGCGCTAATGACCGATTAATTAGTATCATTAGATTCGTCTCGCAGTTTCCTGATGGTTTCTATAATTTGTTTTTTTATTAGTATCCAAAACCCCCTCCCAATATCCTTCCGACACATCTGATGTGACACCCAAAAATTTTCACCTCCCAACTAAACACACCCTAAGCTTGCAGGCGGGTTGGTTCATGGCCGACCACTAACCCGCGTCGCTTGCCACAAAGTTTATTGGCGGGTTTGCGCCCAGTCACCGAGCTATCTACTTTGCGGGACAAGCCTTCCGCGAACATAATATAATTAGCTGCAAAACCCGTAGGGCCTGCCGCACGCACAGCATCCCTCAAATATCTAGTGGCCAACAAGTGAAAGAAAGCTGCGAGGTACAGGAACAAGATCATAATAACGGGCACATGACCGGCACAACGATGAACCAATTGACCTTGTCGGCGCCGTCCTGGAGCGTGGCGAGCACCGTCGACACGAAGGCGCCCATCGATCCATGCATATGCAATTAGCTTGCTAGCTATAGCTCTCAAATGACAAATCGATCTCTTCACTGAAAAATACGTACGTGCAGGCGCATATATACATATGATACGTAGGTCGATGCAGGCCTTGTGGGAGCGGCTCATCGGCCGTAGGGGCAACTCGTCGCCGGTGTCGTCGTCGGATTCCTCGTCGGCGTCGTCATCGGGGACCTCGAGGATGAGGCGCGCGTGGAAGTTGCGACGACGATGACGGCCTCGAGCTATGGGCCGCTGGTGTTCGTCGTCGTGGAGGAACAGCCGTAGAGCCTCCGCCCGATGCCAGACTATCGTGACGACACTAGCGGTAGGGTTCGGGAGATGCGGGTTCTAACAGTTTTCTCTATTGTCCAACGGGCTCGGCGGGTTGAAAGACGTTGGCCCACAAAGAAATCGCAGCTGAGCCACAATAGCCACGAAGATAAATTTTGCGGGGGCGGGCTACGCTAACAACCCGCCCCACCTGCAATCGTAGTTGGGACCCCTGCACTCCTAAGTTTTCAGGTTGGATATAACGCTTGGCCACGCCGCGCCTCACTCCGCCTCCCTGCGACGCTTGCTATCTCCCGTCGCCCGCTCCATCCACGCGGTCGGATTCACCGCCTCCATCGCGCCTTACGTTGGAATCGGCATCCCACCAAGACTAGCGCCGCTCGCCTGCGGCCACGCGCCCATCCGCCTGTTGCGGCCGCCGTCGAGGCCCGTGTCGCCGTTGAGCTTTGCATCAGTGACCTCGCGCCCATCCGCCTGTTGCGGCCGCCGTCGAGGCCCATGTCGCCGATGAGCTTTGCATCAGCGACCTCTGCGGCACTCTATGGTATTGAGCTCCACACCGACATTGAGCTCCACGTCAACCGTATGTTTCATGCGTTTTAAATATATGTTTCATGTGTTTTATCGGTATGTTTCATGTGTTTCATCTGAATATTGCAAAAGTAGACATGATGTTGTGTATATTGCAATGGCTACATACGTATGTTGCATGTATATGTTCAACATGTTTAAGCTATTTTAGAAGTGTGTTGTAAATGTATGTTCCAAGTATTTTAACTGTTTCAAATACATGTTGCAAGAGTAGACATTGTCAAATTACATTGGGACATCACAGTTTTTTTATGCCAATGCTGCTAGAACCATTTCTGCAAAATTCAAGCAGATCAAATCAGGTTTAAAATCTTAGAGCAGAAGGCTTTCCAATCTAAGTAAACTAATTTACAACTGTAATTAGGTTTTCCTCTTCCTTGATGGCCTAGAAGAGCAAAGATGTTTGTCTGGTTTTGAAGTGTGTCTGAGATCAATGACCAAAGAGCACCTGCAAAAACTTTTAGAAGCTAGAAGAATTAATTGGAAGCAAAGAAATACAGTAAGATGGGTAAAACTTGGAGATGAAAATACTTCTTTCTTCCACACCATGGCTACAATTGCACACAAGAAAAACTTCATTGCAAGTTTGTCTTCTTCTGATGGTCACATCTTGACTGATCATAATCAAAAAGCTCATATGCTCCTGGAATCTTTTAAAACAGAATGGGTCAATGTGAGTTCAGTGGTATTCACTATGACCTTAGCTCTCTTCTCACTACAACCAATTTAGAACATTTGGATTCTGATTTCAGTCCAGAGGAAATTAACAGTGCTATCAGATGCCTCCCAAACAGCCGTGCTCTTAGCCCAGATGGATTTAATGGCTTGTTCATTAAGAAGTGTTCGAATACTGTCGAAGATGACTTTCTCAGGTTATTTAGGGATTTTTGTCATACCAATTTAGACTTGAGAAGCATCAATTCTTCTCATATTGTCTTGATCTTAAAGAAATCCAATCCTGAAACAGTGGATGACTTTAGACCTATCTCTCTATTGAATTACTCAGTGAAATGCATCACTAAAATCCTTTCCATCAGGCTTCAATCAGTCATTCTCAAGCTAATTCACACCAATCAATATGGTTTTATAAAGGGGAGAACAATTCAGGACTGTCTTGCTTGGGCATTTCAATTTCTTCATCTCTGTCATCACTTTAAGAAGGAGATAGTCATTTTGAAACTAGACTTTGAGAAAGCTTTTGATAAGGTGGAATATCAAGCAATCCTGCAAATTCTCAAGTTCAAAGGTTTCTGAGACAAATGGGTTGGATTAATAGTATCCTAAGCTCTAGCACCTCATCTATCATTTTAAATGGTATTCCTGGGAAACCATTTAACTGTCTTAGAGGGGTTAGGCAAGGGGATCCCCTGTCGCCCCTCCTCTTTGTTCTAGTAGCTGACCTGTTGCAAACCATTGTGAACAAGGCATGGCAAGGTGGAGTCTTGAAACATCCTCTCACTGGAAATTTTGGAGGGGACTATCCTATTGTCCAGTATGCAGATGATACACTTCTCATCCTACCTGCTAAAGCAAGAACCTTGTTTAATTTGAAAGGCCTGCTAAGGAGCTTCTCAGACTCAACAGGGTTGCATGTTAACTTCAGTAAGTCATTCTTGGTACCAATTAACATGACAGCTGAAAGAGCCTTGCACCTTACAAATACTTTTAGATGCAAAGTAGGAGAAATGTCTTTCACATATTTGGGGTTACCACTGGGCACCACCAAACCATCAATTCAAGACTTCACACCTCTCCTATCCAGAATAGAAGGGAGACTTTCAGGGATCAGCAAGTTCTTATCTTACCATGGAAGGTTGATTCTTGTCAACTCAGTGTTCTACCCTCTCCACATTTTATATATGCACTTTGCAGATACCCCACAAGTCATCAAACAGATTGATAGATATCGAAAGCACGGCCTCTAGAGTGCAGGTGACATACATAGGAAAGGTACATGCCTAGCAGATTGGGAAAGTTCATGCAGACCTAAGGAAGAGGGTGGTCTAGGTATCATTGACCTGAAAATTCAGAATTCTACTCTGTTGCTGAAGCACCTGGACAAGTTTTATAACAATGTTACCTTACCATGGGTGAATCTAACATGGTCTAAATTATATGGAAATACATGGACTCCACCACATGCTAGGAGTCCTGTCGGCTCTTTTTGGTGGAAGGATGTCCTTAAGTTGTTTGATAAATTTAAATCCTTTACTGTCTGCATTCCAAACCAAGGCAATTATGTGCAATTATGGGGTGATAATTGGAGTGAATCTATTCTGAAGAATTCTATGCCTCAACTGTTTTCTTTTATCAGAAAACCAAAATGCTCCATCACCTTTTTGCTAGAGCACCAGCAGCTTGAAAGAATCTTCAGCTTTACCATTACCTGAACAGGCAGCACAACAATTGACAGATTTGCAGGAACTACTCGAGGCTAGTGACTTAGACGAAAACATCAATGACAGATGGACATATACTTAGGGGACCAGTGGTTTCAACACAAGGAGAGTTTATAATCATTTACATGGTGTTTGGGAGGCCTCACACTATTCTCATGGCTTTGGTCTTCAAGTAATCTTGGCAAACATAAGTTTTTCTTCTGGTTGCTTCTCAGGGATAGACTAAATACAAGGAATTTGCTTAGAAGGAAAAATAAGGTAACATTGGGCTGGAAGAGAGTGCCTTTCATCTGTTTTTCGAATGCCCTTTTAGCCAGAGCTGTTGGCACTATCTCAATATTCATTGGACTCTGAATCTTCAGCCGTTGGACATGATCATTGAGGCTAGAACAAACTTCGGAAGCATCGTTTTAAGAGAGATAGTAGTAACAGCATGCTGGATCATTTGGAAAATGAGGAATTGCATCATTTTTGACAATGCCTCCTGTAACCTCTCAGTTTGGAAGAGCAACTTCAAAGAGAGCTTGGACTGGTGTGTATCAAAGCCAAGCCCAGCAGGAGCCTCATTTTGAAACAGTGGCGAGAGAGTCTCTTATGATGTATTTCATTTCTTTTTTCTTTTGGGCCTAGTAGCCCTCGTAAAATGTAAATATCTGTAAAGTTTTGTACCGTTTATTAATGAAAATGAAAAAAAATCAGGTAGGGAATTTCCCTGCTGACTTGTTCAAAAAAGAGTAGACTGCATATGTTGCGACGGTAGGACGAATGTTGCAGAGGATATGAGACATTATGACGGGAAAGAGGCGTGGCGAGATGAGCAACGCGTGAAGGATGGGGCGCGGCGGGGATGGCGCCACTGGAAGGCGAGGCGCGTCGCGTCGCGGCGGAGGCGTGGGATGGGTCAGCGGCGGTCGACGCGCATCCTTGGCGTGTGGCGTGGGATTGATCGCAGGGGGGTGTCTGATGCAGGCATGGGACGTGGCATGCGATGTGGGGTGCAGGTGCCAGAGCTGCGTCCGAACGGGAGGTAGCGTCGGGACGTCCCCTGTTTTAGGTTAGCTCCACGTTTTTTAGCCAAATGATTCAGCTACACGCAACTCTGCTGCAGGAAAAAAAGAAATTGTGAGGCCGCCTAAAGGAGTGCTCCACAAACTATGTTATTTAGAGCTGCTTCACAATGGAGTTGTGGAGCAGAGTTCGTGAAGCAGTCCCAAACACCCTCAATATAGAGGTACTAAGTCAAACATTTCTAATTCTAACTATTAATTTTAAAAATATATCAATTAGCAAAGTAAGATTTATATCTTTAGAATCCCTATATGATCCAGTGGCGAAATCAAATGTTTTTCTTAGGATGTTGTTACCTACAATAACTTTGATGGTTGCTGCAACGAAACGTCATTGCAGACCTTGATTTCATCAACAAGAGACCAAATTAGAGCCATTATTTGTAAGTGTAGGTTGCTGTTGGGCATTCTTCACGAGGACATCATCAATCTTATCGCCAATGACCACAAGCTTGGGGTGTTTGGTTTTTTTTACTAAAATTTAGTCACTGTCACATCAGATATTTAGACACTAATTTAGAGTATTAAACGTAGACTAATTACAAAACTAATTACATAGATTAAGACTAATTTACTAGATAAATCTATTAAGCCTAGTTAAACTCATGTTTAGTCTTTCTAATAATTAGTATTAAATACCTAATGTGACATCTAGTAAACTTTAGTCTCTGTATCAAACGTTCAAATGACTCAGGTCTAAAAAAAAATGACATGTGCAGTAATTGTAGGTTGACTGCCGTATGGGCGCGTATGTATAAGGCATCCACGTCAGCGCCACCACACAAGGTCTCGACGAGGGGGAGGCGTCTGCTGGCGCTGCAGCACTGACCGCAATCCACTTCCGAGTCTCGCTTGCGCCGCCCGACACGTTGAGGAATTCCACATCGAGACACATGTGAGGCCAGTGTTTCTCGGCGTGCCGTTGTCTGCGTCTCGCTCGCTACCCTTCACCTCTGCTCTGCTGCTGCGTCTCGTGTCAGGCTGTTGTCAGCTAGCTTGGGGGCGGGCAGCTTGGGCACTACGGCCGGCCATGGCCGCCGTGGCGAATACACCTCAGTTTCACCAGCCGTGGCAGCTGGTCGTCCCAGCGAGAGCGAAGCGGCCGCCGCCGCAGGCCGGCAGCCGCCAGCCGCCGCAGGAGTCGGAGCTGGCGGTGCGCGGAACGCATGGACGAGCAGGCCACCACCGCCTGCAGCTCGGCGCGCCGTGAGAGGGCCAAGGCCGGGCGGCGAGGCGCGGCCATCGTCGTCGCCACCGGACGCCGTGACCTACAGCGTGAGCATCTCCACCGACACGCCCGTCCACGAATCCCGGGGGGTAAGCCAGCTACCAGCTACCACCTAATCTCTGCGAGTGCGGCCATAGATGTGGATTGGAGCAAAATTGAAGCTGGCCCGGATGGGCCGTGCGTGCACGTGCAGGTCTCCTTCGACGAGTACCTCCAGGACCCGCGCGTGTGTTCGCGCCATGTTCCCCGACGAGAGCAGGAGCCAGCGGGTCGGCGACGTACGTAACCACCACCTCACGCGCCCGCTCCTGTTGATTTCTCAAGCTCGCCCGGCGAAACCGATAGATTTTGGGTTCTGCAGGGGAGTGGCGGGTCCAGATGTTGCCGCTGCAGTTCCTCCTCCTCACCGTGCGCCCGTCGTCGTCATGCAGCCTGACGGCCTCGTCATGCAACTACGCCCCGTCGTCGTCGTCATGCAGCTACGGCCCCGTCGTCATGCAGCTAGTGCCCACTTTGCGGTTCTTCCAAGATGGCGTCGGGGCTACGAACGACCTCGCCGAGGGAACAGCGTCACTCATCATCACGGGGTGTGACTCAAGTAGTGGTGTAGCTTCCTTTTGGTGATGAGGACGGTGTAGAGGAGTTTCTGGATCTGGGAGTAGCGGGTTTTGGAGTCGGATAACACCTCGCTGATGAAATATACACGGCGCTGCACTTTGAAGGCGTGCCCCTCTTCTTCTCGCTCTACTATTAAGGCGGAGCTAACCACTTGGGTGGTGGCCGATATATATAGTAAGAGAGATTCTCCATCGCATGGAGGGACTAGGACCGGCGGCTTAGTTAAAAATCGTTTAACCATGTCAAGTGCTTCCTGAGCCTCGGCTGTCCACTCGAAGCGGTCAGTTTTCTTCAGGAGTCGATAAAGGGGAAGTCCTCGTTCGCCGAGGCGTGAAATGAATCGACTGAGAGCGGCAAGGCACCCGGTGATCCGCTGAACCCCCTTTATGTTTTGGATCGGGCCCATCCTCGTGATGGCCGATATCTTCTCTGGGTTGGCTTCGATGCCACGTTCGGAGACGATAAAGCCGAGCAGCATGCCCCTCGGGACCCCGAAAACACATTTTTCGGGATTGAGCTTGATGCCGTTCGCCCGGAGTTTCGCAAAGGTACGTTCAAGGTCGGCGACAAGGTGGTCAGCCCGCTTGGATTTGACTACGATGTCGTCGACATAGGCCTCAATGGTTCGCCCGATGAGATCTCCGAAGCAACTAAGCATACAGCGCTGGTACGTTGCCCCAGCGTTCTTCAAACCAAACGGCATTGAAACGTAGCAAAATGATCCGAAGGGCGTGATAAAAGATGTCGCGAGCTGGTCGGACTCTTTCATCGCGATCTGATGGTAGCCTGAGTATGCGTCCAGGAAATAGAGGGTTTCGCACCCTAAGGTGGAATCGACTATTTGGTCTATTCGTGGCAAAGGAAATGGATCCTTTGGACACGCTTTGTTGAGGCCAGATATAAACACACATTCTCCATTTCCGCTTTTTTTTTTCGAACAAGAACAAGATTCGCTAACCACTCTGGGTGTTACACTTCCTTAATGAATCCTGCGGCCAGTAGTCTGGCTATCTCCTCGCCGATGGCCCTGCGTTTCTCCTCGTCGAAGCGGCGCAGGCGTTGTTTCACCGGCTTGGAGCCGTGGAAGGATTTGGAGAGTATGCTCGGCGACCTCCCTCGGGATGCCCGGCATATCCGAGGGTTTCCACGCAAAGATGTCCTTGTTGGCGCGGAGGAAGTCGACGAGCGCTTTCCTATCTATGCGGAGGAGAGCGCGGTCCCGATTCGGACTTTTTGCCCTCGAGCTACCGGGATCCAAGAGGACGTCCTGGAACCCTCTGCCGATTCGAACGATCCGGACGACTTCTTTGCGTCGGTGTCCCTCACCGACCTCCTCCTCGAGGGCGACGAGCTCTTCGGATGCGATGACCGCGGGATGCGTGTCCGCAGATTCGACCTCGCGCTCGTAAGCGCTACTGGAAGGAGGTGCCGATGGTGATGATCCCACGGGGCCCGGCGTCTTCACTTTCCAGATATGTGTAATTGGAGTACGGCCATGAACTTCAAGTAACATGGTCGCCCCGAATGGCGTGGAAAGTCCCAGGAACCCCACTACATCGAAGGTGAGGGTCTCGGTCCGGTAATTGGATCGATCCCCAAAAGTGACGGGCAGGTCAATCTACCCTAGTGGCACAGCTTGCCTTCTTGGTACGACGCCATGGAAAGGTGCTCGGACGGGGTGGAGGCGCGTTCGGTCGACGCCCATCTCGTCGAGCGTCTTGGCGTACATGATGTTGAGGCCACGCCCCCATCCATCAAGACCTTGGTGAGCCGCTTTGGACCGACGATCGGGTCGACGACAAGCGGATACCTTCCCGGTGTGGGATGGCATCCGGATGGTCGGTCCGGTCCGAAGGTTATGGCGGATTCCGACCACCGGAGATAGGTCGGCATAGCCGGTCCAAATGATATAGACCTCTCGACGCGACCTTACGGCGGCGCTGGAGTCGTGAGGGCCGTTGATCCTCCGAAGATCATGAGGGCACCGGTCGGAGTTGGGAAGGTGTCGTCCTTCTCCTCCGTGTCGTTAGTGGTGGGAACAGCTCCTTCCCTGCTCCCTCCTTGTTAAGGCCCCCACCCAAGTATTTATGCATAAGGCCGCATTCCTTGTATAGGTGCTTGGCCGGAAGGCGTGGTTTGGGCATGGCCCCTCGAGCATTTTCTCGAAGTGGTTCGGAGTGCCCTCCACGGGCTTCCGGCCACCTTTGCGGTCGGCAGCGGCCGCGAGTAAGTTGTCGCATGTTGTTTCTTATTTTTCCCTTTGGCGGGGCGGTTGGAGGCGCCACCGGGCGTCCTCGTCCCGCTTTGTTTTTCCGTCGATGCGATCAAAGATGGCCCCGCCTCTTTTCTTCTCGAGGCGTGACTAGTGGCGATGTCCGGGAGTTCCTTGGTAGTTCGCGGGCCCTGCGTCCTAGCTTGTGGACCGAGGATTCGCAGTCGTTCCTTTACGAAAAGGCTCCTATTACGTCGGCGTCGGCGACGTTCGGAGCTCATTGCACTTTGTCGTGAAAAGCGCCGGATGTACCCGCGGAGGGTTTCACCGGCTTTCGACGACGATTCTTGAGGTCCCATGGGTTTCGTATGTTTGTACGTGCCACGAAATTACCCACGAAGATCTCAATCGAGATCCGCCCAACTCGAATAGCATTGACGGTAGGTGCTCCACCACGCTCGTCTTTGAGTCGGCCAGAACAATGGGAGATTGCGAATAATGAAATTATCATCACTAGCACCACCGGCCCGACATGCAAGCCGATAGTCTTGAGCCAAAGCCCGGGTTTGTTTCGCGAATATTTAGGAATGTTCGTGGGCGGTCGATACCTTAGAGGAACGCAGCGTTGAGGATGTGCGGCCAAAGGCCCGAGGGCTGGCGAGATGGGGCTCGAGCTTCGGTCCTCGTTGTTGTCGTAGCGCCCGCCACGTCGGGGATGATAGCCGCGGCGCCGCTTCTCCCTCGTCGCCGTGGCACGTCTCCGAAGCGTCGATGATGCTACGTGCGTCGCGCGCCACGGCCGAGGCGTTGATGTCTGAGGGACGACGGAGGGCTGCCCGCCGCCGGCGGTGTTTGGTGTACGGATCGTCCTTGGTGGGATGCACCGAAGGTGCGCTACTGGCTGGTGTCGGGTTCGCGTCGTCGAGACAACGAACTTTCCGCTTCTTCTTTGCATGGCTGCGCGCCGAAAGCAACGTCACGAATCTCCCGATAAGCGCGTCGATCCTCGGACGTCGTGGCCTCCGGAGACCATGCACAGCAAGGCGGCATTGCGGCGATGTTCTGGTGGCTCGAGCAAAGTGAGGAAAGGCCCCATCGTCGGTGAGGATCCTTTGATGTACGGTGCGGGGCCGCATGCTGCGCTTCGCCCCGTTTTGCGGCGTTCAATCTCGCGATTGATGTCCGCGTATTCCCGTCACGAGCCCTTGCCCGCCTCATCGATCTCTTGCTGACAAGCCCTTAGCCGCTCCATCCTCGGGCGAGATGGGGCTGTCCTTCTTCCCGGATCTGCTGTCAGATTGTTCGTGGGGTGGCCTCTTCCTGGAGGCGCTTTCGGCGTGACCCTCGTGGGTCTGCGTCATGTAGCATTCTCGGGAAGGGGTGGTGGCTCCCCATCGGAATCCGAGCCGGAGAGCGATATGAGCTCCTCGTTGAGGAGCTCGTAGAGGTCTCCGTATCCCGCTCAATCGCCCCCACGAACTCGATGTCCGTGGGTGGTTGAACCACACGTAAGCGCCGTAAGACGGCCAATGGTGCCGCAACGCGTTCTGGAGACCGAACGGAACGCTGCTTGGGCGCTCCATACGGACCCTTCCGGACACATGGTGGCGTTGTGAGAGGCTTCTTTGGGTGACGGGACTCCCGGAGTTGCCGGTGGACCCTCAAGCACGAGACGGTGAGAGGTTGATGGAAGGGGAGATGGGGCGGTGAGTGAGTCGATGCCGCTCTCCTTCTAGTGTGATGATGAAATCCAGTCGCCGAACGCACGCGTGTGCCTTGGGGCCTGTGTGATTGCGTGGGTGGTCATCCGAGACCGGTTTGGAGCAACGCAAAGCCCCTACAGGCGCCAACCGCCGGTGTTTCGCGTACAAGCACCGGCAAGTGAATTTATAGTAATGCGCGTTAGGCTCGGATGGTGCGCTAAAGGACACAGGATTTATCTTGGTTGGGCGAAACGTCCCTACGTCCGGTTTGTTCTTTGCTTGTGTTATTAGCACCGTAACGATCTGTAGTAAGGGATACAAAGCTGCCGAGAGAGGACCGGTCCCAAGTCTCGATCGAAGGATTGAAAGGTGGTCAAGAGCTTCAGAGTCGCTTGAATGTGTGTGAGTGCGTTCTATTGTTTTGTCCTCCTTTTTCTTCCGTCCCCCTTGATGGAAGAAGCGCATCCCTTTATAGATGAAGGGCCGGCTTTACAAGGGTAAGGGCTCCGGGACGCGTACTCTACTTAGTCTTGTGGCTCACGTCTACACTGGTCGGTCCTCCACTCGATGAGTGCGAAGGAAGATAAGTGTTTACAATGTTGTCGATGTCTCTCGTGAGGATGTCGTTAGTCACGTAATGCTGCCTACTTGCAGGTATGGGCTGCAGATCAGATGGTTTTGACTTATGAGCCTCCCCACCTTTGCTCCGCACGCCTTACGGTTCTCATGAGTCCTCGTTGGGAGAATGCGGGTCGGGTCCGGTGTAACGCCGTGGTCAAGGCCTTCTGACTGGGAGGACCTGAGGGGTCGGGAAGCGGGCGCCGCTCCCTCGGGTCCACCGTGTGGTGACGGAATACCCATCGTTCGTGGAGATAGCAAATCCTTTCCTGGAGCGTAGCGGTTGTCGTATATCTTCGTCGGGTTCCGTGTCCCAGAGCTGAAGGCGGCGCCTACAACTCTACAGGGTGAGGTGCACGCACCTGTAATACCTTTTGGGCTCTGCGGCGCCCGGAAGGGTCTAAAGCTTGATCCCGTCGTTCCTGGCAGTCCTTTTCTGCCGAGGCGCAGGTATGGTCGTTGGAGCCATGGTTGACTCGAACGTCTTGTCTCGTCTGTACACCCATCATTATGAGGGATATATATCGATCGTAGCGAGGCTGCTTGCACGGGCCGTCGGGTGAGGACCCGCCCCTCCCGGGGGTGGGCGAGACAGAATTCACCCTCGGCCCTCGGGCGAGACCGAGCCCGCCCTCAAGGCGTCGTGGCGAGGCGGAGTTTATCCTCGGCCTCGGGCGAGACCGAGCCCGCCCTATAGGCGTCAAGTAGACGGAGATTAGCCTTGAGCTTTTGGGGCGGGCGGGGTTATCCTACAAAGGCGTCGGGTAGGTAGGCGACCCGCCCCCGGGGGTGGGCGAGGCGGAATTCATCCCTCAAATTTCGGGCGAGACCGAGCCCGCCCTCAAGGCGTCAGGCGAGGCGAACCGAACTCCTGTTACTCGAACAAGGGATGACATGGAGCCCTTATGCATCTAGAAGTTTTTCACGTTCGGTGGTCATCGGTTCCACCTTCTGGGGTACCCTGGTATTAGGTCCCCGACAGTGCCTTTCATCTGTTTTTCGAATGCCCTTTTAGCCAGAGCTGTTGGCACTATCTCAATATTCATTGGACTCTGAATCTTCAGCCGTTGGACATGATCATTGAGGCTAGAACAAACTTCGGAAGCATCGTTTTAAGAGAGATAGTAGTAACAGCATGCTGGATCATTTGCAAAATGAGGAATTGCATCATTTTTGACAATGCCTCCTGTAACCTCTCAGTTTGGAAGAGCAACTTCAAAGAGAGCTTGGACTGGTGTGTATCAAAGCCAAGCCCAGCAGGAGCCTCATTTTGAAACAGTGGCGAGAGAGTCTCTTATGATGTATTTCATTTCTTTTTTCTTTTGGGCCTAGTAGCCCTCGTAAAATGTAAATATCTGTAAAGTTTTGTACCGTTTATTAATGAAAATGAAAAAAAATCAGGTAGGGAATTTCCCTGCTGACTTGTTCAAAAAAGAGTAGACTGCATATGTTGCGACGGTAGGACGAATGTTGCAGAGGATATGAGACATTATGACGGGAAAGAGGCGTGGCGGAGACAGAACGCGGTGAAGGATGGGGCGCGGCGGGGGATGGCGCCACGGAAGGGGCAGGAGCGCGTCGCGGCGGGGGAGGCGTGGGATGGGTCGCGCGGTCGAACGCAGTCACTGGCGTGTGGCGTGGGATTGATCGCAGGGGGGTGTCTGATGCAGGCATGGGACGTGGCATGCGATGTGGGATGCAGGTGCCAGAGCTGCGTCCGAACGGGAGGTAGCGTCGGGACGTCCCCTGTTTTAGGTTAGCTCCACGTTTTTTAGCCAAATGATTCAGCTACACGCAACTCTGCTGCAGGAAAAAAAGAAATTGTGAGGCCGCCTAAAGGAGTGCTCCACAAACTATGTTATTTAGAGCTGCTTCACAATGGAGTTGTGGAGCGAGTTCGTGAAGCAGTCCCAAACACCCTCAATATAGAGGTACTAAGTCAAACATTTCTAATTCTAACTATTAATTTTAAAAATATATCAATTAGCAAAGTAAGATTTATATCTTTAGAATCCCTATATGATCCAGTGGCGAAATCAAATGTTTTTCTTAGGATGTTGTTACCTACAATAACTTCGATGCTGCAACGAAACGTCATTGCAGACCTTGATTTCATCAACAAGAGACCAAATTAGAGCCATTATTTGTAAGTGTAGGTTGCTGTTGGGCATTCTTCACGAGGACATCATCAATCTTATGGCCAATGACCACAAGCTTGGGGTGTTTGGTTTCTTTTACTAAAATTTAGTCACGGTCACATCAGATATTTAGACACTAATTTAGAGTATTAAACGTAGACTAATTATAAAACTAATTACATAGATTAAGACTAATTTACTAGATGAATCTATTAAGCCTAGTTAAACTCATGTTTAGTCTTTCTAATAATTAGTATTAAATACCTAATGTGACATCTAGTAAACTTTAGTCTCTGTATCAAACGTTCAAATGACTCAGGTCTAAAAAATGACATGTGCAGTAATTGTAGGTTGACTGCCGTATGGGCGCGTATGTATAAGGCATCCACGTCAGCGCCACCACACAAGGTCTCGACGAGGGGGAGGCGTCTGCTGGCGCTGCAGCACTGACCGCAATCCACTTCCGAGTCTCGCTTGCGCCGCCCGACACGTTGAGGAATTCCACATCGAGACACATGTGAGGCCAGTGTTTCTCGGCGTGCCGTTGTCTGCGTCTCGCTACCCTTCACCTCTGCTCTGCTGCTACGTCTCGTGTCAGGCTGTTGTCAGCTAGCTTGGGGGGGCGGGGCAGTTGGGCACTACGGCCGGCCATGGCCGCCGCGGCGAATACACCTCAGTTTCACCAGCCGTGGCAGCTGGTCGTCCCAGCGAGAGCGAGCGCGGGCCGCCGCACGGGCCGGCCAGCCGCTGCCGCAGGAGTCGGAGCTGGCGGTGCGCGGAACGCATGGACGAGCAGGCCACCGCCGCCTGCAGCTCGGCGCGCCGTGAGGGCCAAGGCCGGGGCGGCCGAGGCGCGGCCATCGTCGCCGCCGGACGCCGTGACCTACAGCGTGAGCATCTCCACCGACACGCCCGTCCACGAATCCCCGGGGGTAAGCCAGCTACCAGCTACCACCTAATCTCTGCGAGTGCGGCCATAGATGTGGATTGGAGCAAAAATTGAAGCTGGCCCGGATGGGCCGTGCGTGCACGTGCAGGTCTCCTTCGACGAGTACCTCCAGGACCGCGCGCGCGTGTTCCGCGCCATGTTCCCCGACGAGAGCAGGAGCCAGCGGGTCGGCGACGTACGTAACCACCACCTCACGCGCCCGCTCCTGTTGATTTCTCCAGCTCGCCCGGCGAAACCGATAGATTTTGGGTTCTGCAGGGGGAGTGGCGGGTCCAGATGCTGCCGCTGCAGTTCCTCCTCCTCACCGTGCGCCCCGTCGTCGTCATGCAGCTACGGCACCGCGCCGGCGGGCTCGACCTCCGAGTCGTGCGTATAGCTTGACCAGCCGGCTGGCTTACCAGAATTCTTCCTTCCTTCTCCTTCGTGTACCAGCACCTGCAACTGCGAGTGGTGATCGAAATGTGCCTTTTTTTTTGCTGCGGCCCTTTTCAGACGGAGTGGGAACTGAGGGGGCTGGACGTCAGCTACGCCCCCTCCAGCTTCGACCTCGGCGTGAGCGGGTCGTTGTACGCCGACCGGAGCCGGAGCCGCGGGTGCCGGATGAGGGGCCACCTGGAGATCGCCATCACCTGCGTCCTGCCGCCGCCCCTGCGCCTCGTGCCAGAGACCATCCTGCGCGGCGTCGCCGAATCGGTACCTAGCTCAGTAGCTCTCGCCTCGCCTGGCATCCAAAACAGTACTCTTCCGATTCCTGAAAGCTGGAGCCAAGTAATGCAATGCAGGTTCTGTCGAGGCTGGCGGAGAAGATGAAGCGGGACGTGGACGTCGGCCTCGTCGCCGACTTCAGGAGGTTTCACCGGGAGAAGGCGGCAGCGTCCAGGGCTATGCCGACGCTGGACGCGACGGCATCAAACAGAGACCAAAGCCTCTGAAAGCTAGAGTCGCTGACGATCCTAGCCTTAGCTTGTACATGGAGAGGCGTATGTGTGCAGCGTGATCATTTACATCTGGTTTCTGCTATACAGGAACTAATCTGAGACCAGAACACACGGAAACACGGCGGAGTCCAGTCCACTGTCTACATATGAATCTGTCTCTGCATCTCTTATGTAATCACCCATCCCAGCACACCCAACGCGACCCTGACATGTACACCAACACCGCCACACGAGAGCGACCTACCCAAGAACAAAAACATAAGCTAGCGCTCCACCAGCAAGCACCGGCCCTCATCTCTGCCGCCGCCGGTGGTCAGAGGAAGAAGAGCGGCAACGCCAGCAGCAGGGCGCAGATCGCCCACCGAGCGCTGGACACTAGGCTCTCGGCACCGTCCAGAGGGATCAGGGTGTTGGAGGGGCTCCCGATCCCCGGCGTGAACGTCGACGGCGGGGAGAAGCCGCTGGGGGCGCTCGCGGCCGGCGTGCCGCCTCCTGCCATGGAGCTGCATGCCGACAAGAGAAATGTGACGTGTTACAACTTACAAGCTGGTGCACGTTTCTGACTGACATGTATGGTGCGCTTCTGTGATCTCAAGATGCTCACCTTCCCGTGAAGACGCACTGCCCCGAGCCTGAAATGAGAACAATTGAAATGAAAAGATCAGAGGTCGTGATTCAGACAATTCCCATCAAATTTAATGAAACTGAATCTCGGAACATTGGTACTGCGCAAACTTTGCTTGACTGAACCTTGCCAAGGACGAGGACATGCTTTCTCTTGCAATTGCAAGGAACATTTCATATTGACAGGTAATAAACAGTAGACTTACTGGGATCAGCGGTGGTGGTCATGGCCGTGCCGTCGAAGTTGCAGGAGCCGCCGGTGGCAAAGTTCTTCTGGTAGTAGTCGTTGTACGCGTAGGACGCTAGCGCCTCCAGGTTGTTCTGCTTGTAGCACGGTCCGCCGGGCTGGATGGGCGCGCAGTTCGCTTGGCCCGGCCCGCACGCCCAGTTCAGTCCCACCTGCAGCGCCGTTGGGTCCGCGCCCGGCTTCGCCACACAGAACATGCTGGTGGCCAGCGACCTCCTCTTGCTGCCGTCCTCTGAGTCTGGAGCGACAGTGGTTTCAGCATGGCTGCCTGCACATTGTAGGAACAGAGCACGTTGTGAAGTTGCAACAAATGAAGAAACTGGGGGCTGGGGTTTGAGCTACTGCAGAAAACATCAGAGCAAAGAGCGTTCTCGTCTACAACACCGCCCTCATGCAACCCTACAGACTCCACGGACACATGAAAATATATCTATATTTGCAAATAAGTGGGGGTGAACTACACTTGCTCAAGGAAAAAGGGTAAAAAAGTACCGGAGATCCGCACACACAAAGAGCATTTTCACTGATGTAAGACTACATGAAAGTGATATGCTCCGAGCTTCATATAATCAGATATTTTGCAGCATAAACCCATCCACAGCCACAAAAGTAGCACCGCCTTTTATGGTGAAATTTTCAGGGGCATTGGGAATCTCAATAATGAGAAAAAAGAAGTGAGAAAGAAATGGATGCGGCTACTGCAGCGAAAGCTACGTTACACGTACCTGATACGTTTGCCAGAAGGAAGATGAGCAGGAGCAGGCATCCGTGCAAGTACAATGTTTTGCCGAGCATTTTACTATTCGACTCTCTAACCGCCAACATTCTCATCGACCACCTGCTACCGTAACAATGTGCTGAAATTTTAGATATAGTAATCGAGAGCAAAGGAAAAGGAACAAAGACATCACGTCAGCAAGAGCAATCGAGAGAAAACTAGTGAAAGCAATTCATCAAACAAGTTGTTCAAGGAATTAAAATATTAGATTTTGAGCATAATCAAGCAGGAGTTGTTGGCGCACAACATTATAGTACTTTTTCCATCACAGAATATGTACGTGTACGTCGGAGAGACACGTATATTGATTATCGAATCATGTGAAAGAAAAGATCTCAAATATTGTGGTTTTGTATTTTCGGATTGGGATGTCTAAAAGTTTTGAATGGTAGACAATGTGACAACATGGAGGAGCATCCATAGTCCTCTAATTAAAAAGAGGACCAACATTTGATCTTCAATTCAATCTTACAAGTTACAAGGTTGTATGTATAGCAGCACTCAAAACTCTACCTTCATGATCACTCTTCTTTTTTTCCTTATAACCCTAGATAGACCCTTGTGGAGCGAATTACATATTCGCACCATTATAGCATGACGTAACAGAAGCGGAACAAGAGACGTCTCTTGGAAAACGAAGATAGTGAAACGCATGCGTCACAGTCATACTCCAAATTTCTAATCCTACTCTTCAGTCTTGACTCACAATCAAGTAAAACTATTGCGTCGGCATGAACTAATACCACTTCCTTTCCCCCTTTTTGTGCTGCTTATTAAGCTGAAAGAAACATCGACCTACATGGTAGATGAATTTCTTCGCTGCACAGGTGCATATATCCTATTATATTCTAGGGAAATTCTCGGCGGATCCTGAACTACTGATTTGATCTGTAATCTATGGAGAGAAAATAGTATTGGCTGGTAAAAGAGCAGTAGGTTGATCGAATTGTGATAATTCAACGGATTCTGACGAGTGATTCTGCAACCTGATAGCAGGGGCGGCCCCAGCTTATTACTCCTTCGAGTTCCAATGCTCCGTTTCGCACAGCACAGGAAAGGAGAGAGAAGAGCGCATACCTGGCGGGTGCTCGTCGCCGGCGAAGACCCGGCGAAGGGACTGACGATGCTACTAGACCAGCAGCAGCGCACCTGGCGTAGGGCAGCGGCGGCGGTCGCCGAGTTGCGGGAGAGAGAAAGAGCGAGCGAGCACGCAGGGTGAACGGGGAACGGGAGAAGAAAAGGCAACAACTCTGGTGCTGTTTGGAAGGACCCTATACAGAAATCTGTGTGGGTCCACATCAGGAGTAGTAAGTAAATCGACCCGTTTTTATTTTCTGGATGGAAGAAAACATTTCGGCACCTCTATAACCCTTCTGGATTTTATTAAAATAACAATATATTTCATTCATAAAAAACAATTCTCGCTTCTAAAAAAATCAAACAAATTTAAGTTTAATCAAATCCATATAAAAGATACTGACATTTATGATACTAATGGCCGGTGTGGCCATTGTGTTTTTCCACGGTTGACCACATGGAGCCGCACTCTTGATGGTGAATCGGTGATGACTCCAATTTCTCATTGTGCCTGATGTGGTAGTACCAACCACCTATGCCATTATCTTCCCTCCACATGGATACCCTACAAGCGTGTGCAACAAAAGATAAGGTACAAGAAGCATGGCGAATATTTGGAAAACAAAAAGGTCCAACCTTTTGTTGGTTGCTTTTGTGAAACTCAAAGCGAATGTCCATGAAAAATGAATTGATATAGATAGATACAAGGGGGAAAAAAGGTGGATGTGCTCGATCATTACGCAAGCGTGTGCATAGTTGCTTTGGAGTGGACATAACAGTTGGAAAACTGTAGAACATCTGCACTGCTAATCTTTCTTTTGTGGATTGATGTTTATGATTGTCTTCCAAATTATATAGAATCTTAAATTCCATGTCTTCTCCTTTCAGAGCAAAGACAGTGATTCGTCGTTGTGGGAAAAGAAACATGAATTAGTGGAAAAAGTGCAAGCGAAAACAAAAGCCATGCTGATTGATCATTAGTATAAAGTTTAAGCATGGATATTATCCATTCTCTATGCGCATTGACCTCTAGTCCAACCATTCTCTATGCCAAAGGGCCTCTAGTCCAAGTGGTTAGAGCGTCCCGGCAGTACTCCTCGGGTCCTGGGTTCGACTCTCCGTGGGAGCGAATTTCAGGCTGGGGTTAAAAAAAATCCTCTCGTCTGTCCCACGCTAAAGCACAGGTCTAAGGACCGACCCGTTCTCACAGGGCGACGGTGCCTACGTGAGAAGGTCTTCTTCTTAATGCAATGCCTGGGGGTGGTTACACCCTCACAGGTCCAGTTTTTTTCTATGCGCATTGACCCATATAACTTTCAAAATAGGTCTCGTGTCCCCCTCCCCCTATCCGCTCAGTCCACTACGCCGACACTAGAAATCTGTTGATTTTCCCCTTTTCCATTCGTGCAATGCTATATCTACCTTAGCACTGTATGTTCCTTGCCATCTTCGTATGTAGAAACATGATATAAATATGATCCTTTGAACAACTTATAGCAAGTTTGGGCAATAAGTGTTTGGGCTGTTAAATGGACTCATCCTTCGCGAGCATATATTTAAGCGTAATCATAAAAGATTAGTTGATGGATACAATGCGTTACAGTAATTTCTTAAACCAAACTCCATGCATATTCGCGTAAGACCCTCTAAGTCAGTGGTACATTTTTAGATAATGAAGCTAGTGGTAGATATTTTCTTCTCTTTTCCCGTGAAGAGTCAACAATTCTAATTATTATTCATTCTCTTATATGCCGACCATTGTAGCAACTATATAAACGCCTAATTTGTTTAAAAAAGAAAATGTAATCGCATGAATATCCTTTGTTATTTATTTAAACCCTTACATTTTCGCGATATATATTAATTCAATCACCGATTTGTTGGTATGAACAGGTGGATGCGGGTAAAATTATATACAGATATATCATGTAACAACTTTTTAAACCAGATCAACTCTATATAAAATAATATCAGTTTATATATTTCATAATTAATGATATTGTACTTATTTAGAATGTGTTTGGTTACTGGGTCGGAGGGGGTTGGAACGGGTCGGACCCCCTTCATCCCATGTTTGGTTGTAAAGAGAATTAGGTTGGGTTGAACCCACATTGGTATATTCCCCTTAGATCCGGGTCCGGGTGAATCCTCCAAAATGGAGGAATCGTTTCGACCCAGTTCCTCCCGCACAATCCTCTCACCGCTCGCTCCCGTTCTCACCCCCCCGACCACGACGCCCGGTCGCCAAGGCCAAGGCTTGACCAGCGTCGCCGCCGCCCCTCTCCCGCCACACTTTCTCCTCTCCCATCTCTCCTGGACGCAGCTTCTCCAGAGTAGATCTCGCCGCCGCCGCCCCTCAAAAACTCGACAGATCCCTGCCCTCCATTGTGTCTGACCGTCATCGGCCCCTGACCGCCGCCGAGCCCCTAACCCGCCGCCCGCCCCTCAACCGCCACCGCGCCGCCTCTAGCACCTACCACCTTACCCCCCTAAGCTTCTAGCACTAGCCTACCCCTTACCAAGCCTCCAGTATACGGCCTACCCTATAAGGTAAGACCAATCTGTCTAAAAAATATTTGTGGATCTGTTGCATATAATGTCAAGTATACTTCAAATAATACTTCATGTAAACATACTTCAATTGTCAAGTATAAGCATGATGTTGTTTTCGAATAATATAGAAAGCATGCACTGCCATTCAGACCATGGCTGAAGAGTACTTGTGTGATGGTTCATTCTTGTATTGTAGATGGATAGGAGGACCAAGATTGTAACTTGTGTTGCTGCTGCATACATGTTGTTGCCAATGATGGCGGTGATTATTCAGTCTAGGAAACGTAAATGATGTAGAAGAAGGGTTGGTATTACCTATGGGCCTATGGAGGCAAGGGATAGGATGAGAGTAGATTATCTAAATAACAAAATTTGGAAGGATGACACAACTTGTTTGAACATGTTAAGACTTAATAGAGGCAAGTTCTTTCGGTTTTGCAATCTTTTTAGAGAGCGTGGTTTGCTTCAAGATACATGTAACTTGTGTGTTGAGCAACAGGTGGGTATGTTTCTAAATACAGTGGGACATAACCTTAGAAATAGGTTAGTTGGATCTAATTTTGATAGATCGGGAGAAACAGTTAGCCGCTATTTCAACGGAGTAGTCCGTGCTATTGGAGAGCTGCGAGGGGAACTAATTAGGCCCCCGTCTTTGGACACTTCAAGCAAAATTACAGGGAACAACAGATGGGATCCTTACTTTAAGGTGTGAGGCTTATTCC
Organism: Miscanthus lutarioriparius; assembly: GCA_904845875.1. Classification (NCBI taxonomy): domain Eukaryota; kingdom Viridiplantae; phylum Streptophyta; class Magnoliopsida; order Poales; family Poaceae; genus Miscanthus; species Miscanthus lutarioriparius. The sequence continues at coordinate 7,714,899 of CAJGYO010000003.1, read as the reverse complement.
TGTTTTGTTTTGAATTTTGTATTAATCTAACCTTATATGGTCCCTAATCTTTACCTTTTTGAAAAAATAGGATTGTATTGGAGCTATTGATGGTACTCATGTAAGAGCATCTGTTCCTAAGAACATTGAACATGCCTTTTGTGGTAGGAAATCCTTTTGCACACAAAATGTAATAGCAGCTGTAGATTTTGATCTACGGTTCACCTATGTGTTGGCTGGTTGGGAAGGGGCTGCACATGATGCTCTAGTTTTACATGATGCTTTAGAACATGAGAATGGCCTTCGTGTCCCACAAGGTAATAGAGTAGTAAACTCTCAGCTTTTACATACAAATTTCAGTTTATAGTATTATGACCAAATTTCAAATGATAGGCAAATTCTACCTAGTCGATGCTGGATATAGAGCCAAACCAGGATTTTTGCCCCCCCTTCGTGGAGTTCAGTACCACTTAAACGAATGGGGAAGTAATCCATTACAAAATGAGAAGGAATTGTTCAACCTTAGGCACTCATCACTACGTGTCATAGTAGAGCGGGCATTTGGAGCACTAAAGAGGAGATTGAAAATTCTTGATGATGCTACTCCATTCTTCCCTTTTCCAACACAAGTAGATATTGTTTGTGCTTGCTGCATTATTCACAATTGGGTCATACAAGATGGGCGTGATCAGTTATTCACAGAGGATACTAATTGGCCAAGCTACAACCATGCTTCCACACGCATTGGCCAAGCAATTGAGCATGCTGCTATGGTTAATTTTAGACAGCAGCTGGCAGATCAGATGTGGGCAGACCGAGAAAACAACAATGTTAACTAATATTTCTATCAAACTTGAATTTATTTTAGTTGTCTAACATCTTTAAGCCTTTCTTGGCTGATGTATTGCTATTTGTAAGGACGTATTTGTCACCAAGCTATTTGTATAACAATTTTTAGTTGTATAACAATTTTAGCTATTTTTATGAACATGTTGCTTGCTGAATTTTATGTAATTTGTGGTGATAATGTCCATTTCAGCTACATCTTGGTGCTGATTTTGTAATGATACTAATGTCCATTTTGGCTACATCTTGGTGCTGATTTTGTACTGCTACTTTTGCTGATTGTGTTTTTGTGTGGTAGAACAATGGAGGAAGTAGCTGAAGGGTGTGGGGGAACTAATGGGCATGCTATGTGGACATCAACAATGCCTGCTTTAATGCTCTCTCACCTCAATGATTTGGTGGCTTCTGGTTTGAAGACATCAAAGGGCTTTAAGAAACACCTTTTCAATGGTTGTGCTAGGGCTATCAATAAGAAGTTCACCACAAGGTTCACTGGTGAGCAAGTCAAGAATCATTTGAAAACCTGGCAGAAAAGGTATGCAAAGATAAATAGATTGAAGAAATTGAGTGGTGCCCTCTTTGATAAAGAAAATTGCATGATTACACTAGATGAGGAGCACTACAACGGCCATGTCCATGTAAACTTACCATCTTTTGCTTAGTTCTTGATTCATTGATCAATGTTACATTATATTAACTTATTTGTCCTCCATGTCTAGGATCACAAGGCTGATGCTGAGTTCTTGAACAAGCCCCTCTTGCACTACAAAGAGATGGAGGCAATATTTGGCAATACCATGGCTACTGGAAACTTTGCAAAAGACTCAAGTGCACCTCTAGGTACAGAGGATGATGAGATTGAAAGTCAAGAAGAGGGGGATAAGGTTACTAGGGCATGGTCCAAGTGATGGGCCTAGCACTCAAGGGGCAACATCTTCTGCTAGTAGACCAAGTAAGAAGGCTAGGGTAGCTGAAATGGAGGAGGATGGGCTGGTTGTCGCTTTCAAAAGTGTAGGTGAGAACCTTACCGCTGCCATAAAATTGGTTGCTAAACCTGATAATGAGCTGCCAGATGACCTATTTGACATCTTGAACCAACTTCCTGGTTTTAATTCAGCACACATATCTTTCTACTATGCTCATTTGGTGGCAAATCCTCATGTTGGCAGAGCTTTCTATAAACTTCCATTTGAGCACAAGTTAAATTGGGTCACAATGTTCATCGCTGAGAAGTTCCCTGGAATGTAAGGGTGATTTAGATGTGTGGGATGTTTCTTTTGTTAGAACTTGAATATTATGTCAGTGTGTAAGCCTTGAACTTATATTATGTAAGGCTTGAACATGGTGTAACTTGTATTGCCTTGAACTTGGTATATGTAAGTAAGGCTTGAACTTGATTAACGTTGCTCAAGATATATGATTTGGTGTGCCTGCTTGTTGCCTCTGTTGAATTGTTGAATTGGTGTGCTCAAGGGACATGCTTTTGGCTTTTTTGCATGTGTTTATAAACAGAAAGAAAATGAGCATGTCAATTGTTTGTTTGTTTGTCCCTTGAGCAAACGAGAATTGGTGAAATATTGAATTGGTGAAATGGTGTGCTCAACAGACAGCTCCTGTTAAGAATTGGTGAATTGTTGAACGTGTGTGTGTTGAATTGTGGCAGCTAATGTGTGTGTGGTAATCTCACCAAGAAGGTGAGCATATTCACTGTCCAACCCGCATCCTCCAACCAAACAAGAGATGGAACCACTCCAACCCACTTTATCCTCCAATCAAACAAGAAACTGGGTCCAACCCAACCCTGCAACCAAACAAGAACTGGGTTCACTCCAACCCAGAAAACTAGGTTGGCTCCGACCCAACCCGCATGGTCCCAAAACCAAACGCATGCTAGGGGTTTTTGTCAGCGCACCGGCCAGATCGTCTATATCTACATTCTTAATAAGAAATACTAAATGACCTAGGGAGGCAAACCTTGTATTGCGTGTCCTTCTGCACTCTTTCTTTGGAATAAAATATTGAGAGAAGATGAAGAATATTAATGTGATATTCCATATACCAAGCACAGTCTCGAGAAAGGAAATATTAAGCATAAAAACATGTAAGAACATCTCCAGTAGTTCAAAATAAATAAAAAGAAAAGTTAGGAGCATATTCGTTGGATTCCTCTAATCATTTTTAAAATATCGCTTTTAAAAGAAAGAAGGCAATTTTGCATCAAGAATTCCAAACTATTCCTTAATCATGCCAAACCACTTTTATAATTTATTTCTCTCTTATACATTTGCACTGAGAATCCTGTTCTTACTCTATATGATATTCAAATTTGGATTCAGCTTTGAACAATCCAATGCCTGTTCTTACTCTATATGATATTCGATTTTGAATTCAGCTTTGAAAGATCGAATTTAGTTCATATCCGTATTTGAGGATATTTAACTCTATATTGTATTTGTTTTAAAATATGAATATAAGTGTGGGAAGTGTGCTATCCAATTTGACGGCTAGGAACGATATTAAGGACATTGCTGCCTACTGATCATTGTCCATCTCCGTTGGGAAGTGGTGCTGGAGCTGGCCAGCACAATAGTGTAACTTTCCACGAGAGCTGAAGTCGAGCAAAAAAATAAAAGTTTCAGAAATGAACCGCACACTTTAATAGTTAATGATTGAAATTGAGCCCAAAGAGCGAAGTTTGAGGATCGAAACAGTTACTTTGAAAGTATATTCCATAATCAGTCAATAATACTTATTATACATCATACATATTAGTATTTTTCCTATATATATTTGGTGGACTCCTCGAGAATAGAGAATTTCATATTTTTTAAGGGCGGAGGCGGTAATTCAGGAATGAAATTAAGCCCAAAGGGCAAAATTTGAGGATCAAAACGATCACTTTGATAATTTAAGATGATATTAAACTAAAAATAAAATTTAAGAATTGAAACAATCTCAGTTCATGCGTTTCACTTTCATATGCCGAAACAAAGGAGAGGCCCAGAAACATGCGGCCCACTCACAAGATGCTAACTACCCCCACGGCCCAGCGCCCGCATCCGCCGCGTATAACCCCATTCCGTTACAACGCGTGTCGCGATCCAACGGTTCTCCAGCGCGCTGTCCGCGCGATAAAGCGCCGGCGCCTCCTCTCGCGTGGGCGCGTGGCCTCCCGAAGGTTCCAGACTCGATTGGACGGATCGGAGCAGCACTCCTCCACGGCTCCACCTCCAGCCCTGACTGATCCGTCGTCTCTTGAGGTAAGCGTGGCTGTGAACTGTGATCCTTCCTCGCAGATTGCTTTTTTGCTGTTTTTTTCGATGGAGGCGCGGATTAGTTGTGAACTGTAGCTACTAGCTGCTTTTGGAGGATGGATCGTTCGTTATGCTCAACCCTAATCCTTTTTACTGGTCATCGGTATGTCATTTTGTTTGTTTAGGCCATGATCTAAGTGATGCATGATGGTGGATAGATGACTCTTCTGCGATTGTTAAATTCAGGGCATTTCGCTAGTTATTTCACAGTTTGCACGTGAATTTGTGGTTAGTTTTGTTCTGTGTGATTACTCTGCGTCCTTGATGAAGCTATTTGTGTTGCTATTTGGTTTTGTGGCTGTAGTCTGCTGTGATGAACCCATTATTTCGCGATTAATCGTATTTAGGATTCTGTAGTCTCGATTGATTGAAAATAGGCAGTGAACCCATTCCATTTGCTATTTCACTATATTTAGGATTATGTGGATTCGATGCCAAGTCCCGAAGGGTAGCTTTTAGGGAGGGAATGATGAGATGTTGGAAGTTCACAAGTTTGTGCCTTTCTTAAAGGCTGGGTAGACTGCCCCTTGTCTTTTGTACAGTAATGTCCTTTTCAGATGTCTTCATTGTGCATCTACCGTTTCATTAATTAGGGAGTTACTAATGTCTATACTTAACTATAGTGTCGGCTTATATTATTGGTTAACCTAGATCAATATGAGAAGGGGCTACAGTTACAGTCCTTCACCACCAAGGGGCTACAGGAGAAGGGCTCGCAGCCCAAGTCCCCGTGATCATTATGGTGGCCGTGGTAGGGATCTCCCAACCAGTCTTCTGGTCAGGAATCTCCGTCGGGACTGCAGGTAAAGATTTGTCAAACACTCACTTTCCCCCGCAATTGCAGCTACATCACTCGTAGGTGTGCTGTATGACAAAGTAATTTGTTATCACTTACTCAAACTCAATTCGGTGCTATGCATCTTCAGGACCTAATTGGAGGGCAAATCTGTATGGCTATCATTTATATTTATTTGTTTAAGCATGCCAAATATATGGTCTTGTAAACCTATCCAATTACAAAAGGAAAATCAATAACCTTAGCTTGTTGATACTAGGATAAATTATGTAACACCGAAGTTATTTCTATTAATTGCAATTCTAGGCTCTTCGTTGAATGGAATATATAGTGATATAGATTCAAAGACGTGTATCCGTTTGATTTGTATGTCCAGTTTTCCACCAGATGGTCCATGCATATACATATGCAATTTTGCTGGTAGTCAAGTCAGAGTTTGCTTTAGATGCATCCATCAAAAAGAATGTATATTGCCTGAAACCTCAATGGTTTCTATCTATTTATTCTCTTTGTGCCTTTTATACCGCTTTTTTTTGTTATGGTTCTCGTGCACCAGCTTAAGCCATCATACTGTGGTGTCGCCACTGAGACTTCCTTACTCCCTGTGTTTTTGTCACCTCTAACGCACAGTTCTCTGAATGCAGGCCAGAAGACCTCCGTCGCCCATTTGGACAGTTTGGTCGACTTAAAGATATATATCTTCCAAGAGATTATTACACTGGGTAAGGCAACTAGCTAGGTTGTGTGGCATTGCAAACTGTTGCGGCCCTAAGTGGTGTTGACATAGAACATGATTTCGAAGATTATTACTTTTGCCCACCTCTTGAAGTAACGTGAAAATAATTTTTTGAAGACACAAGCCTAAAAGATTACTGTTGAAGAGAAGGAAGAAATAGAGAATTTCAATTAAGTGATCTGCAACTTAAAAGAGTACTCAGTACTGTTCAAGAGATGGGAAGAATTAGAGTTACAAGTTTAAGAGATACTCACATATGAAGAGTTTCAAGTCTGTATTTAAACTCTCATGAGTGCAAGGTCAGCAGCAAATTAAACTAGTGCACTCTGCACCTGTGTAACTCATTCTTGTCTTCATCTCTGTCAGCAGCCATGTGGAGATCCATAGTTTTACCAGTTTGATACTGTGTGCTGTGAAACACTTGCACCATCTTTCTTAGAACATAACCTTTTTTTTATCTTTGGAAGATGAGTACATGTCTTTAAGAACTCATAAAGATTTTTCTTCTGTGCACTACAGGGAGCCCCGAGGGTTTGGGTTTGTCCAGTATTATGATCCTGATGATGCTGCCGATGCAAAGTATTGTATGGATGGGCAGGTAGTTTTTGGTAGGCAAATAACAGTTGTTTTTGCAGAAGAGAACAGAAAGAAGCCTCAAGAGATGAGAGCTAGGGATGGAGTCAGGTTTGTTGGCTCCTCCCAGTGCAACTACCTTGCCACTGAATGGCACACTGCCTCTCTATTCATTCTCTCTCTTTTTTTTTGCTGCATATTGCAGGGGTCATTCTTATGATAGGAGGTATTCTCGCTCTAGGTCCCCTCGTTATTATAGGGGCCGCTCTCCTTCACGCAGCCGAAGCTACTCGAGGTATGCTTGCGCCTTGCATCTTCATCTTACAGTTTTGTCTACACAGCGAGCACTCATTTCTCAATGATGCAATCAAATCTGTTGCATTGGTAGGTCTCCGTCACCTCAGGATCCAAAACACAGACTTAGAGAGAGGTCGTACTCCGGCTCACCTGTGGACAGCAGATCAAGAAGTGGGAGCCCGTATGAGGATGGATATCGCAGATCGCCACGAAGAGAGAGGTCTCTTTCTGTCAGCGGATGAAGCAATTTTACGGTCTAGAGCTACTGCTGTGAATCTGCGCATGGTGGCCTACTTGCTATGTCTTTCTGAACCAAATATATTCTGTCTAGATTATCATTCCCAGTACCAGAGAAGTGTCGTGAGACTGTTTGCTGTACTTATTAGTCTTGAGGATACAGGACGGGGGTCACCAATTCTCAGTAGACGGACTACGACCACTAGCTACGCCAGTGCCACTGCTTTGTGTATTTATAGGCAGCTTTGTGGTATGAATAAAATTGGTTGGGTTGTGAAAGCTAATTGGTAAACTTTTTTTATGGATCATGAAACGAACGTTTTACATCGCTGAACTAAGGCAGGGTTACGTTTTTTATTTTCTTTTGACGAACAATTTGGCAACTCTGCATCTTATTAAGCCGATATGCAGCGCAGGTTAGCTAAATCCTTTTAAGCATTTCGTCAAACATCAATAGATGATGGATGACCATGTGCTTGGTGGTATTTGAAGAGTGAGAAAATTGCTCAATTTCTGTATCAGAATCGGGTATCGTGACCCTTGGACAGCTAATGGACATGTTAGTACAGGATATTCGATATGAAATTCAAATACTGCCAATGCCAACATTGCTAGCGATTTCGAGTCTTTGTCTATAATGTCCTGCAAAGATGATATGAGGGCAAAAGGTTTTCATTCAAAATGTAGCCAATGGAGAACTCTTTCTTGCACTAAAGTACTTTGTTGCCTACTTATTTAAACCCTGATGGCAGTCACCAAATGATTTTCTGCATCCTATACTGGCCGATGTCAGATCACAAATTCTTTGTGAGTAGCACGGCCGCTGGGGTCGATGTGCTATGCTCTCCAGAATTCAGAAATGTAACCGTTACACGCATATCGGTCAGGCCTTCTCAAAAGAACTAGAAAGGTTTTGATGATTCATCAGCAATGGAGACGGGGACTAGGGATTACTAGCGCCGGGACGTTCGGAGCAGATAAGCGTGTTTGGACACCCCATGCATGCTGCTGCCCTAGCCCACCCGTCCGCACCTGTCGCTGAGCCGTATCGCTGTTGCACACGCACGTCCGTCACCCGTATGCCTCACTCCACCCCGCACGCGTATCCCTCTCCCGCCCGCCTCACCCCGGCCCGCACACGCGCCTCGGCTGCGCCCGCCACTCCTTCTCCCTGACCCCCTCCTCTCTTCGCGCGGGCGGGACCCGGGAGCCCGGATGAGGACGAGCACGCCCCGCCCGCAGGACCTCAAGCGCACCGTGCACCCCATCTGCTGGCCCCTAGCTCGCCATACCCACATGACTCCCTGAACATACCTTTGAAACACGAAACACTTGTAACATAAAACATTTGATTGCAATATAAATCTGAATGAGATAAAACATTTAGAATATACACTTACAACATATGTGTGAAACATATGCAATATCCAGATAAAACACTTGCAATATGAAAACACTTACTACAACATAAGAATGAAACAGGTGAAACATTTAGAACATACTCTTGCAACATATGTGTGAAGCATATGCAATATCCAGATCAAAACGCTTGTAACATACGTTTGAAAGATTAAACACTTTGAACAAACGCTTGCAACATGCCTCTGAAACATTTGCAGCATATGCAACATCCCGATCTACTTTCGCAACATCCATGAAACATTTGCAACATATCTCTGAAACATCTGAAACACTTGAAACATACATTTGCAACATGCGCTTTCAGCGCAACATCTCCTTGCTGCTCGGGAATGGAGGCTCGTTGGCGCGTGTAGTTCACCCGTGTATAGCTCACTGCTACGGTGGAGAAGGCCACGACAAGTCCCGTGGAGAAGGCTGCAGTGGGTCTGCGCGCAGGAGAAGCCCGCGTTGGGTGGGAGGCGCGGTGGAGAGGGAGGAAGACTGGCTGCCGTGCTTTGGCGCGGAGGGGATGCCGGCCGGCAGAGCAGAGGCGCGATGGAGAGGGAGACGTGTGGAGAGGCGGCGCGGCGGATCGCGATCGCGGAGAGCTGTCACGGCGCTGCGGTGAGGAGAGTTTTTTCTTTTTCTTTTTTTAGAATGATTAGGAGCGAGTGGATCAGCCGATAAGATACGTCTGTTGGGCTATGTTGTGGCCCACCATCAGCATCGTCTGGCCGGACAGACGGCCCTTTACCAGAATTCAGTGTTACGCGCATATCGGTGAGGCCTTCTGAAGAGAACTAGAAAGGTTTTGATGATTCATCAGTAATGGAGACGGGGACTATTGAATTTCCTCGTTCGATTTTCCCTAGTCATGACTTGAGCAATGAAAATAGTTTGGACTACACTCAAATTATTAAAACTATTTTGTTGGGCGAGGTATTTTAGTATATTTGTTAAAAAGTAAAAAAAAACACTGACACAAATGAATTAAACGTGAGACTCCATGTAAAAAAAAAAACTAGAAATCCATGCAGATAAGACCACGTACTGAATTTTTTAAGTCATGAAGACTGAGAGTTGATTGTGCAGATAAGACCCAATTAACGCAGGCAATGAAAATCCAAATTCAACAAGTTTACAATCACCCAGAAAGATTCAGATGAACTGAAAGATATATCAACCGTGAATCGTATGCTGGGACGCCAGATAGATAATGCTGCAGAACCGTGGAACTTAATAATTTGCTAAGTACTGAGCACGGGCAGCAGAAACAAAAGTGTCGTAAGCTGCCTAAAATAGTACCAAACCAAGCAAATCGAAACATTTAACGTCCCAGGTCGCTATGTTATTGCCAAAACCCCCAGAAAAGTTGTTCATGTCCTCTAGTACTATCTGAATAAAAAGAACAGTAGAACAGGCCCTGTTTCGTCCTGAGACTCCAGGTCAGTTCTTAGCAGTGAGGGCATTCTTTTCCTTGATCCTAGATCGGTTGTCCAACTTGACAAAACGCTTCAGGTCTTCATAAGGGAGTGTCTTGGGATCTTTCCTCCGCAGCTCACTTAGTACAGGACGCTTGTCAAGCAAGTGCCACAGCCAGTCAGGATACTCAGAATCTGGTTGGATTTTCGGATCAGAACCCTCCTTGAGGATGTTTGCCCCAAACACTGTTGTACTCTTGAGCTCTTGGCTGAGAGCAGGAGTTTTGGCAGCATCAGCCGCTCCACCCTTTCCACCCTTCTTTGCCTTGCTTGCAATTGCAAGGCTTCTACTCTCTACCAATTGAGCAGCATTTCTCAGAATAACACCATGCTTTAACCCTCTTGTCCAAGACATCGCCATTCCTGGGTTGAAGTTTTCACTGCATATACACACCATGAGAATGAGACCTGATTGTAAAACTGGTGAAATCAGGGAAATACTGGTGCAGATTATAGAGTTCAGAAAATCAGCAAGCAAAGAATATATCTGAATTGAAGATCATTCAAATACACTGATCGACAAGCACCTTGAAAATATGAGCATGTAGTGAAAGGTCCAAGGCCTTCCTATGGTAGTTTGCTGCTGCTATTTAGTTTTCATAATTTAGAGTACTACAGCTCTGAGAGCTAATACAGGCATTATTTAAGGACTTAGGGCTTGTTTGGATGTACTCGTATCCATCTCAATCCACATGTGTTGGAGTGGATTGGGGTGGAACTTACATGTGGATTGAGATGGATATGAGTGCATCCAAACAAGGCCTTAAGGTATACCATTTCCTTTTTCTTAAGATGTTTGCTGCGTCAGTACATCTTTGTATTGAAAAGCATTGATAATGCCATCGTATACTTTCACCTGTTATTCCAGTGAATAACAGAATCAAGACAAATAAGGACTCCCCCCCCCGCCCCACCCCGCGACGACATGACATCCTCACAGGTTTCATAACAATTCTTGTGGTAGTTGGTTTAGGAAAATAGAAGTGCGTAATATGTTTGCAAAATGAAATAAAAGGGTAGTGCTACGGGAGAAATTTAGAAGTTCCACCGTCCCAGTCATGGCAGGCAGGAAGCTAGGCAAAAAAAAAGCACCTATTTGTATCACGAAGAACGAACCCTTGCACGGTAATCGGCAATAAGAATTCAATCATGGGTCATATTTGAACAGCACGGAAGCTGTTGAGTGCTGACCCTCGATAACATTTCCCAAATATGGAGGCCATGTAATCCACATACAGGTTCAGTAAACCGGCAATAAGGGTGTAACAAACATGCATACGTACACCCCATAATTTTCTCAAAAAGAAGAAAGAATCGAAGCAAGGAGGCAAATACATGCACAGTACACTTGTAACTAGACCAGATCCAAAGTACAAAAAGCTTAAGTTAGGGTTTGTGTGCTCGGCTTCGCACGGCAGGAACGGAAGAGAAGGGGCTGGCGTACCTGGTGGTGGGCGGTCGTCGCCGGCGAAGGAGACCTGGTCACCTGCCGTAGGGTGGCGGCGGTCGCCCAGCCGTCGGCACGAGAGAGAGACAGAGAGAGCGCAACGCGAGAGCTGAGGGGAACGGGAGAACGAAAGGCAGGGCCGCAGGGTAAACGCAGCCCAGGCTCCGGCCGGGCCGACACTGTTTGGAAGCCCAGGATCTTGGCCAGTTCTCGGCCCAGGATAAACTGGATCTGCCTGGCGGTCGCTTGGTTGGGCTCCAGGCTCGAGGCCAGTCCAGCGACTCCCCCGGTCCAACAGCCTGTGCTGCTGGCTGCTGCTGGCAAAAAGAGAGCTCGGCGCCCGCACCGCCCGTACGCTCACGTCTCGTTCACAGCGATCGACGCGCACTGCTCCTGGTTCCTCGGTGGAAAATCAGAAACACCCAGCGGCCCGTCGCCCCGTCCGTCGTGCTAAACAACAAGTTGGCGAAAAGCAGCGGCCAATCGAGTTGGGCGGCAGTTCGCCGCCGTCGGCAGAGCGCGCGCGCGCGCGCGTGGGCGTGTGAACGACCCCGCACATGACGCGATCGACCGGACCGACGACTACGGACAGCCAGCCAAGCCTGGCGAGGGGCAACCATGCGTGCAACAGCGATGACCCGCGCGCCGCAACCACATGGCACATGAGCACTCTCCGCCACGGATTCATCATATACTCCGTGCTAGAATCACACTAGCTAGCTAGGAAATGCTAGCGGTAGTCGTTGTACCCCGTACCCCTGCGCCTACGGTACGGTCTAGTGGCGGTCTCGCGCCGGAGGCACGGCACACGGATCACGGACCGTTGAGATGGGGTCCTTGTCCTTGTCTTTCCGATTCCGATCCTTGTGCGACTTTGGCAGCGACGAGGGGTTCGGCAGCCGCACCATGGATCGGACTAGGGAGCAACACACACTAGCTAGGCAGTAGGCACTGCTACGCGCGCGAGTTATTTACAGCGAGGGCCGTGTTGTTTAGATTGTAAGTTTTTTCACTCTCTTCGTCACATCAAATCTTTGACACATGTATGAAATATTAAATGTAGATAAAAAAATACTAATTATACAGTTTGATCGTAAATTACGAGATTTAATCTTTTGGCTGGTTAAAACATGATTGACAATAATTGTCAAATCTGAACAAAAAGTCTTCTGATCTTGAAATCATCGATTTCTAACCCATCTAAAAAAAAAAAAAAAGTCCGAGGTTTGAATTTGACCTCGGATCGATCGATCACGTCTACCGTACCCCGCGCTCTTGTACTGTTTTTAAATCAGGCCAGCTCAACAGTGAGGCCGAGTAGTCACCAGTCACCCCCAAGTCGTAGGTCGCCTGACGTAGACTCTGCACTGCTCGCTACTCCTCCAGTAGCAATAGCTAGCACTACTTGGCCTTAGTTTTCTGAGCCACACACCTACCGAACCTTTTTCTCCATGTCTGCGGATGAAGGAAATACGCGTGTTTGACCTCGATCGCTCGCTCCGGATAGGAATGAGAAGGACCCATCGATGCTGGCCGGTCAATTCGGTTCTAGGTGCGGCATTGCCATCCCCATCCATCCACCCGTCCGTCCATCGATCTTATACCCGCACCAGCCACTAGCGCGCGCGCTCGCGTCGCCGTCACACAGTCGCTTCATGCGCCGCGGGGGAGATCTCTCGCAAGTCGGGACGGGACCGCGCGCGCTAGCTCTTGACTCGCCACGCACGGAGGAATGCGGTGGTAGTTTCACGTCACGTTGCGCGCGCCGCGCCGCCTGCCGCCTCCGCGTGCGCGTACGTACGTGATGGAGCGTCGATCTGCGGCGCGCGGGGCCGGGCGGACGGGCGGTGCACTGCTCGTCGGTGACGCCGACGTCGTCCCTGCAGCCAGTGCCAGGGAGGCGAGGACGGGCGTCGTACGCCGGCGCACCAAACTAATAGGCGTCGGCTTTTCGTCACTGGTGCTTGGCGGGAAGGTGCGAGCTGGACGTCGCTCGCGGGTGTCCACTGGTCGAGATCGCGCGCGTTTAGTGGGCACTTCCCTTGGACCCCGTCCCCTCACCACTTCGCTTCGGAGTTGAGACGACAGGTGTAAAGCGCCGATCTGGTGGACCTCAGAGTGAAGGGGCATGCCCGGACAGGACAGCAAGAAACAGACACAAAGTTTCAACCCTTCGATTGTGGATGATCATGAAGTAGCCTGCCTTTTTTTTTCCTTAAAACATCCTGTGCACATTATATTATTGTACAAAGAAATACAGAAACACCTAATAACTTTAGTGTTGGGTGAATTTCACGCGGTGGCAAAGCTAAAGCAAATTTACCTTATGGATACGTAGAATTATGTTATAGACACTGCGTATATTGTGAGATTTTAGTCAAACGCACTATTTTTTCTTTTTTTTTCTTAGGGATACATTGGCACCCCAATAAACATTACCTAGCTTCACCCCCTGCTTTAGGTACAAGTCGTAGTCATGTACAACTCCATCACATATATACATACATCTAATAATTGTCATTCAAAAAACTCTTATATATATAATTTGATCGTCCATTTTGAGTATTGTACATTGTCAGTATATAACTGTACAAGATAGGCTCCGTGTGCGTCATAGATTCCGTACTTGCACAACATGTGGAGACCGGGGATGGCGTGTACGGTAGCAGCAGGGGCCAGCGAGGTGGCGACCATATAATACTGCAGGATCGGAGCAGACAGGGCGATAAAGCGCGCGCGATCTGTACGCGGTATCTTACTACAGAAACCACTGTTGCCAAATCAGGGGATGATCAGACGAAACAATACATTTTACACTGCACATGTCAGTTCGTAATCGCCGAAAGATATCTCGCAGCCCTCCCTTCTGCCAAGACGCGACGCCCAGCAGGGCGCGTGATTAGTTTACGACTAAAATATGGTTTGGGTAATGCACCCGACAGCTGGAGCTGCTGTTGGCCAACCTGGAGTAGTCTCTCTCTCTCTCCGACGTACGTTTCCATACACCCTTTTTTTAGTCAATCATGCTGCATTGCATAAAAAAAAAAGCATGTTCGTTTGTTGATTTCAGTCAGAGCTTATCAATCATGGTACAATATTTTTCTCTCACAATAAACCAACACCGGCCGGACTTATCAGACCAGAAACCAACCAGAAGAACGGGCTGAAAAACAATTCATGTTTGGATACAAATGAGCAGCAGCATTTGACGACTCCTCGATCAGGAATCCGGTAGTGTATATATAGTCCAGTCCACATCTCTCACCGTTGTTACACTGCTCCATCGTATATAGGGCACGAGGATTTTACCGAGGGCCAAATATCGGGCACTTATACAAAGATACTCTTTGCCGAGGGCTGACACACGTGAGCCCTCGGCAAAGAACTAGAGGTCGGCAAAGAGGTCTTTGTCGAGGTACGGCCTCTCGGCAAAATATAATATGGTTCAAATCTTGCCGAGGGCCTGGCCCCTCGGATTAAGATGCCCTCGGCAAAGTAGGTCCGCTTGGTCACGGCGGCCATTTCCGTCAAACTTTCTTTGAGGAGGGCCACCCGTTAAACCCTCGGCAAAGGTTCGACAATTTTTAAGTCTTTCCGAGGGCCCCACCACTGAACCCTCGGCAAAGTTTTTTTATTTTTATTTTTAAAATTCTTTGCCGAGGCCATAGGGTCGATCCCTGGAAAGAGCCCTACAAAAAAAATTTTGGTTTTTAGCCCAGTTTTTTAGCTGCTACAATACATTGTTTTGAACTCAATTTTAAAATTTAGGCCAATTTTGATTTTGTTTTGTATATTTCCTTAATTTATTTCGATTCTTTGATTTTTTTTGAATATGTCAAATTTGAGCTTGGTGCATGGAATATTGCAATGTAGTGTTTGAAAAATGTTATTCATGTTAATTGGTGCATGTTGAGTCCCTATCCACGAGCTGCATCAAATTTTCATGCATCTTGTTAGAACATGGCGACCGACTTACTTAGGAAAGTGTTTTAAAATTATATAAAATCCATCAGTCAAAAATCACGAAACTTGGCGAGATGTCATTTATCCCCCATGTGTGAGCTGTCTGGTAAAAATCCGACGGTTTAACGAGTTGCGCGTCGGATGCTTACCACAGCCTACATATCCATATCACATTTACACCCGACAAGTTTCTGTGATTTTTGGACTTCAGATGTATTTTATATAATTTAAAAACACCTTTCGACAAGTTTCTCGTCATGTTACGTGAAGAAGATGCCCAAATTTGATGCGAGTTCGTGGATAGGGACTCAACATACACCAAATACCATGAATAACATTTTTGAATCACTAAATTGCATTATTCCATCCACCGCAGCTCAAATTTGAAATATTCATTCAAAAATCAACGAAAAAGAAATAAATTAGGAAATATATAAAAAAAGTCAAAATTGACCCAAATTTTAAAATTGAGTTTTAAATAATGTATTATAGCACCACCAAAAAACTGAGTTCAAAAAACCAAAAAAAAAAAATTGCCGAGGGCTTAGCCTGGCCCTCGACAAAGAGGATCTTTGCCGAGGGCATGGGGCCAATGGCCCTCGGCAAAGAAAATTAAAAAAAAAATACTCCAGCTTCTGCTTTTCCTTCCCCACTCTCTGCTCCTTCCCGACGCTTGTCGTCCCTCCTCCGCAGGCGTTTTTTTTCACCGAGCGCCGCACCTTCTTCCCCGGCGAGAGAGATCTGCCGCAGCCAAGCAACCGTCGCTTTTGCAGCCCACAGGCGGCGGCACATCGTCCTAGGCGCGAGCCTCGCGACCCTCACAAGTGCTTTCGGCGCGGACGGCGGCCGGTCGCCGCCGGCCGCATCGCCGCCCCGCCGCCCCCCACCGCGATATCTCGCCCTCCGCACCTCCCTCCCGGATCTTGCTCCTCGCAGCGCTCTCACGCCACGGTGCGTGCCGCCGTCCTCGGTGCGTCAACCGCGTCTCCTCTCCAACTCGCCATCTCTCCTCATGGCATCTAGGGTTTCCCATCTCGATCCGGCTCTCGATCTACATTTCGTCGTCCCCTTGACGCAGGAAGATATACAACGTGTGCACGCAGAGGCCAGCGCAGACGACCGTCGTCGCAGCAGCTCTACCACAGTGCATCGGGAGCCGTCGTGGAGTACATCGACTCCACGGTGAGCCGCCTGCTCATAACGGGTCCGGTTGCCTATTTACCCATCCGCTACACACAAAGGTTCTTCTTAGTCTAACCATGCTCCTCACAAATTTCGTGATCATGCCCGAATCTTCCATACCATCCATGTCTCATTGGGCGGATCTAAGACCCCTGTCCCCTTCGCCTTATTCAGGTAGTATAAGCTTCCTGCTGTGATTATTTGGTCCGAACTCTGTTCACCTTCATTGTGTCTTCCATGCTGCAAATTATGACTGCTAGCTTTCCCTTTCATGTATTGCTTGCACGACTCACCAATAGCTTGTGATTACATCACGGCGATGACATACTTATCAACTTAATTGTGCATCATCTCTCGGTTCTATGCTTGGCATGACTGCTCTCCGTGCCGAGTATTTAACAAACTTTCACATATACCGTTACCTCGCCAAGCACATGCTTGTGACTTGAAGCAAGCAGCAACCGCATATTAGCACATGCTTGTGACAAGAAGCAACCCAACCGCATTTTATTTGCCCTCCTCTTTGTTTTTGTTTTCTTAATTATCTGTTATAGTGGCATAAATTAATTTGTTCTATCTTAAAAGTAAGTCCGATGAAGGGCGGGCCCTTTTTTAAAAAAAGTAAGTCTGATATTTTTCATTTGGCTTTTTAGTGTTGGCCAAGTAGGTAGTATCTCGCAATTGTGAGCGTGTCAAAACTTCATTGTCATCTTCACCATCCTCCCGCCTCAGATTTCGTGTTTTCGCTCGTACTTACCTCTGATGGGGCCAATAGCAGTTCAGTTTCTCCTTTTGTAGGTATATCTTGCTTTGCCTTTATGTCTCATTTGTGCATGCTTCTATTGTGCAAAGCAATGGCCTTTAGTTGCTCCTGTTTTTTGTGTTTCCTCACATTCTTATCGCTTGCCGGCTAGTCTAATTTCAGACCGATGTTATGTGTAGCTTTTCCTCCCTTTTTTTGCGAGTAACGGCACATTGTTAATTACAAAACTCCTTTTTGCTCCATACACTCCAATTTACAAAGAACGTTCCTAATATGCTTGCGGGAAGTATCGCAAGAGGTAATTGTGTGCAAATATTTGCATCTATCATTTATGCAATATTATGGATATGCTTGTGCTCACTAAAGCAAGCAACTATATAGTAGTACTTCGATATCTTACTCAGTTGGCTCTTGAACTACAAGAAACAAAAGTAGTTGCTCCTTTTGTAGGATTTACAGATGTCTGGTCACACTAACACTAGTGTTGTTAACGAGATAATCAAATAGGATGAAAAAAGTCATTTGTGCAACTGTTTTTTTCTTTTTCCTGTTACCAATCTTAAGATAGCAAAAGATCTTAACAAGTTAAGGTAGTATCGATCAATTTAACAAGGAAAGAAAGGAATGAAAAATGAATGACTTGCAAAAATATCGGCAAAAATATCCTCACGAGTCTCGGCCGGACGCATGCGTATGCTCGAACCACCGCCACTCACCATCAAGGCAGCGAGTCTCCCGATTCAAATCGGCATATGTAAGTGATTTTTCTTCTATTTAGTTTCACGCTTAACGTATGCTACTCACCACCGCCGCCTTTCTCGCA
Organism: Miscanthus lutarioriparius; assembly: GCA_904845875.1. Classification (NCBI taxonomy): domain Eukaryota; kingdom Viridiplantae; phylum Streptophyta; class Magnoliopsida; order Poales; family Poaceae; genus Miscanthus; species Miscanthus lutarioriparius. The sequence goes on along the minus strand of CAJGYO010000003.1, from coordinate 7,697,061 downwards.
GGAGAGGTGCGCGCCCGGACGAGGATGTCTCGATGTTCACGGCGTGGGCTATGTCCCACTGCACCAGGGTGGCCGGCGACGTCACACAGGACCCGGCTGCCCCTCGCGAGGCATACTCCGACCCTAACGTGTACACTAAAGTCCGTGGAGTACACGTCGGCGGTGCAAAGCGGCGTATGCACGGGCGAGAGTACGACGTCCGCACCGAGCCCATTGATGCCGAGGCCATCATGAGGCTCGGTGGCGGCGGAAGCACTCAAGGACGTGGATTATCGCCGCCATCGACCCCACCCCATTAGACTCGAGCCGCCTCCGAGCACGAGCACGAGTTCCAAATTTATATACGCTCACTCGGCCTACTCCGACATCTGCAGCTGGTCGATATATCGAGGTAATTCTTGTTTTACTCGTCGTAAATTAATATTCTCACACTTGAGTTAGTTTTGCATTACTGAAATATTGGAGTGCAATATTGCAGGCCCGTTTGACGAGAAGACGGCGCAGATCACGGCCCTCACTTATTTGGTGGCAGGCCTAGGGAGGCCCAGGAGGTCGATTGCGAAAATGATGCAAATCATGCAAGCTCTTGGGCGTAAGACGGGGTGTGCTGCAGATGTCGACTCTCCGCCTCCAAAGCCGCACGCGCGTTTAGCTACTCCTGTAAGCGTTAAAGTTCACTTCTCGCTTGTGTGACATAGAAACCCGAGAGAACACTAGCTACCGATTTGCTTGTAATGACATAGAAACCCGACAACACTAGCTATAAAAAAAATTTGATAGGTTTCGTCTAAATACTAAAACTGTAGTCCTAGAATAATTACGCAATCTCACATAAGCATATAATTGTTTATGCAATAACAAAAGTTCTAATAACCCCCCGCAAGTCCACACGATTACTCGAGGCTTCCACACACCACCCTCGACGCAGAGGCCGATTGTTGGGAAGGTTGGTGACGCAGAGGCGACGGTTGGAGAGGTTGGCCACCTCAATGTCGGATTTGAACTTGTGGACTTGACACTTGAGTTAGATTGTGGACTTATGGAATTGTTGAATTTGGACTTGTGATGATACATGTGATGATCTATGTGATATCAGTGAGATATATGTGATATTTGTGAGATATATGTGATGATTGTGATATTTGTGGGATATTTCTATTGTTGAATATATATATATATATATTTTTATGCCATGGAAAAAGCAAAAAGAAATGGTGGAATGTTGAAAATTTTCATTTGGTCTTTGCCGAGGGCCTTCACCATAGCCCTCGGCAAAAAAAAATCCTGAAAAAAATTAAAAAGCGAGGTCTTTGCCGAGGGCCTTCACCATAGCCCTCGGCAAAAAAAATCCTGTGAAAAATTAAAAACAGTCTTTGCCGAGGGCCTTCACCATAGCCCTCGGCAAAGAAAAATCCTGAAAAATTAAAAATGTGTCTTTGCCGAGGGCTGTATGTCACCCCTCGCAAAGACACACGTGAAAAAATAACCATGAACCTAACGACTACTTTACTTTGCCGAGGGCGCCGTTAGCCCTCGGCAAATACTATGCCGAAAGTGCCCGATAAAGGCCCTCGGCAAAGAGTCCTTCGCCGACGTTTTTTTTCCCGAGGGTTCTTCATCGAGGGCTGCCTCGGCAAATCCTTCGCCCGACGGTCGAAGAGCCTTTGCCGAGGGCTTCAGGCCCTCGGCAAAGACCCTGCGTCCAGTAGTGTTACCTGCTCCATCGTATATATACGAGCGATTTCTTGGTTATTATATATTTATACATATATTCTCTGTGTGCCAAGTCAAAGCCTAGAGGTGAGCTTTTAACCTAACAGCATAATATGATATGGTTGTGTGGGTGATGAACTGATGATGCGTGGATTAGTACTGGATCAGCATCGAGATCTTGGAACACTGGACTGGAGGTGGGGAGACGTTGCCCTGCACCACGTCATGCATATCCCTAGCTATCCGAGTTGTCCGCTGGGGATCGGAGAGAGGTGTGGTGGCTAGGGCGGGCATGCTTAGCTTTGATCTGGATCACTACAAAAAATTGGCGCGTAGTAGCTAGCTCAGCAAGACATATTGTAGTGCTAGACTGGTAGTGGCTGGTACTTCTTTTTTTCTTTCACAAGCTTATTGGTTGGGAAAAGGTTGGTTTTGTCTAGTTACTATGCGTTAGATTTTGTTCATGTGGAATACATGCATGATGAAGAGGCCCACACCCAACAAAACGGGAAGGAACCGGCGCAGTATAAGCCGTGTCTCAGTGGAGGTTTTATGTTTAGTTTCTATTACAACCATATTTTAGAGATAGTGTAGAAGAGTTTTCATCCTCATGAAACTGCCTCTACTCCTATAAAACTTTCATCACCTCTCTTTATCAACGTAGTGTCATGTCAGCGTATTTAACGCCCATTGAATTCTATGAAACCCCTCCATTGAGATTGGCGTGGATAATGTAAGTTTAACAAGCTGCGTGAGCTGGGTTTGGTAGAGGTAAACATGCTGGACACTACTGAACACGATATGATGTATTTTTGCTATTGATCAGGCAGGCGTTTTTTTTTAACAGGACGGAGAGAGAGAGAGAGAGAGAGAGAGAGAGAGAGAGAGAGACAGAGAGCGCACATGGCGCTCTGCAGCGAACCACGGTGGTACGTGCAAGTACCACGGTAATGTCGGCTCCCTGCCCTGCCCTCCCCCTTCTTCTTGATCCCCCGTCCATCTATCTGTCCTTGCTCCTCTGGACTGGAGACTTAGAGCCATGCACTGCCAACCCAACAGCTCGGATCTGCATCTCGATCGTCCCCTCGCCTGTCGTCTCCCGGTGGGTGCGCGCGGGTCTGCGGGCGTGGCCAGCCAGCCGGCTGCCCATGCGTCTCTGGCGCGTCGTCAGGACTACGCTAGCTTGCATCCACACGTGGGACAGTAGGGTATTCAGCACGGAATTAATTCAAACTGACTGCGATCGAGTAGTGCCAATATAATCTGTTCGAGCTTATCATTAGGGCTTCTAGAATCTGTATTTGGAGGTATAGCGTAGCGTGTTTTAGTAATCCAAGCCATGCATGCATGCGCGTATAGACTATAGCGCGCGGTGCCAACGAGGAGAAGCGCGCATGCACGCACGACGAAGAGGACGTACCGTAGAGAAAATCCGCCGCCCGTGGCCCCGTCCTGCTGCGCGCGCACAGCCACAGGCCACAGCAACAGCACAGCCGCTCGCCTGCTCCGGTCCCCCGTCCGTCGGCGTCGGCGCACGCCGCAGCGAACTGCGGCGTGTCCTGGATCGGATCTCGTGCGTGCATGCCCAGCTAGGCATGGCGGCCGCTGCTCGAGCGCCCACTTTTGCCACGTACTACGCGCACGGATGATGGATGCATACACCTACAGCTCGATCGATCGACTGCATTTATTACAGCTGGATTGCTTTTAATTAATTAGCATATGATGCATGACCCGACCAGCTGTAGCGGCCATAGCTCCGACTCCGATCAGTCATCAATCGTTGTGAATTGTGATTGCTCGACTCGCCAGCTGCTCCAATCCACTTCCAGTGTGATTGTTCTTCAATGCTAACTGAACCGATGTAGTACGTGTACAGACTACAGAGATCCTGTATAGGTACAGCACATGCATCGTTTTTGCGATCGAGTAGCATCGAGCATGTCTACTGTACTGCACTTTATATATGCATTGCAATGGTCCCCAAATAAAAAGAACATCTTAAAAAACAAAAGAAGCCTTATATATCCATATCTCTGTGGACGATGAAGATACACATGCATGTCCATCGATCCGATCATTTATTTGCAAGCTGATACTACAAACATACAAATGCCGCCTGCACCGCCGGTACCTGCTGATACACACACCCCCCTAAGCATGTATTATGTCTAGTTACATAGTACAAACTATGTATTAAAAAAAAGCCATAACGACTTAAAACTTAGAACGGAGAGAGTGTAACTTTAGATCTGCTCAAGATCAAATTATCTTGAATTTAATTAGATTTATAGAAAAGAAATAATATCAAATATGACTCTAAATATATATATATATATATATATTCCATAAAACTTATTTACTATGATAAATAGTAGTATATTTTAATATAAATGTGACGAAACTCCATATTATTTGACCTAGCACTATTCTGAAAATTGCATCATTCTTGGATGGAGGGAATACGTTTTATATATCCTTCTCTTGCATTGGCCTCTGGAGGGTTGTGTCATTCTACAATTGGTATAAAGTGCAACATATACCGAGTGGTGGATCCATGGACCGATCCTTTCTCCTAGATTTAATCACCGCGCGCTCGGATGCATAATATTATAATAACAAAATAAAGAAGAGATATATATAATAAGGTCAAGGGCCATGCTTCTCCAATCTCCATTCTAGTGGATCGTGGTGGAAAACTTATATAACGGGTATATGACTTTTGTTAGGGATATAGTTCGTACGTGTCGTAGTCAGTTATTTACAGTCTGTGTTACATTATTATACAGGGCAAGCATATCTGTATCCTGTGACCAGGATGCAAATTCCACCTCTTTTGTGTTATTTGGGGGGTTGTTCTAAACTTGCTAATAAAAGTAGACTGAAAAAGGCAAGACATGCTTGATTAATTTAGAGGGGAAGTAAATGAGCTAACTAATAGCTTTCCCAAAAACTATTGGTTGCCCACTTGGGTATTGCCACCTGTGACATACTCAATTCCAACTCTGTAATCGATCTGTAACTACCTTAGTAGCTTCTTTTTTTGAGGGAAACCTTAGTAGCTTCTTGTTACCGACTTCGATGGATCCTACTATATAAATGGGATATACGCAGTTTATTATATATAGGTTTTTAGAAAGTTGCTATATTTTAGGTGTCCGAAATTTTAGGAACTTTCAGGTAATGATTTTACACAAACAATTAGTATAATTAAAAGGCTCACAAGAGATAATTTATATTTTTTCTATAGTCAAATAATGATAAAATTACATGTTGTTTGAACAATAAAAAAACAGACACCTAAAATATAGAAGTGGAGGTTTTATGCTTCCCAAAATTGTTTCACTACTTGTATTTAGTCAGCATTGACATAGTAAGTATATTTAGTTTTGTGTCTATATTTTTTCTCCCATTTGGACACATGCATCTAACAATTTTTTTTTTCTCTGTAGCTTCTTAACTAATTAGTCTTTCCATTCTAAATATAGGTCATTTTATTTTTGTCCTAGTTAAATCTATCTAAATCTAATCATATGTATAGAAAAAATACACCAACATATATATATATATATATTTATACATTATAGAATTAGTTTTATTAAATCTACCATGAAATATGCCTTAATAGCGTATTTATCTTGTGTAATATGTAATTTATATAAATTAATCAAAATTATTTTTTATGTTGGAGGAACTTAAAATGACTTACTTCCTCTGTACTCGAATAAATCAATTGTAGAGTTGTTCTAAGTCAAATATTTTAAAGTTTAACGGAATTTATAGGAAAGAGCTAACATCAAGCTAGATTTATGACACCAATTAAATTAATATCATTAGATATACTATAAATATATTTTCATATATAATTTATTTATTTGGTGTCACAAATATCATTGTATTTTTATAAAAGTTTAACTTAAGACAACTCTTAAAACTGATTTATCCCTAGATAGAATGTTTGAAAACGAGAGAGTATACATGATTTCCGTCCATTCGGACAGAGAAATTAAAGGTAATGCAAGTACTAATATATGCCGGAAGCTTCCATGGAAGCTTCGTGTCTGAATTTTTTTCTGTCTGGAACCGAAAGATCCAGCTGTACAATTCCGCAGTACGGTTACTGTCCCCGTCTCGCGGTGCAGGCACACATCATATCCCCGCGCCGCGCATGGCCCATGAGCGCCACTAAACAACTCTCGCTCGCTCGCATGCATCATCCTACAGATAATACCCTGATCGACCTAATCTGCTAATCATCGCACGAACGTCAACGAAGCACAGCGATGCAATGCAACGCATGCATTATCGTCGGTGTGCAGCTAGTGACGAGCTGACGAATAGACGACGATGCGCTCCCCTCCGGCCCTGCCGCTAGCAAACTGTATTGCTTGCAGAAGCAGGGCAGCTCTCGACCGCTTACTAGCTCGTCAGACCGATGGAGACCGATAATTGCCACGTACTGACGTACTCTTTGCTGCCATTATTTGCAACAAAAGCGTACTAGTTTTTTCGTCCGATCGTACTCCCTCCTCCGTTATGTGCCAATGGATCGGCGGAGAGAATAATATACAATCTCTTCCGATCGGCGGCGTGATTTGTCGGTTGCGTCTCCTGGTGGACGTCGTCGTCGCCGTCGTCTCTGCCGTCGTTGAGATGATCCGGCCGGTCCGGGCATATGGCTGCATGCATATGCTCGCAGATGCAGCGTGTCCCTGGTTCCGGGGTCGGAGCGGTTGCGCGGCGTCGCGGATGGCCGGCAACTCTGTTGCGCGGCCGGGGGACACCATGGCACTGGTAGACTGCTAGTTGCATGCATGCAGATGCCTTCATGGCATGTATATGGCCTCCATTATTTGTTCCATCTATCGTCTGGACGTCGCGTTTCATCTTTCACTACCGTACCGTACCCTCGGTTTTTTCGTACTAGTGAAATATAAGTAAATTGCTCACTTCTCTCCGTCAGTTAATCTTTTGGGTTGAATTGATCGATGCATATAACTTAATATGGTATCAAAGCCAAAGATCTCGAGTTTGAATCATGATTAGCGCAATTAAATAAAATAATTATTGCTCGCTCCTATTCCACATATGAGGCCTGAGGGAGCCTTCACGTGAGGGGGAGTGTTGGAATATAAGTGAATTGCCCACCTCTCCCATCAGCTTAAGTTTTTGGGTTGAATTGGTCGGTGCATGCAACTTAATAACTAGTATATATATGAACTCATGTACGTATTTGGATACAGGATATATATACGGACTGTGTGCACCTACTATACGTACGCACGTACGTACATTCTCAGGTACAGTACTGGTTTTGCACTCGATCGATCTGCTGTACAGCTAGCTGTTCCAGAGGAGAGCTCTCGTACGGAGTTTGCGCGTGCGACACATTCATTAGCGAGCTCTACACACACACGCACGCGCGCCATGAATAGTCCATGATGGATGGGGTTAAATGGAACGGGCCATGCATCTATCTACCTCAATTAAGAGCGCTGATTGCATCGTCACGGCTGCAAGCTGGCCCTAATGAGTAATGAACTTTTTCTTCCCCGGCCGGCCTGTACCGCTGTACGCCTGTACGTGCCTGTACCGACCCACCTGGCGACCCATGCTCATCATCAATACTCCCTTTGTCCCAAAATAAACGACGTTTTGGGTTTTCGTCCACACCTTTGGCGACCTTCAAATAAATTTGTTAAAAACTCAAAAGATCTTTTCGATCTAATTAATAAATATTTATATATTTTAATATATAATTGCTTCTCGGGAGCACTGCTGCTGCCTGACGACGGTTTGATGACTTGATGGCCTAGCTAGCTAGGACGATGGCACAGCAGCAGTATCTGTCTGAATTCGATCGGCGTCGTTTATATATGTTCATCAGTTCACGCATGCACCAGTGCTCCGGGAGTAATATCAGTCAGCTAAGCCAGTCAGGTCTTCAATTCCCTATCACACACATGCATGCATGGTCATTACTCATTAGCATTCGAAAACTCGTTTGTTTAAAACCACGGGCTGGCTACCAGTTTGTTCATCGTATTTGCTGAAAAGTGGCCCATCGCTTCGTTTTTTTTTGGGCGTTTATATTAGTTGAAAGCTAAACGATCGAGGTCACCGACCTGTGTGTGTGGGGGAAAAAGAGAGGAGGTCACCCGGTCCGCCAGCCGGCTCACACGCGGCAACACGGTAGTTTTTTTTGCCGGCAAAAAAGGAGGCGATCAGGGCAGAGCGAGAGAGCACGGGCTACGGCGCCGACCAGCGGTTTTCTGGGCGAAATCGAAACGCGAACGGACGCGCGGGCGCGGTCGCGTCTCGACACGGGGGCACACGGCAGTCGGCACGCGTCGAGGGAAACAAGGAGAAGGCGGCGAATCCGGGCGGGTGGAGACTACTACTGGATCGAAGAGGGGTCGAGCCGAGGGCACATCCCTGTCGCCAAGTCAAATTTAGCGGTGCCGGTGCGGCGGGTGACCGGGGGAGCAGAGCCGAGCGGCCGAGCGGCCGAGGGGGGCTCTGGAAAGGTAGGGAAGCGCGGCCGTAGGCATCAGACACGGACCGCGCGGTGACGTCCGTCTCGGCCAGACTGGCTGCTGACCCCGGGACGCCCCACGCCGGCCCCGAATCATGCATGGACTTTCCCTCCTCAGCTCCTGCTAGCTGTTCTATTCTACCGCGCTCGACACATATCCCTGTCGAACTGAACTTGAACAAAAAAAATTGATGGAGACGGGCAGTTACGTTTTACTCGGTCGTCAGTCGGGTCAGGTGGACGCACCTAGTCAGTCACCTAACGATAATAATAATATATAACGATAATACTACTTATTTGCCTCGCTCGGTGAAAAAGTCATGTACATATATGCCAGCGCTACTCACCGGCCAGACGCTCGTTTTGGGGGAAGGACTGGTTGCTGCATGCATGCAAAATGTGCTGCTATGTATGTGAAACTCCTAGTCCTGTACATGTTTCCGCGTGTAGGAAACTTTTAGCGAAGGCAGGGCTCCAGCTTTCGACGGAATTATTACTACTTTGAGATGGATTGGGACTCCACTGACCCACCGTCGAATCCTGAGGATATATGGGCGGAAAAAACACCCAGCAATGAAACTGACCCCCTTAGCCCCATTTCAACTGATTTCATTTTGTTATTTTCTATCACGTACACACGTAGATGCATATATGTATACACACTCTACGCTTATGGTCCTATGAGCATTTTCAAAATGGCGTGAGCCAGCAAAACTTGGAATTAACGAAGTCATCACAGATGCTTCGCAGTTGACAAACACGCCGCCTATCATTAAAGAAAAACATCTTTAAATCCTAAAATAATAAAAGAGAAAACTACCAGCATTGTTTGACGAACAACGCCGTCTACCCTTAAAAAACATCTTTAGATCCTAAAATAATAAATTGAGAAAAATACAATCACTCGGTCGGGAATTTGAACTCAAGTGGTCCAGTTCCACTATGAAAAATCCAACGAGGTCAGTTCGTATGGTCCTATGAACATCTTCGAAAGATTGAGCCAAGTACATAAGTCACTATAAGCGCTTAACAGGCCATCTACCATTGAAATAACAACGCCGTTAAATTATAAAATAATAAATACAAAAGGATACAAAGACTAAGTCAATAACTTGAACCTCAAAGTACAGGTTCCACCACCAGAATTCCAACCAGCTAAGCTCACTTCATATTTTTGGTTTATTTAGTTTTTGGAACAGTTTGCAAAATTTGGTTTATTCATTTATTACCCCGGCATACACGATACTCAACCAATTTTTTTTAAAAAAGCACATTCGCAGAACAGTTTTTGGAACAGTTTTTTTTGAGAGGTACCATTTTCTAGTTTCTAATAACCCATACATTAGCATAAATAATTATTACGATGACACTTCCTGAAAATCATGTAACTATACAATTTTCAAATATCTAATCAACACTCCAGCGTGATTCTCAAAAGGGAAAAAAATCTAACCTAGATAAAGAAAAAAGATCGCTGGTCTCTCTGTTCGGACTGCCATTCCACTAAAAAGGTCACCGGCCAGTGACCACCGAGGGAGCTGCGGCATACTCGTAGTGCAAGTGCTGCAGTACGTATATGTACCCGACCGTGCGTTTGCCCGACGAGACGAGACGACAAAGCAAAGCGAGCGACCTCACCGTCACCGCCCGTGAATCCATCCATCCATACACGGTAGTAGCTAGCTTCTCAGTTCTCACTGGCCACTCACCAGGACAGGTCAGGGCCAGGCAGCACCTCTCGCTCTCGCCGCATCGCCTCGCACCTCTGGAAATCCGACTGGCGTTGCCATCTCTCTCCCTCCCTGGAACACGTGGAACCGCGCAACCGTACCGTACCGCGCTTTTCCGCATCCGAGGCCCGCCCCCACCTCCGCTCCGCCAGCGCTATATATGGCCACAGCCTCGAGCTGCCACCTCGGGTAGTTAGCGCGGACTTGAATCATCCCCCACCGTCCTCTGAGCCTCTGATCTTCAGCAGCTGAGCAGAGTCAACCACGCACCAACCAGTTTCACAAGCACCTGCCGGCTGCCGCGGGACGAAGGAAGGAGTTGGGCAGCGCAGCAGCGGCATCGTCGCGATGGGCGTGCTCTTCTCATGCCCCGTGGAGGAGGAGGAGGACATGCCGGCGGGAGCTGCCCTTCCGGCGCCGGGGTGCGGCGGCGGCGGCAATGCCGGCGTGGAGCCGACGGCGCTCAAGCCGTCGCTGGCGGGCTCCGGGAAGCTTCGGTTCGAGCGCTCGCTCGGCAGCCTGATCAGGCGGGAGCAGCAGAGCCCCAGCGCGCGCCTGCAGGTGGATGCCACCAAGATCCCCGCCACGTCGCCGCGCGCCACCGTGGCGCCCGTGCAGCCGGTGATGCCAAGGGAGCTCGCGCGGACCAGGGTTCGCCGACGCCGCGGCCGCGGCCCCGCCGGAGAGCCCCAAGCACGAGGCGGCCGCCGTGACGGTGCAGAAGGTGTACAAGAGCTTCCGCACGCGCCGCCGCCTCGCCGACTGCGCCGTCGTCGTCGAGCAGAGCTGGTGCGTGCGCCGCCCTTCCTACACATAATACTTCTTCTGCCTCTTCTTCCAGAATCCGCGTCCGCATTGCGCCGCGTTCGTGTGCTTGCTAGACGCTGACCCGTGCGTCTCGATCGATGCGATTCCTGCAGGTGGGAGCTGCTGGACTTCGCGCTGCTCAGGAGGAGCTCCGTCTCATTCTTTGACATCGAGGGGCAGGAATCGGCGGTGTCCAAGTGGGCGAGGGCAAGAACCAGAGCTGCCAAGGTTCGGTTCGCATCATCTCCAGCCCGTCCAAAAGCTGTCTTCTCTCAGCATTCCCAGTTCTTCCGATATGAGATTATTACTAACGGCATTCGCAAATCACACCAAATTCAGGTTGGCAAAGGGTTGTCCAAGGATGAGAAGGCCCAGAAACTTGCGCTGCAGCACTGGCTCGAAGCTGTGAGTATTTAGATATATTGCTGTCAGTTAGGCGCCATGTGAAGCATGTGCTCATCTGAAACTCTGAAATTTGACGAACAGATTGACCCGCGCCACCGGTACGGTCATAACCTTCACTATTACTACGACTGCTGGCTGAGGTGCGAGAGCAAGGAGCCATTCTTCTACTGGTTAGTGTCCTTATCTGAACTGAACATGACATTTTTATCTTCTTCTAGATATTTCATCAGCTATTGAAAATCTGACTTTCTTGTGCTTGCCTTGTTCAGGCTGGACGTTGGAGAAGGCAAGGAAATCAATCTTGAGCGGTGTCCTCGGTTGAAGCTTCTGAGCCAGTGCATCAAGTACCTTGGTCCGGTAAGCCTACACAAATTATTTGGAGATGGTATCTCGAGAGACTGCCTGCTGAAAAAAAAATCAGAAAATAATGATCCAAGCTGTATTTGTGCAGAAAGAAAGAGAAGAGTATGAGGTTGTGATTGAGGATGGCAAGTTTATGTTCAAGAAGAGCAGGCAAATCCTCGACACATCCGGTGGACCAAGAGATGCCAAGTGGATCTTTGTTCTAAGCACATCCAAGAATCTGTATGTTGGACAGGTAATTTTCAGCCGCCTTGGTGCTGCCAATAACACAAAGTAGCTTCTTGGATCACCATCTCATCATGTAACTAAGACTGTCCATGAATCCCAATTGCAGAAGAAAAAGGGCACATTTCAGCATTCGAGCTTCCTCGCTGGAGGAGCTACATCTGCTGCCGGTCGACTAGTTGTCGAAGATGGCATCCTGAAGGTACAAATCTGCCTAACATCTAGTGGTGCTTATGCAATTGTTTCCCATCCAATTCAAAGTTTGCCAGATAATAACGAAACGCTGATACATTCAGACATTTTTTCACAGGCTATTTGGCCACACAGCGGGCACTACCGCCCAACTGAAGAGAACTTCCAGGAATTCCAGAGCTTCCTCAAAGACAACAGTGTCGACCTCACTGATGTCAAGGTGAGCACTCTTCAGAGATGTGCCATGCTTCAAAATTTTTGCCTGTTGTATTCAGCATTCTAAACTGTTCCGACGTCAATGCCGCAGATGAGCCCAGATGAAGACGACGAGGAGTTCTGGAGCAGGCTCAGAAGCATCCCCTCAGACTGCTGCGCCGCTGCTGACAAACCTGAACAAGATCAACAGGCCGCAGCTCAAGAAACCAACCCTTGCCAGGCACCTCAAGAAGCCACTGAATCGACCACACCTGACGAAGTCTCACAGCAGGAAGAAACAAGCAAGAGTCTCAGTCCCACTGCAACTGTCACGAGGCAAGATTCAACCGAGGACGCCGAGACCTCAACGTCCGACCACCGTGCCCTGTCCGAAGATAGTCAAGAGGAGAACAACGCCGCCGCCGCCGCCGACGACAATACGGCCGTGCCGAGGGAGAAGATCCTGCAGAGGATCAGCTCGAAGAAGGAGACCAAGTCGTACCAGCTGGGGAAGCAGGTGTCCTTCAAGTGGACCACGGGCGCGGGGCCCCGGATAGTGTGCGTCCGGGACTACCCGTCGGAGCTCCAGCTCCGGGCGCTGGAGCAGGTGCACCTGTCGCCGCGGAGCGGCGCCGGCGCCGGCGCAGCCGGGGCCGGGGCCGGCAGGGCGGCGTCGTCCCGGTTCGCCTCGCCGCAGCGGTGCAGCAGCCCGGTGGCGGCGAAAGGGCGCCGCGAGCTGCTGGCGCCGGGGGATGCGGCAGGGCGGCGTCGTCACGGTTCGCGTCGCCGCAGCGGTCGCGCTGCGAGCCGCTGACGCCGAGGGAGTTCCGGACGCACCTGATGGCGAGAGGTTAATCGGATCGGATCAGCCATTCAGCAAAGCAACCGACGGATGGAGATTGGAGAGACCCTTTCTTTTCTTTTCTTTTCTTGTGCATAGAAGAATAAGATGGGAGTGAAAAATTGCTTCCCGTGTAGATCTTTGTAGAGCGCTACACATACGTGAATACCTAATCAATACAGAATTCTTTCATTCTTTTGGTATCCTGATTATGATAATGATCTAATCCGATGAAAAATAAACATGCAGACTTTCTAATCCGATGCACGTTTTTCATTTATACTATTTTCCTTAAACCAATGAAGGATCTCGATTGATAGTGCCTTACTCTGAAACTTTGTGCAGTGGTGTTCGTCTGATTTTGGTGTACAAGTACAAATGCCTGCAAGATGTACAGTAAGTGATTGACAAGAAGACCATGCAAACACTACATTACATTGAAGTGACCTTGCACAAATGAATCATATCTGCTACAGAAGGATAAGAACTTGATTACATTATAAAAAATTAATGCCATTGTTGGGACTAAGTATGAAAACCAATCATTAGATTAATTTTATTTAAGAAAAAAGACTGGCTACCAAAGGACTTGAATACTCTAAGATAATTTTAATATTTTTATTTTGATAAAACAACTTGAATAGATACTTGTTTGATTAGATACAAAATTAAATTGGCATTGTTGGGGCCCTCTCAAAATGAGAAAGCACCCTCCAAAAATTAGCGTATGCTGCTATTTGTGGCGTGCACACGGTATTCTTTAGTAAAAGGCGAAAGAATAGTTCGCTTTGTGCTCACCACGCAGCTGCGTGTTTTTTTCAGCTGCCACCCGCCCTCTCATATAGCCGGCGCCCAGGCTCGTCCCAGTTCAGCTAGTGAGGTGGTGCTAAACGGCAGGAAGCCAGCCAGCAGCTCCGCTTCCCTTCTTCTGTGCTTGCCAGTGCTACAAAGCTACAGCCCGCGGGCCTCTCCACGAAAGCTCACCTCGGCCCTAGCCCAGCAACGATATCAGTTTTAAGCCCACCTGCGCTAGGGCTTTCCCACTGGCCACTGTCGACGTAGCTCTCCCGCGAAAAAAAAGAGAACAGCTTCCCATGGTTGGAGCCAAACCAAATATGTGAAGTCAATGACACGCTAATAGTTTTTTCCTCAGCCAAAGAATTTTTATAATAAATACTATTGATATTTTGAAAAGATAACCCTAGGTTTAGACTAAATGAAACTTTCTTAATTTCAACTAGTTTCTTTTCAGAGAAAATAGTATCTACAGCCTTTGTCTGGGAAAGTATTCTTTCGCCTGTTACTAATAAAAAATATTCATAGTTATAATATCAAAAACAAGTGTCATTAGATTCTTCATGAAATGTATTTTTCATAGTATATCGTTTGGTTATAATATAGATGATATATTTGACCAAATTGGAGAGTACTTCCTCCATAAGATGTTTTAGCATTTCTAGACATACATTTTGCTATGCATCTACATATACACTTATGTCTAGATACATAGTAAAATTAATGTATTAAAAAAGTCAAAACGTCTTATAATTTAGAATAGGATGAAGTAATTAATAACTCGTCAAAAAGGCGAGAATTATATTCCTTGTGGACAGAAGTACTGACAAATAATGGTGAAGTTTCGTTCATTACTGCCGCGACACGAGTGCACGTCATGATTTCAGTGGCACATCTGCCGAGCTAGAACCACCCCCTAAATTTATACATCCACAGCACAACGATAATCTTTTCCGGCAAAACTGAGAAGAGTCGACTGGATGGGCTCACTAGAACAAGTCACCATCGACTCCTCGAGGTTACAGCTACTCGCCAGACTGAACAAGCAACTGCCTCTCACGTTTTAGATCGGGCACAGCGGCCATCAACAATGAACCATCAGTAGTCCTTCATTGGTTTCAGTCTTCATGTTTCCTCTTTCTTGCCCGATCTCTTTTCTTCTGCTCTTTTCTGGCTTCTACTTTCTCATCATGTCCCTCGTCCCTCGTCCTCATCTTCGCGAGACGTCTTGCTTTGAACACCTGTTATGTTTGCATATAGTTGAGATGGATACGAATAGTTTGGGCAGGGGCTGGTCAGATTGCAAAACCAGCTGGTTATTTCAAATCAAACAGAAAAAACAACTCAAGAAGTCAAACCTTTGTAATATCTTTAGTAACTTCTTTATCACTGCACTCGTAGGCCTCCAACTGCTTCCCCACAACATTTTCTATCTCATGTAAAAGACATATATCCTTCTGCAAACACAACCAGATAGGTCCGCAAGTTCCAAAAAGACAGGCAGTTGTCAGACATGATGCAAAGGCAAAAACTGAAGCACTGTTCCAAGAAAATCATGAGTATGCTGCTTCATTTAAATTTCTGAAATTGATCACTCGTCATGCTAGCACTAGAGGGGAGAGGTACAACTCATTAACAGGTAGCCTACAGCTTTTGTTACATAATACTCACTTTAGGCAACTAGAACTATTTCTTCTATAGGTATTGTTCAACCAACCTTCTTGTTAAGTAATTTTATATGTAAATTACATCAACAGAAAATTAAGCTAGAGTTTTCTTTAAAATGATAGAATTCAGCAAACCTGTGTAACAAAGCTTATAGCAAGCCCTCCCCTCGAAGCTCTTGCAGTTCGTCCAACCCGGTGAATGTAATCACGTGGAGACCTACAACAAGTAAAAACAAGAACTTTAAAATGACAAAGTTCAAAAGAAAAGTGTTTACAAATAATTATAATATATTGCATAGTATAAACACACATTGGCATGACATAGTTGATAACTAGATCAACTGTTTGGATATCCAACCCACGACTGCCCACATCAGTGGCAAGCAATACAGGAACCTGACCAGATTTAAACCGGTTAAGTGCTAAGAGCCGCTGTGCCTGAGACTTGTGAGAGTTCAAAGCAACAGCAGGGTAACCAAGTTCTTCCAGCAGCAGATCTAAATATTGGCAGACTCTGCAAAAGAATGGAAGCAATTCAGGTAAATGAGGTGAAGGCATCAAACTTTAAAATGAATAATGTCTTACATTTTTGGGAGGAAAGAAGATAACACTCCACACAAATCACCTACCTAAAACATAATCCAATGCAACTTTGGCTATAGGAACACCCTAGTAGAAAATGCCACAGAAGCCTCACTAAAGTTTGCGACAACAACCTCAAAAAGAAGAAAAGCAATGGGTATTTCTTTTAAACTTTTAAAGAATAAAGAATTAAAAGAAATGGCGACAGAATATATATTAGTTTCTAGCACATAATAATAACTAAATAATGAGGAGACACACAACCAGGATGATTCTGATTCTACAACATTAGCAATGACTAGTTATTGTGTGGGAGAGCATATTTCCTGGAAACTCATGTTTAGGGACTTAGGAGACCATACTTGCAAGTTGAGACAAATACAATGGCTGAACGGATAGGGTCTTCCTTTTTTCCCTTCATAACTGACAAAAGATACCAAAGATGGAGCTCTTTTCCCTCAGGAGGAACATGAATGTATTGCTGCTTTAAGGTTTCTACTGTCTTGAACCCTTCATATGCTTCAAAAAAGTATGATTTGTTGCCGGAAAGTTCAAGCAAAGATCTCAGATTGTCTGACATTGTTGCTGAAAACAAAAAGGTTTGCCGCTTCTTTGGTAAACAGCCAAATATGACACGAAGTTCCTCTTCAAAATTAACATCTAGAACTCTATCCGCCTCGTCCAACACAAGAAACTGTGATACAAAAGGTAGCCATTTCAGTGGTCCAGAACTAGCAAAATATGGTAATGGAACATTTCTTAGGGTACAGTTTAAGCGTTAGTACAATAAAAACATAGATCACTCAAAGGGATATCCCTCTCTGGCACTAACACTGAACAATAAACCACACAACCTCAAGAAAATGGGATGAAAGATTGAATTTGCCTCTTCCTATCATAAACAATAGCATGCATAATTTGCACAAATCCTGGAATATGCACCGATAACATATTTACTTTGATAGTATCACTGAACAATATTAGGCCTTCAGATACACAACCAAAGGTCTTAAATCTACTCCAAGAACATATACATGTACCCAAAACAGTGTGCCTTGGGGCGTATAAACAAATTTAAGCTACTGAAAGATCGATTTATCAATTAACTACTAAAACAAATAAAGCAGGATGCCCTGCTTCTATACAAGCAGACAAAGGTTTGATCATTATGTTGCAATAGAACATGTCAACTACATTTTCTAGTTTGGATACACATAATTCACTAGGAATATAAGTGAAGAAAGAAGAATAGGTTTCGTTTGAGTACAACATAGGTTGCAATAGCAATATGCCCTTATACATTGACAGGAAACCACAACATACATTTTAAGCAGAGAAGAGAAGTGCACAAAGGCATCTGCAGCAACAATAACGTATGTGTGTTGATGCTAAAAGGGAAATCGCATGCCAACCTTGGTGCGGGCGAATACTTTGGCAAGGTCAGGATCGTCTTTGACGAGCGTGGCAATGCGGCCTGGGGTGGCGACGACGACGTGGGGGCGCCGCGAGAGCCCCTTGGCCTGCGCGAGCGAGTTGAAGCCTCCGATGGCCGCGAGGCACCTGAGGCCGAGCGGCGCCCCGAGCGCGCGGAACTGCTCGGCGAGCTGCGCCGCGAGCTCGCGCGTGGGGGCGAGCGCGAGCGCGGCCACGCCATAGGGGTCCTCCCCGAGGCGGTGCAGGATGGGCAGCGCGAACGCAGCCGTCTTGCCGCTCCCCGTCTCGGCAATCCCCAGCACGTCCTCCCCCGCGAGCGCGCGCGGAATGCACCGGCGCTGCACCGCCGTGGGGCGCCGCATGCCCAGGGCGTCGCACGCGTCCACCAGCCACTGCGACAGGCCGAGGTCAGCGAAGGTCGCCGGCGCCGAGCCGGCCGCGGCCTCGGCGTCGTCAGCCTGGCTGGTCTCGGTCACGATGGTGGGAGACGGGGGTGGTCGGCCTCGGCGGCGGCGGGGGCGTCAGGGCTTGGGGGTTCTGGTTCCGGCTGGGGCTGGACCTCGGGCTCGAGCTTGAGCTTGGGTTTGGACTTGCCCCTCTTGGAGAATAGGCGGAAAGGCTGTGCCTCGCCGTCGACCTCCATGCCGTGGGCGCGCGGTGCTAACTATCCCTAGAATTCAGTTAACACTCAGCTAGCCGCAGCAGCAGTCAACGGTAACCGAGCGACGGAAGTGGCGGCGGAGAGCGGAAGCGCTGGAGACGTAGGTGAGGAGCACGAGTAGCTGCGCCACGTAATCGGCGTGAAGAAAGACCAGGAGAAGCGGTGAGTGGTTGAGATAGGAAGCGGCCGGCGTCGGAAGGTTCGGGCGGGGAAGATGGCTGGCTAGGTTTAGGTTTAGGCCGGCGGCGCGGAGAGATGGCGGTGGCGGGGCGGGTGCCAGGAGGGGAAGGAGGCGGAGGATTGGAGAGGCCGAGCTGAGTCGGGCCGCTGCCTGTGCTTAAGCTTGGTCCTGAGGGTGTTACGCAGCCCACGTAGCTAGAAGCCCACTAGCCCAAGCCCAAAGCCGCGACCGCGGAGGGATGCAAAGTGTTTTGACTCCTGATGATGATTGTTCTGGACAAGTGCGGCGCTGCACTAGAGTACTGATGTACCATACCATCCACATCAGTCATCAGCTGTCCAAATAACTTTATTTACTCACACCAGCCGCATAAGTAAGTGCTTCTGACCAATTACATGTTGATTCTAGACATGGGAACCGGTAACAGTGTTAAATATCAGCGTATGAATATTCTGCTTTTGTTCATACTTCATTGTTCATACTGTGCTTTTACAAAAGACTGTTAAGAAAGAACTCTGTATGTTCTGCCTGAATTTCCTTCTTCACTTTATTATATTACATCAACTTCTGTAGCAAAACCCCACCTAAATTTCAGAGAACCCTCAGGATGTATATATCGACACTAGAACCAAGCAAAATGGCATACACAATTCAATCACAGTAGCAAGTTAACAACCATCATCATTATTATTCAAAACTTACATCAGGCAGTAATCCAAAAACATCCTCTGGTAAATTTAGTGACCAGAGTTTACTCTTTTCTATTGAAGCAACAGCCTAGAAAAACTACCATGTGAAATGTAGTTGCACTGCAGCTGCTCCAAGAGATGGTAACACGTTGACAATGACAACTGATCTAACAATTGGTGCGCTATCATTGTGAAGGATTTCTACTACCTACCTTCTCCTATGATAGTGAAGTTTAGACTGAACACGTAAAACAATGCCTGATGGCATTTGATTGATAGCTTTCCTTTAAACTAACTGTGAAATCTGATTTCTGTGGTTTACCATTAAATAACCTGCATAGGTGGATGATGTCACCAGTCACCCAACAAAAGCTATACCTAAAATTCTGTATGGACTTATGGTTCTGTCCCTTGTGCTCTATTGCCTGCACACAGCATGAACTTGAATGCTTAGCCCTGGTCAACAGCAATTCCACATGACCATGATGAAGGCAAGTATGTTATAGATTACACAGGACGAGCATATAAAGTAATTTCATAGTTTGATGGCCACAGTATATCTTTACTTTGCCCTAGTGTAATATAAGTTTACTGACAAATTCATTTCCTACTTCAAATAAAGGGCGTACCCAGTGCAGAGAGCTCCCGCTCTGTGCGGGGTCTGGGAAGGTGTCAGTGGCAAGCCTTACCCTCGCCTGTGCAATGCGAGGAGACCGCGACTCGAACCCGCCGGTCACAGGCGGTAAGACTCTACCGCCGCTTGCACCAGGCCCGCCCTTCAAATATTCTGGCAAAATGCATGTGACTCATGAGTCATGAAAACAGATAAGTTATGAAGCTATAGCGCTCCCCTAATTTAATGGGGTACATAGAGCAGAGATGTTGCAAACTGCCCACGAAGTACACATTTTTGGACGTTTGTACTCTGGAACTGGAAGAGTAGTACATAAACTACCAAAAAAAAAGAAGAATGGAGGGCACACAGCTCAGATAAACATGAAACCAATTAAACATTCCATGACAAGAAATACATTACAATGGTATGCCAAAAGACAAACCCTGGATGAGTTCCACTGAATTCTGATGTGCCAGCCACTGGAAGAGTATATAAACACCAATAAATAATCAAAACGTGAACTCATGTGTCACAAGTTGCATGTATTGATTCCATCTTTGCAATCCCTTGTCAAGTTGTTGAATGTCTCAACTTGTGCCTTTGATCTGTAAAATACCTCAGTGTCCACAATCACCCTCATGTATGCATCAAATGGCACCGGCTTACCCCGACTAAGCGTTGTTGTCTCATTGTACCATTCACTAGTGTTTGACCAGAGCTCCTTGTAATCATCAAGCAAATGGACATGGAAGTGTGACCTAAGCTTGTCGAAGTAGTTATAGAA
The DNA here is from genome assembly GCA_904845875.1 of Miscanthus lutarioriparius. Taxonomy (NCBI): domain Eukaryota; kingdom Viridiplantae; phylum Streptophyta; class Magnoliopsida; order Poales; family Poaceae; genus Miscanthus; species Miscanthus lutarioriparius. The sequence continues at coordinate 7,676,646 of CAJGYO010000003.1, read as the reverse complement.
CGGCTCATTAGTTGCAATGTAGAGATTTCTCCATGGCTTAACAAGCTTGGTCACCTTATCAACGAGTGCATCAGGCGATGTGTCAGAATCCAGGTTTGGATACATTTGCTTGTTCTGCGCCTTCCACCCTCGGACAACATGCAAGCCATCATAATCCCAATCCATCCTACCTGCGATCTCAGTCACAATGTTCATCAGCCTCTTTGACTTCCAAATAGCATACCAGGGCCTTTGGATGACTTTGGCAGCTCGCCCTTCACAAACTCGGTACCAGTAATTCTCGGGCTCCTGACCATTGAACTGCCTCCAAATGATGTTGCTCTTGTCCCTCTTCAGTTGCATCGGTGTTACCTTGTACGATGGAACCTTCCGCACTGTGATCCGTCCTGGACCCTTCTTCTTATCCCACCGCTTCCAATCCTTCAGGAAGTCCCCTTCCTCCACCACCGGCACACTCTCCTTCAAGTGCTCAAAATCAAAATAGTACCGGAAATCTTTTCCATCCACATCCTTCCCATCCACCGTGTGTGCCCCAGACAAACAGATATTCAGATCCATCACGAACGTCCGGTTGAGGAACTTGGCTTCACCGAGCCCACACAGGAAGCTCCAAATGAACTGGTTCATGCTCTTGCAGTGATCACCGCCTCTCATGTAGTACAAGTACTTTCCCTTCTTGAACTCTGCCTCTGATCCGACGACAGGGATTGTGTCATTGATCTCCGCATCCACAGGCGGCGGCGACACACGGGGCCTCTTCGGGCCCTTAGGATACGGCCGGCGAGCTGCATTCGTCCCCGACCGGAACTTGCCGACGCTGACGATGTCAAGAGCGCAGCCATCGCCCGAGGTGAGGCTGAACCGGCGGTAGTCCCTATAGCGGCGCCACGACTTCTCCCGGCGGTTCCGGAACCTCCAGGCGACGTCGCACTGGCCGGGCTTGGGGCCGGGCACCGGCGCCTCGTAGCTGAGAAACACGATGGACTTGCGGGAGAAGGCCCTGGCGTTGAACGCCTTGACGGCGGCGAGGACGCGCGGGTCGGAGCAGTTGAGCGGTGCGTTCGGGTCGCAGGTCCTGTTGCCCGCGGCTGCGGCGGAGGCGGTGCTGACGACCGCGGCCGCGGCCGCGTCGTCGTCATCCCGCGCCGGGGCCGGGACGGCGGAGGAGGAGTTGAAGTCCTCGCCGGTGGGGAGGAGCGAGTCGTCGGGGACGAGGAAGGTGGAGTTGGGGAGGACGCGGGAGAGCGAGGTGGTGATGGCGGCGGAGGACTGGAACCAGGGGTCCGGCGGCTGGTAGGTGACGGCGACGACGGTGACGACGAGCACGGTGAGCACGAAGAGGGAGAAGCACACGTTGCTCGCCGCCTTGATGAGCGACTGCGAGACGGGGACGTCAGCGACGGCGCCGCCGGAGGAGGAGGGCCCCCCGCTGCGGCGGAAGAGGGGCGAGTCCTCGCCGCCGTCGGGGGCGTCGTCCGTGTCGGAGGAGGACATCCTGGATCTGGGACTGGGAAGGAGCGGCGGTGAGATTTGGAGAGGGGACTGGGAGGTGGCCAGGTGGGCGCTGCTGCCCCTGCCTGTCTTCTGTGTTTGTTGGGAAAGAAAGATCGCGCACGCACGGTACAACATCTCCCGTCTCCGTGTGCTGTGTCCGAAAACGAAAGTTTGTGAGCGGGTGAGTCACTGCTGAGTGCACTTGGTGTACTCTTTGATGCTTCATCACTACGTTAAGTAGCTCGGTTGATTTTCTAGAAAGGACATACTCCGTGCTAATATATTTTATTTCCGTTATTGTATTTGTTGTGCACTTTGTGAGTTGTGATTATTCACCGGGTGATAGCAGATGCTATTTTGTAAGATGTTTTAACTTTTTAAAATACAATATTTTTACTATATATTTATAAATATAATGTATATCTTAGTATATAAAAAAAAGCTATGTATGAAAAATGCTAAAAACATCTTATAATTTGTAACGAAGGGAGTAGCATATACTAGCCCATAAGAGCAATCGCTAAGATTCCATCAAATTACTTACATCTCCTAAAATATATATATATATATATATATATATATATATATATATATATATATATATATATATATATATATATATATATATATAGGTGATCTCCTATTGTTTGTAGTGCAACTTTTTTTCTCTCTCTCTCGACAGACTAGCATTGCCTCTAAAGTGGATAGAGGATATGATGGACCTCCTTTATTTGAGGAAGAGAGGGATGGATTTTGAGTAATTACTTAAACACTTTAGGAATTAGGTATAAAATGAGTAATCTGGTGGAGCAACCATAATTCTTTATTTTGCAAATTTCCAGTATCGTGGATGATTTAAACAATCTATCGGAGATGCTCTAAGGTAAACCTTAACCCTTATCTGTATATCTAATATTAAAAGCATTATTTTTTATCTCTCTCACTTTCACCCCTCTTATATGTCGTTCTATCTGTTTATCTTCTTGCTTTTATAGATAACAAACATAAACCCATGATAAAAATCTAAGGGCCAGATAATGAAAAATGTTTGAATAGTTTTTCTTGTCATGAAAACAACAAATTCTAGTATGTTTCTAATTTTATCTAGTTAGCTTGTCCTTAGTTAAGATTACACTTTAGTTAAGAACCAAACAAATTACTAGAGCGAGGTTGAAATTAGGAGCATTCAATTCGAGGAAAACTTGAATGGCTTCAGAGCTTCCAAAAATAAATTTTCAAACGATTCAAAATATTCTGGGGCAATCCTTTAAAGGCTTTCCATTCGTCTTCCCTGATTTTCAAATGAATCTGAAAAATCGGTCGTGAACTAATTTTTCAAACGATTCTTTTTTTTTTTGAGAAAAGAGAGAGGTACATTTTTTTCTGAGAGAAAGACAGAGGTACTACTTTTTTTTTAGTGGAAGAGAGATTGTACAAAGAAACAAGATAGTCCATCAGACACGCCGTGGTTGTAATGTAAGACAGGATGATGCCGGCCCAGAAGACCCAAATATATAGCCCAAACATACCATGGGCTGGCACAAAAGTAGCCCATTTATTTACTCCTCGACACCGAAGAACGGAAAGAGCGATCGAGAGCACTTCGAGCCGCCATTGCCCTTTGCCGAGGACTCGGCGAGAGCTCGATTCGACTCGAGACTTCAGGAGCAGAGCGTGCCCGGGGAAGAGGAGGTTCAGGAGGAGATGAGCGGGCTGGAGCAAGAGCTGGGTCTGAGCCTAGGCGTCCTCATCGACGTCGTCGACGAGCAGTGGATGCGCGACACCCTCCCCGCCGACGGTGCGTCCCCTCCCTTCCCCTTCCTTGCGCCGGCGGCCTAATCGCTTACTCCCCAACGGATCTGTCGGCTCACCCTGTCTTGTTTTACAGACATCCCCGTGCCGCCGGCCATGGCGGTCAAGACTGAGGACGCCGAGGATCCAGCGCCCGCCAGTACGCTCGCTGCGCCTGCCCCCTTTACCCATCCCTTCCTCTCTTGCCTAGTCGAAGAGTGGCAATGCGTTCCGGTTCTGATCTGCGTTTGATGATAACCGAGAAGAAACCTCCGGATGCGTGTAGTGAGTTGCCTAATGCGGACTAGAGATGATGGTTGGGCTTAGGTTAAATGGGATTATGCGTAATGCGTGGTTAAACCTTCTGTTGGCTAGACTGCAAATTAGATTAAGAAATTAGTGCCTAGTGAACAAAATGCAAGGAACTATCAGCATTCCCCGTCGAGATAGACAATTAGATTCCCCTCTGATTAAACTGCCAATAGGAACTATATCACATGGAAATCGATAATTCCAACATAGTTCCTTTTAGATCTATTTTGCCTGAATGTTGGAGAACATCCACCTATAAAGATATTGAAGAATATCTAACTATTCATGTAGTCATATGAAAATGAAAATCAAGTAACAATTGAGCATGATAAATTAGTGCCTTACTGTATGACTTGAACTGATTTTGTAGGATGTGTTTGGTGAGCGATGCTATTTACGGCTCCCATTTACTAAATTGGCTGCAGTTTATGCACTGTGCTATATCTTGTATGTCCTTCCTACTTAGGAGTTTTCCTGAAGCAAAATAAAACCATATATTATGCATGGCTAGTACTATAGCGTATATGCTGTCTAGCAAACTATTAATGTAGTCAAGTGCTTGTTTCAAGACTTATCACTTGTTGGCGTTTATGACTTCCATTATCATGCTGATTCACATGACTTGTTTCAATAAGAAGTCCATTTTACAGCCCCCAACAATCAAGTTTGTCTACCTTACTCCCTAATAAACTTCCTGATCAATTTACTTATCTAAACTATTTCAGTCAGTACAATCTACCACCAAATGAGATGTATCTTTCTTGCTTGTCTGCATACAAGTTAAGTTTAAAGTTCAAATTTTGTGGGGTGACAGACGACATCATATCATATACTGAAAAGCACATTAGAATGTTTAATCATTATTTTTCATAAGTTAAGAGCATCTAATACTAAAATAACATTAGGGATACAAAATTTCATGAAAAATAACGATGAGCATTTTTGTCCTCTATCACCCCATGAAATTTGAACGTGAAACTCAACTTGTATGTGGAGAAACAAAAGGACAAATCTCATTAGGAGGTACATTGGACCTATTGAAATAGTGTGGGGAGTAAATTGAGCCCAAGTTTTGTTAAGGGGGTGGAGCGGGCGAAGTGTTCTGTTGTTGTCATACTTCTAACAAATAAGCTGGGGTGGGGTTTGGTGGTGGTGCTGTGTGGGGTGGGTTGGGGCGGAGACATTCCTCTGCAAATTCAAATATATTTTACTTTCCTCAAGAAAAAAATATCTCCCTGAAGTTTACATACTGTCAAATTTGGGGGTTCGAGAAATTCATGCTTAAAAAGTATAAATTGTTTGGCACTGGTGAACTGCTGGCAGTACATCCCTGAGACATATATTTTAAAATGTTTAGCACTATTAAGGCAACATTCAAGTAAATGCTGTACTATTTCACGACCATGGGCTCAGATACTGGATTTTTTTTACATGATGCTCTGAATACCTAACAGATCAGGAAAGCCAACCAGCACAAGGGGATGTATGGTGTGATTTTGCCTTGGAAAATCTCTGATGTTTCATGCTCTACATTCTACAAGGTAAGAATTACTCATACCTTGACTTTGGCCTGAAACAATGAAGATTACACTCATTTAGGGTACACCCTAAAGTCGTCTCATTAGACAATTATTGTGATTTTACATGTTTGATGACCAGTTGGAGGTGTGGTGCATTTTATATGTGTGTTTATATCTAATAAAGTTGATTTTTCCAGAAGATACATTCTGCTTTTGTTTAAGCAAAAGTCCAAAACTATAATTGCTTTAGAAGAATTGAAGGCTATCAGGCTATCATATGTGAAAGATATAAATAATCTGTTCTGAAATTTGTTAAGAGTCAAAGGTTGATATGTGACACATGAACTCATGCTTGTCTGTAATTTAATGTTTTTTGCAAGTTTAATGGCAATCAGATGACATTGGGAATGGTCACAATGGAAGCCAAATTGAATACTGTTACTATTTTGCATGTATTAAAATGCAGAAATCATAGCAAAACCAGTAAATTTTGAATTCAGCAGCAGTTTATATTGTGTTTTGTACGTATTAAAATGCAAGAATCATAGCAAAACCAGTAAAATTTGAATTCAGCAGCTGTTTATATTGTAATAAAGTATGACAAGCTCTCTGAAAAAAATTGTCAGCCGCAGAGGTTTATCTGTCCATGTTGCATTTGAGCAGGTGTGCTAATTAATCCTTTTAATTCGGTATGACTTGCAGTGCCTCTAGAGCTGAAGATTCAATGCTAAGGGTTTAGGAGCTGTGTAGTACATTGTGCTTTCTGCACCGTGCTGCCCGAATGTTTGTCTGAACTTAGTTTACAATATGGTTTATGCAAGTGTTCCAGATATTCCCCCCATGATGGATTTGAACCTTGTGTAGCCTGTTATAAATCTGTGGTAACGATGACTTCAGTTTGTCTATGCAAGTGCTCTAGATTGTTTGCACATGATGGCCACCTTGTGATAACCTACTGCTGAATGTCCTCCATAACCTTTTGATACTCGTGTTTGATTGCTAGTGTTTGTTAATCTAGCATGAAGAGAATGTTTCGGTACTCGCATTCCAAGTTTCCAACCTGTGGTTGCTAACTTCTTGTTCTACTTGGATGGGTCCTGTGTAGTCACATGCTTAATTTGTACTTACATCTGCCACATGTTGCACTGCTAGTTGTAGTTGTACATTGTACGGCATGCGCGCCTGTTCTTTGACACCCTTTACAGAGAGGCTCTGCAATGGTCACTGACTCAGCAGCTGTTCTGCAGCCATTGCATTCTTCTCTTGAAGTCGGTTTGGCTTGTATATATCTACGTCGCAAGTTGCATCCTACCAAAGGGCATGACGGCGTGTTAGGCTAAACACTTCAGTTGTCAAAGCAGCATCGTACCATCACTATAAAGCCATAACAAATCATCCAGGCCGGCTGTTTCCCAATCATTGGCCATGATTTGCTTTGGCCTCTAGTGACCTTTTTCTTATGCCTCGCTAATGATGGCACATGACGGCCTAACGAGAAAACCTACCATACGCATGCATTCACCTTACCAAAGTTCATGTGTTGCCTTCGTACAAAGTTCATCATGATGTAGGTAGTATGTGCTACCTCTTGCTGAGTTGGTGGTTTGTGAGAATCTGCCTACAGTGTTTCTTATATGTATGTCTGGTGACGATGCCAGGCTCTCGTTCTGGCAGAAAAGCGGTGGTTTCTTTGCGCTACGGCAATGCAAAAAAGCAGAGCATCAACGTTTAAACAAATTGTGAAGTGATCGTATAATGATCGCTACAATCATCGTGTGGTGTGGCCGAATATGCTTTTATCGTACGCCATGCTGTCGTAAACAAACTGCTGTATTGATCGAGCGCGCGCGCGCGCACACACCGGACCAAGAAGATCATGTCCGTCTTATACTCACTCACAAATCACATTAATCCGTGACATGGAGAGACCGCATGCACTGGGCTCAGGTCACGTTTAAAATTTCGAAACTGAAACTTTGTACGAACTCCAACATGTAGTAGTATTGGTCCCAATGTAACATATCATTGGAGTTCTGTTGGTGATCATGATAATTGGTACCGGTAGAGGATCATCATGCTCTACTCTACCAACAAAAAAAAACTTTATACAATCAAGCATGTGTACTACGCAGCAGCATCTATCAACTCCCAAAACTGAACTAGTGAAGAACTGGATGATCGAGCTCAACTCAATACTGAATAGTATATGTGCGTATCAACTGTTATTAATATAATTTGGGCTGAGCATCATGAAGATCGGGGCTGTTTGGTACAGCTCAGCTTCACCGGTGAATCAATTTTTGTTAGCTTTATCTTTAGAAATAACTTTACATGTAGAGCTAAAGCTATTTTGGTAGAGCGTTTGGTAGAACAGCTTCACTTTGTAGATGAGAATCACAAAATGACCATAATACTCTTTTTTTTTTCTTTTTTTTCTTCTCCTTTATTTCTTTATTTATTCTTCCCTTCTCTTTCCTTGGTCCTTATCCACTCGCACGAACTGACGGACCGTTCATGTGCGGCGACGGCGGAAGTCTGAGCCTCTGAGGCAACCGTTCGTGTGCGGAGGCCGGAGCGACGGCGCTTGGTGGCTCCGCGTCGAGCTCCACCTCCTCGCTGGTGCAACTCGCGCCGAGCTCCGTCTTGTCATCGGTGCAGCCCGTGCTCCGCGTCGCTGTCGCAGCCCGCGACCAAGCGTCGCCGTAGCGGCCCGCAGCCGATCTCCACCTCGTCGTTGCGGCCGGCGCCCGTGCTCCTCCTCGCCAGTGCAGCTCGCGTTCCGCCTCGGCCTCGCTGTTCCGTTGCCGCTACAGCACACGCTCCGCCTCGCCGTCGCCAGGTGCGCAGGGGCAAAAGGGTCTGGGCCCACATGCTGTCAGACGAAGCGCGAGCAAGCTGCTATTTTTGACTTCACCACGCGCTGCCTGCTTGTCTCACCGGTTTTTCCGGAGCATCATGCGTGAAGCGCTTTTGTTCGGACCCGTTTGGCAGAGAGCCGGAAAACAGCTTATGAATATGTCTAAGCTGTAACAAACGGCCCCATAATGTTGGGTGATCTGAGAGTGCAGCATAACTACGCATCATGCATGCATACCACCATTTTTTTTTTAAATGGAACATGCATACCACCATTTTTAATTTTGTAATACAAATGTTATACAACACACGTGTTATAGCAAAAGAAAAATATAGATTTTTTTATCTCTCTCCATCTCTCTCTCACCGGTGACCGCCGGCGCCGGCGACCGACGAGCTCGCCCCGGCGCCTGTGCCGGCCATGGCAGTGGCGGTGGCGGCGGTGGTGGATCTGCGATTTGTCCTTTCATAGAAAAAAATATGTAATCTGTGATCTGTGATCTGTGGAGGCTGGAGGTAGAAGAAGAGTGGAGGCTGTTGGATCTTAATCCTATGATGCAAAAAAAATTCATGTGTTAAAAGTACCTAAAACACATGGAGTTAAATACAACGGCGGCCCTTAAACTTGTGGCATTGTGTCACTTAGGTCCACGAACTCTTAAACTCGAAATTTGACCCCCTGAACTTGTTAAGCGGTGCACCACAGGTCCATACCCCTTCGAGAGATGCTGACTAGGATGAAATTTTACAAAAAGCACCCCAAGTCATGTTCTACCTCCGTATCCCTCGCGCACGGCGGCGTCCGTTTCCTCACAAAAACAGGATGTGAGCATGTTCTCCCTCGCAGTTGCTTCCCTCATGGTACGGCCAGCCCACCTGCGCGTCCCCGTGGCGGCGAGAAAATGGGATCGGGCTGGCCTGGCCGGATGCCCGGTCAGCCACGCCTGCGGGATATGATGTTGTCCCGAGGGTCGCGGACGCTCTGGTACAGTAGCACGCCCCGAGCTTGCGTGCCACAATGACGCCCATCGCATAGTTCACCTCTGGGCGCCAGAGCTAGTGGGAGCAGCGCTTGCCGCCGTTGTGTCGTCGTCGTCCACGGCGAGCGTTATCGGCCGGCGTCATCAAATTATTGATGCTTTGCCACGATCGCCACCGGATTAGCTGTGAAGAAGAGGGCACCGTCGAGAACAGATGGCATGGTGCAACGCCGCCTCGTGGGCTCGGCTCACCATGCCGACCACGGTTGGAGGGGAGGTCGCTGCTGCGGTGAATGGTCGCGTCGAAAACGTCGCGCCAAGGACAAGGACAACAACAAGCGGAGTCGCCCAAGCGCCCTAAGCGGAAGGGTCGCCGCCAAGCAACGGCAAATGAACGGCGATGAAAGGACACGATCACCGCCGCCAATGCGAAAAACCTCATCACCGAGAAGCGTATCGCTAGCAACGATCTTCGGATCGTCCCCGTTCTACCGCTACCAACGCCAAGCAACAGGAGGAGAAGGAAGCGTAACACACGCGGCCTCGCCGAGCGGCGGCAACATGTGCAATGTGGTCGCTAGGAGGAGCAGCACGGTCGTGGCGGCAACGACAACAGTGAAGAGGCGCACCATACTGACATGGCTGATCGACACCGGTTTCCTGTCCGACAGAAAGAAGGTGTTCTACGTGCCAGTGAACAGCGGCGAGGGCAAGGTGTTAGTTGATCTCCATCAATAGGCCCAACGGCCTATTGGGCCCTTGCCTCTGCTCCCTGATCGGGGGAGCCCAACCCTAACTGGTTGGCGGGCCCCTGTCGCACAGCACATATATATAGAGGAGTGGGGAACTGGCTCGAGCTCACGAGGTTGAACGGAGCCGCCACCCACCTACAGAGAAAACCCTAATCCGATCCTAAAGCGTGCTGCCAGCGACGGGATGTGCCCCGCCACCGCCGTCGTTCCCCTGCAGGTCTACACCGGACCGCCGTCTCGCCACTGAGCCGGAGCTGCCCCTACACCAGCGTCTACGCTGCTGCTGTGCTGCAACAGTGAAAGGCGAGAAGGGTCTTCCCCGGATCTACGGGTTACACACACACAGGTACTAATCATCGATCCTAACAATGGTACCAGAGCTAGGTTGCCTCTGTGTAACCCTAACCCTAACCGGGTAAAAGAAAAGAGAAGTAAGACCGGGGTGGCGGACGTCACTGACTACCGGTCACCACCGCCACCGATAGGGGAAAAGTGCCACACCGCCATCCTCACCGGCGTGCGGCAAGAAAACAAGAGAAGAACATCCGTGTTTGGATCAGAGAATAGAAAGGGGAAAGGATCTCAAGAACCCTAACCCACGCAAACAGCTCGGGGAAGAAGAAAAAGAAGGGCCCTCGGCACTGGAACCCTAACCCTAACTGGGTTAAAGAAAGGAGGAAAAGAAAAGGTTTCGGCCTTAAGATGAACAGAGCTGAACCCTAAATCAGAAAAGAAATCAAAGAAAAGAAAAGAAATCAAAAGAAGTCCAAATCGGACTCAACCGAAAAGAGAAACAAGATCCAAAAGAAAAGAAGAGGGTTTTCGGCCTAGAAAAGAGTTAAATCCCGAAACCCTAACCCAAATTTTTAACCCCATCCCAAATCGGGTTAATCCCAAAAGAAGAAGGGTAAGGGGGAAGAAAGGAAAGGGAACCGATTCGGATGAACTCTGAAAAGAAAAAGAAATCAAAAGAAAAAGTGCACCGTGCTGCCGACATCGCCGTCGCACGGGAAAAGAAGCCGAGCCGGGGGAGCTGCCTCGCCGGGCTCGGCTAAGGAAGCGCCGTGGCCAGGCCGCTCGACGGCGACGTGCTCACCCGTTGGGGAGCATGCGCGCCGGCAAGGGGGCCGACGACGGCGCCATGGCCGCTCCATCGTCGTCGCTCTCGCTTCGCTCTCTCTCGGTCGCTGTTGCGCTGCGCTGAGAAGAGATGAGGTAGAGAGAGGAGAGAGCGGCGAAGAAGAGAGAGACAGCAAAGGGAGCAAATGAACTAGGGTTTGGAGGGCGCGACCGCGGGCGGGGTTTTGTTCTCCCTATCCGCGCGCGCGACCGTCCGATCAGAACCAACGGCGCCAGATGCACGGGCCAACTCGCAGCCCAGGCGGGAGCACGCGACAGCGCCACTTTGCCGGCCCAGGCCCAGGTTGCGGCCTGGGTGCGGCCTGCGCGCGCGCGGTGAGCTAGGCCGAGCTGGCTTTTGCCGGTTTTTTGGGCCGACAGAGGCAGATTGAGCCCAAGATCAAAGAAAAGTGAGAATTTGAATCAGTTTCGTTTTTTCATTTTCCAGTAAATATTTTATTTTTTGGAAAATGAATAAATGAATTAAAGAAAATATGAAAAAGTAATTTTTCCCTGTGGGTAAAATTCAAGAAATTGAGTATACGTTTTCCGCTGCTAAATAAAAAGTATATTCTCCAGTGATTTTGAACCGACGTGATATTTAACTGGAGAAAAAGAAAGATTTTACAGTAAAGGTTTATTTCCTAAAAATTGATTAATGGATTAAGGAAATAGAAAAAGCAATTTTCCATGTGGGTAAAAATTCAAGAAAAAGAGAGTTTTTCCACAGCCAAAGAAAAGTTGTTGATTCTCTAGTTATTTTGAACCAATGTGGTATTTAATTGGAGAAAAAGAGATTTGACATGATTATGATGTTGTTATTTTCTGACCAACGTTGTTAATAACAATATCATAATTTTAATGATTTATGCATTAATTCTACTTCTGCCCAACGGTGATGTAGATTTAGTGTATAAGAAAAGTTGATAATTTTATTGATTTATGCATTAATTCTATTTCTGTCCAACGGTGATGTAGAATTAGTGTGTAAGAACAATTATGAAAGTTAATGATTTATGCATTAATTCTATTTCTACCCAACGGTGATGTAGAATTAGTGTATAAGAATAGTTGTATGTTTTGATTTTGACCAATGTTGGAATCAAGGCACGCAAATGGTGTTATTTATATGTTAAGAAAAAGTTTGACCTGGTTTTCATCTTGACTGATGGGACTGGGTAGTCACCTCACCGTGTTGCACTGAGATTATGGCACCGGTGAGGGAGACAAAAGAGAATGATGTCACTTGGGCAACTAAAGAAAGGGATTTTGAATCCCAAAAGATGTCCTATGGCTTTGGAGCATAGGAAGTGGGTCACTGCAAACAAGAATTGTTTGGCTGTGATAAAGAACATGAATGAACCTGCAATTGTGGGCTCAATCCCAGAGTATGACACGGTCATCGAGTACCTCGATAGAATAAAGAGTCAGTTCACTGGCTCTTCAAAGACATATGCTACCCAGCTGATAAAGCAGCTGGTGACAGAGTGTTACTCTGATAAAAGAATGGCATAAGAGAGCTCACGATGCGTCGTCGAAATTATGGCACTGTCGTTTAGGCCATATTTTGAGGGGGAGAATAGAAATACAAGTTAAGAATGATATTCTTCCTCCATTAGAGCTCTCAGAATGCATAAAAGGAAAGTATGTAAAGAAAGATGGCAAACGAAGCACAGGAATTTTACAGATTATTCACACAGACATCTATAGTCAGCTTTCCTGTAAAGAGTGTGGATGGTTATGATTCGTTCATAACATCCACAGATGATTACTCCCATTATGGCTATATTTATCCAATCAAAAAAAGAAAAGATGTATTGGATAAATATAAGATATTAAGATTGAGATAGTCAGGTCTGACCGTGGGGGAGTACTACGGTCAGCATACCCTAAAAGAATGGCATAGTAGCCTAGTATTCTACACCGGGTGAATCTCAGCAGAATAGAGTAGCTAAAAGAATCAATCGTACCCTGATGGATATGGTGGGCAGTATGATAAGTTACTCCACCTTACAGTTGAGCCTGTGAATGGAGGCGTTAAAACCGCCATTCATATTCTCAATAGAGTATCAAGAAAGTCGGTGCCCAAAACACCGTATGAGTTGTGGACAGAAAGAGTACCATCACTAAACCACTTGCGTGTGTGGGGGAGAGTCCTGTTGAGGCTAAAGTATTTAACCCAAACATTAAGAAGCTAGATCCTAAAACAGTAAGTTGTCATTTCATTGGCTACCTAGAAAAGTCAAAAGGTTTTTATTTCTACTGTCCAGAGAGACATACAATGTTTGTGGAAATGAGACACGCTGTCTTCGTAGAGGATGAATTGATGAGGGGGAGCATGGTAGCTCGAGAAATTGACCTTGAAGTGAAGCGGGTGTATGCGCCCACTCCAATGATTCATGAGCCAATTTTCTCACTACCTGCTATCGCTACACCGACAGTGCTAGATACTGTGGTGCCAGCACCTGTTGTTATCCCACCTGTGGCAACAATGAATGACGATGAGGAACATGTTCTTCAGGATCCTAAAGAACATATTGCCACACACGAGGGGGAGCAACAACAGCCTCAAACAGAAGATGTGCCAAATGTGAAGGCCCCTATAAGATCTCAAAGAGTTAGAAAATCAATTATTCCTGCTGATTGTGAAGTGTACAACACTGAGCAATTTCAAATAGAAGATGATCACACCTCATTTGAAGAAGACATGAGAAGTGATCATTCATCAAAGTGGCTTGAGGCCATGGAAGATGAAATAAAATCGATGAATGCCAATAAAGTTTGGGATTGGGAAATAATTCCTAAAGGAGCCAAAACAGTAGGCTGTAAATAGGTCTACAAAACAAAACTTGACTCTTAAGGGAATATAGAGAAATATAAAGTACGATTTGTGGCAAAAGGCTATATGCAAAGAGAAGGGATTGATTACAATGAGATATTTTCTCCAGTCTCATGTAAAGTTTTCTTCAGAATCATAATGACATTAGTGGCACATTACGATTGAGAATTACATCAGATGGAGACTTGGAGAAAAATGTTTACATGGCACAACCGAAAGGTTTTGTCATGGAAGGAAAAGAACGAATGGAATGCCGCCTAAAGAAATCCATTTATAGATTAAAACAAGCTTCAAGACAGTGGTACTTGAAGTTTGATCAGACAATAAAGGATTTTGGGTTTAAAAGAGAATATAGAGGACAATTATGTCTATATAAAGCAAAGAGAATATAGAGGACAATTGTGTCAATACAAAGTTTAAGAATAGAAAGTTTATCTTCCTTGTCCTGTATGTAGATGATATCTTACTTGCTAGTAATGATGTCAGTCTACTACTGGAGACAAAGAAATTTGATATGAAAGATCTTGACGAAGCCTCGTTCGTTCTAGGGATCGAGATTCACCGAGATAGAAGAAAAAGAGTATAAGGACTGTCACAAAAGGCATACATGGAAAAGATCTTAAAGAAATTCAGTATGCACAAATGTAGTCCCTCACCTGCTCCTATAGTCAAGGGCGATAGATATGGGAATTTTCAATGCCCCAGGAACCAATATGAGCTCAATCAATAAAGTAAAAGTGGTTCCATATGCTTCAGCTGTCGGAAGCTTGCAACATGCTCAAGTATGTACGCGCCCTGACTTAGCATTTGATACCGGGTTTTACTTGGCAGATTCCAGAGCAATTCTGGAATAGAACACTGAAATTAGTAAAGAAAGTCTTGCATTATTTGTAAGGAACGAAAGGCCTCATGATGACATATAGAAGATCTGATTCATTCTATATAGTGGGATATTCATATTCTGGTTATGCGAGAGTAAATACATATCTAGACGTGGATTTTCTATCATCTCGCAAAGGGGGGTTATTTCATGGAAATGCTCAAACCAAACTGTCACTACATCGTCCACAATGTATGATGGTTTATAGCGTGTTATGAGACAACGAGCAGGTGAACTAACTAAAGTTCAAACCTGGTTTAAAGGTGGTTGACGATATCTATAGACCACTTAAGTTATACTGCGATTATAATCTGGCAGTACAGTATGCTCACAACATAAGTCAAGTGGTGCTGCCAAACACATTGACATAGAGTATTATGTTGTGAAAGATAAAGTCCGAGATCAAGTCATAAGTCTTTAGCATATAAGTACAGAAAGGATGCTCGCGGATCCGCTTATAAAAAGCTTACCACCCAACATGTTCAGAGAACATGGTGTTCAGAGAACATATAGCTAGCATGTGTTTAATGGAAAGCCTAAAATTCCTGGACAAAGGAAGGCCCAAAGATAAGTATATATTTCAAAACAGAGTAGTGTGTTGTAGCTGTTAAGTCTATCGGCAATAGATCGTGACGATGAGACATGATCTATGCGCTAATCTGTAATGGAATGAACAAAAGTAAATAATATAAAAGTGAAAGATGGAATGAGATCAAGGGGGAGAATGTTAGTTGATCTCCACCAATAGGCCCAACGGCCTATTGGGCCCTTGCCTCTGCTCCCTGATCGGGGGAGCCCAACCCTAACTGGTTGGCGGGCCCGTGTCGCACAGCACATATATATAGAGGAGTGGGGAACTGGCTCGAGCTCACGAGGTTGAACGGAGCCGCCACCCACCTACAGAGAAAACCCTAATCCGATCCTAAAGCGTGCTGCCAGCGACGAGATGTGCCCCGCCACCGCCATCGCTCCCTCGCAGGTTCTCACACCGACCGCCGCCTCGCCACCGAGCCGGAGCTGCCCTTCACACCGGCGTCTGGCTTTACGCCGCCGCCAGTGCCGCAACAAAGAAAGGCGAGAAGGGTCTTCCCGGATCTCACGGGTTACACACATAGTACTAATCATCGATCCTAACACAAGGTTGTCTCGGTGTGGTCACCAGGACGGAGTCCACTCAGGGTCGCCGCGACGCCGCGTCGTCGCTGGCCGGGCGTTAGAGGCGCACGCCGCCACGATCCCGTCGCAGCAGCGGGTCGTGGGAAAAGCTCTCGCTCGTGTCCGGCAGCTCCTCCCGAACCGCATGCGAGGCGTGGGAGAAGGAGAAGCCCACTACTGCCGCTGCGTCGGCCGTGAGCCTGTGATGCGACCAGCGTCTCAAGCCTATGACAAAGACCACGAGGGAGACGACCGCCGCGGACGCCCACAGCGAGGGAGACGGACGGCGGGTCGCGAAAGCCGTGGCAGAACGTGACGTGAGAACATGTTTATAGCAGGGTGTTTTTTGTAAAAAAAAATCCTAATCAGGGCCTCTGAATGGGTATGGACCTGCGGTGCACCGCTTAACAAGTCTAAGGAGTTAAATTTCGATTTTAAGAGTTTATGAGCCTAAGTGGCACAGCGCCCCGCCAGTGTATTTAACTCAAACACATGGTTATGCAGTAGACGTGCTCTTCTAATAACATGCTGGTGGCGGATCAGAACGGAAAGCATGCGTCAAAGGCAATCAGGCCGTCGTAGGCGCCGCCCCGCCGGTCGCTGCCCGTTCCCGCCCATTTCTTATGCTCGCCAACTTGGCGCCGGGCCTCGGGGGCACGAGATGACTCCGACCTCTCTTCCATGTGCCGGCCGGGCCTCGCAATAATTCTCGCCGCCGTTCCACTTCCACGGCTATATAAACGCACGTACGCTCCATATCCTCCTCCCTCCTACAGCTAATTACTGAGCTCACCAGCGATTCACTCTTCCTCACCCAGACAGCCGGCCAGCCACCACCACACCTCTAGCTAGTCTAGCTACCTCACATGGGCCGTCTCGAGGTGCTCACGGCGAGGGACGGCCTGCTGCCGCGCTCGGCGTGCCGGTACCAGCGGCTGCGCGGCGGCACATCGCCGGCGCCGGGCGGGAGAGTCAGGACGAGGGCGTGCAAGGCGGCGGGGAGGTGGGGGGCCACCACCACCACGACCAGCGGCGGCAAGCGGCTGCGGCTCCGCCTGCGCCTGGTGCGGCTGCTGCTCCTGCTTCCCGCGCGCCGGGTGGCCGCGCTGGTCGCGGAGCTCGTGCGGCGGCTGGCGGCGGCGGCGGAGGCCGCCGCGGACTGCCCTGCCATTGTCTTCTCCTCCCAGTGGGGGCTCCCCGTGCTGTCGCACTCCGCCAGCACCGCCAGCAGCAGGAGCTCCAGGCTGCGGGCCTTCTACCTCGACAGGAGCCTCTCCGCCGGCTCCTCCTCCGGCACCGGCGGCTCCCCGTGCTGATCTCATCGAGGCTCCACATCCCACAGGGCCACGGCCCGCCGGCCACATCGACGAATGCATGCGTCATGCGTGGCTGCATGATCGCAAGCCATGGTGCCAAGCCTCGTAGGCTGGCTCCTACGCATACCAACCACCACTTCCCCTCACGCCATGCCCATGTAGTAATCATGTATGGCTTCTGTTAGTACGCCATGCACATGGCTAGCTATCTTGCAAGACTGTACTGTACCCTCCATGTACTTTGCAAACGTTTTAACAATGCCGACATGCGCTGCGATCCGATCCGGTCTTGAATGAATGAACAAAAAGGAACAAGAGGCCGTGCTGTACATTTCTTTCTTAACTCCTTTGACGACGTCAGCATCATTTAGTAACTGTGACGATAAAACTCAGTACATGTTCTGACATTGTTGATACTTGATAGTTACATATGAAGCATCAGTAATTCAGTATGAACGAATTAACAAGCTACTCATTTGTCTTGTCGTTTCGGTAAATATAATTGAACACCGGCAGATAGCAAATTTAAGTTTTCAGTTGGGAGCCCGGTTGGCACTGGCACACAACATGCCTGCCTGATACTGATAGACAGAATCAAGGCCATCACGCAGTGTGCCTATCTGAGCTCTGTCATCTGAAGAAGCAACAATCACACAACATGCTACATGCGTGCCTGAACAGCAACTGCTTAACAGCATCAGGACATTACAGATTTACAGTAGCATGTATCAGCTACACACATTGTTAAGGTTCTTCTTCTACCAATCTAGCGTGTTGTATATACATGAAAGGAACTTTAAAGCAATCAGTCCTTATACGTGTAATAACTGTATTTGTTATTGGTACAGAACATGCGGTTGAGCATCCCTGAAGGCTGAAGGTGATCTCTGAACGAACTCAGTCGATCCAGCAGGGGCGCCGACAGGTTCAACGCAGATGACTTCGGAATGTTCCATGTTATCCAGGGCTCGTTTCGCATAATTGTAAATCCAATCCAAAGACAGCTGAGCCGCCCGTGGAGGTGAAGGCGACGATGGTCTTGCTGCATCGTCTGTGGACTGTGGCGGCGGACTGAAGCGGCGCCGCGTCGGATGCGTGGGCTGGCTTTGCGGGTTAATGCCGGCTAGCGGCGTGACCCACGACGCTTGCAACGGGTGCCTCTTCGTCTCCGATTGTTCGATCGGTTAAAACGCCCCTTCGCGTGTCAACTGTGAACCACTACTATATAATAATAGAGTCGCCGTGAAGAGCAGCAGTGGGTCAGGAGCGGCGGCGTACCCTCATCTTCCTCCTGTTCCCTTACCTCCACGGCTGAGTTTCACATTTGGGAAATTGGCCTCGGCTAAGTTTTGCCTCACACTCCACCGCTTGGCGCAAAATCTGAGGTACCCCTACTGTTTTACCCCCTCTGAAGTAGAAGGTCCTTGGATTTGTTGCTTGCAGAACCATTGCCATGTAGTTGTTTTCTTGATTCATTAAAGCCCTCGCTCGTTATGTCTCTGAAAGTTTGTATCGTCCCATCTGATCATATGCTAATATACACCTGATCCTATGTATGTTGTAGAGATTTCTAGCCACATGCTGATCAAGATGGAAAATGTGCCTTAGTTCATTCAAACATCACCTGCTGGCACAATATTTTGCCTCTGCTAATCCCTAATTCTAGCCTTATATAAATTAGGCATATCCGTTGCACATCTTAAATAATTTAAATAAATTTCAGTTGCTAATTTCTGTGCATCAATAAGCAGTCCTAATTTCATCAGCACAACCTGTTGACATACTGTTATGCCCTCACTATTTATATTTATATTGCATGAGATGCATACAGTAGCTACCTTCAGAAATTATTGTCTGATGCATAGCAGTAGTCACCATTCGTTATTGCCATAGTAATCAGTCATAACTATTTTTTGCTAGTATTCTTGAATCTGACATGGATACTGGATGGTATTTTCAGTGCTAATTTCTGTGCATAAAGAACATGTCCTGATTTCAGCACAAACTCATGAACTTGTGCATCAGTATATGTTGCGAAGATTGAGAATGGAAGTGAAACCATTATACATGTTGTATATGAAATGATTGATTTAGTTACTGACTTTCTTTGCTGTAATATTAAATGAATACATTTCATGTGTTTTTTCATCTTCTCTGTGTTAGGTTGATATCCTCCCGACTCGGTCCAACAGCCGAGTCGGGCCCTTGATCCGCTCCGTGATCGGGGGCGCCCAACCAAGCCATGGTTGGTGGGCCCCGTCGCATAGCGCCATATAAAAGGAGGTGCGGAGCTCAGGGCACCGTGGCGAAACCGCTCGACGGCGGCGCGCTCTCCCTTGCGGGAACGCGCACACTAGCAAAGGGCCCCACAACGGCGCCGGCACTCCCCTCCGGTCGCCACGGGCTGCCGTCACTGCTCGCTCGCTCGGGTCGCGGCGTTGTGAGAGAAAGGAGAGGGAGAAAAGTGAACTTGGGTTTTGGGAGAGGAGCAGCCGGCCGGGGTTTTTTTTGTTCCGCCGATCTACGCGCCTGACCGTTGGATTGCGATCGACGGTCGGCAGAGCACGGGCCAGTTTTGGCCTAGGCGGGAAGGTAGATTCCCGGCCCAGGCCTAGGTTGCGGCCTGGGCGCGGGGAACGCGGCGCGCGCGGCTCGGCCATGGGCCGCAGGAGGGCGCAGCGCGCCGATGACCCTTGGACCGATTTCACTCCTTAGCCGACACCCGACAGTTTAAGTTTTTCCATTTTCTATTTTTCAGTAGCATTTTGTCAATATGTTTTATCTAGTTTTTTTATATCTATAAATTTGCACCAACGTGTTTAATTTTTAGAGAGTAAATAAGTGCTCAAAAATACTTCTGGAAAATAGACTATTTTACATGTTTCCGCTGCTACATTAAAGTTTCATCCTCTAATTAAATTGGGACCACGGAAAATTTTAATTGGAGGAGTAGTCCGATTTGTTTAAGTTAAATTATGATATTATTATATTTCTGACCAACGTTGATGATAACAATATTATAAGTTTATTAATGAGTTTTACCATGCATTAATTTTATTTCTGTCCAACGGTAAAATAGAATTAATGTAGAAGAATGTTGTATTTATGATATTGCTATTTTCTGACCAAAGTTAATAACAGCAATATTATAATTTTATTTATGAGTTTTATGCATTAGTTTTATTTCTACCCAACGGTGATGTAGAGTTAATGTAGAAGAATGTTGTATGTTTTAACTTTGATCAACATTAAATTAAGGCATGCAATTATTTATGTCAAATGTTTCTCACTTTCTCTGACGTTGTTTTTAGGATACAACCCAATGATGTTTATCTCGTCAATTCCTCCTCTCAATGGAAACAACTATAATGTATGGCGAGAGAAGCTTGAGATAGCACTTGCGCTGTCCGACAATAACCTAGCACTTACCTCTCCTTGCCCATTGAACTAGTGGACCCGGCGAGGGAAGCAAATGAGATTGATGCAGCTTTCGCTACTCGGCAGCGTGACCATGCATCAGTGAGAATGACGTACGATCTTGATCGTGCGAAGTGAGATAGTTCAAAGTGCAAGTGTTTGATGGTGATTAAGGGCTCCATTGAGGAACCAAAAAGGGGTTCGATCCCAGAATATATCACCGCCACTGAGTATCTCAAGAAGATGAAGAGTCAGTTTACTGGCTCTTCAAAGGCTTATGCAAGCACTCTTATTAAGAAGTTAGTCAATGAGAAATACTCTAGTGGAGGGATTAGAGAACACATATTGAAGATGAGCAACACGACATCCAAGCTCAAGCCAATGGACTTGGGGCTCAAGGATGAGTTCCTAATTTATTTGGTTTTTGCATCTTTGCCCAAAGAGTATGAGACTTTTGTTGTTAATTACAACTTACATCCAGATAAGTGTGACATTGAGAAGCTCATTGCCATGTGTGTGCAAGAAGAGGAGAGGCTTAAGAGCTCACATGTTGACTCCATCAATCATGTGAAAGAACATAAAAAGAAGAACTTTAACAACAAGAATGCTAAACCACAAGGGAAATCTTAGTGGGACAATAGCTCCTCTAAACAACAAGAAAAGGCCCCATAGAAAGATCACCACCAGAAATTCAACTATGTTCAAGTAGACAAGGACACCTGCAGATGGTGCCACAAGACTAGACACCGCCAGAAAGATTGTTCAGAGTTCTTGAAGCACCTGATAAGAAAAGGTGAGGACATTATTACATTTATAGATGAATCATTATATTTAAGTTGTGCAAAATCTACTTGGTGGATTGATTCAGGTGTAACTATTCATGTTGTAAATTTATTACAGGAATTTCATACGAGGAGGACCCTGCAAAAGAGGAGAAAGACACATTAAGGTAGCAAATGGAGTCAAAGCTAAAGTTGAAGCCATTGGAGATCTCCCATTAGAATTAAATGATGGCTTTGTACTTAAACTTTCAGATGTCCTTTATGTACCCTCTTTGCATAGAAACTTAATGAGTGTCTCACGTTTAGACGATAATGGATATGATTGTCATTTTGGTAATGGCCAATGTAAGATTGTGTTTAATAATAAGTGTGTTGGTCTTGCCTTCCGATAAGATAAGCTTTATTTGTTATCACTTTGTGAGAATGTGAATGTTGTGAGCACTAATAATAAAAATGCCTCCTCATCTATGAATGTAAGTAACAAGCAAAAGAGAATTCATGATGTATCTTCGAGGCACTGTTGTTTAGGCTATTTTTCGAGAAGGAGAATAGAATGATTGATTAAGAAATTAATTCTTCCGCCATTAGAATTTTCAGATTTAGAACAATGTATTGATTGCATTAAAGGAAAGTATGTTAAGAAAATAAAGAAAGACGCCAAACGAAGCGCATGAATTTTGGAAATAATTCACACAGATATCTATGGTCCGTTTCCTATAAAAAGTGTGGATGGTTATGATTCATTTATAACATTCACAGATGATTATTCTCGTTATGGCTATATTTATCCAATTAAGAAAAGATCAGAAGCATTGGATACATTTAAGATATTTAAGGCTAAAGTAGAAAATCAGCACAATTTAAAGATTAAGATAGTAAGATCCAACCGTGGGGGGAGTACTACGGTAGACATATCCCATATGGCTAAGTTTCTGGACCTTTTGCAAAGTTCTTACAGGAAAATGGCATAGTTGCCCAGTACTCTACACCGGGTGAGCCTCAACAGAATGGAGTAGCTGAAAGACGTAATCGTACCTTAATAGATATGGTGAGAAATATGATAAGTTACTCCACTTTACCGATAAGTTTGTGGATGGAGACGTTAAAAATCGCCATTCATATTCTCAATCGAGTACCAAGCAAGTCGGTGCCCAAAACACCATATGAGTTGTGGACAGGAAGGGAACCCTCACTTAACCACTTACGTGTGTGGGGTTGTCCATCTAAGGCTAAAGTATTTAACCCAAACATTGGGAAGGTAGACTCCAAGACAGTTAGTTGCCATTTCATTGGCTATCCAGATAAGTCAAAAGGTTATCGTTTCTACTGTCCTGACAGACATACGAAGTGTGTAGAAACAAGACACGTTGTCGTACATGAGGAAGAGCAACAACAACCCCATACGAAACAAGTGCCAATCAATGAGGCCCCCAGAAGGTCTCAAATAGTAAGAAAACTAGCCATTCCTAATGACTATGAAGTCTATGAATATGAAGAATTTCAAATGTAGGGTGATCCCACCTTATTTGAAGAAGCCATGAGAAGCTCTCACTCATCGAAGTGGCTTGAAACTATGCAAGATGGAATGAGATCAATGAGTACCATCTATGTTTTGGACTTAGAAAAAATTCCTAAAGGAGCCACGACAGTAGGTTGTAAATGGGTCTACAAAACTAAATATGACTCTAAAGGGAATGTGGAAAGATTTAAATCGTGACTTGTGGCGAAAGGTTTCACGCAAAGAGAAGGAATAGATTACAATGAGATATTTTCTCTAGTCTCATGTAAGGATTCTTTTAGAATCATAATGACGTTAGTGGCGTATTACGATTTAGAATTACATCAGATGGATGTAAAGACGACTTTTCTTAACGGAGATTTAGATGAGAATGTCTACATGGCACAACCAAAAGGTTTTGTCGTGAAAGAAAAAGATCGTATGGAATGCCGCCTGAAGAAATCCATTTACGGATTAAAACAAGCCTCTAGGCAGTGGTATTTAAAGTTTGATGGAACAATAAGAAAATTTGGGTTTAAAGAGAATATAGAGGACAATTGTATTTATACAAAGTTCAAGAATAAAAAATTCATTTTCCTAATCCTATATGTGGATGACATCTTACTTGCTAGTAGTGATGTTAATCTACTACTGGAGACGAAGAAGTTCTTGTCCTCAAATTTTGATATGAAAGATCTCAGTGAAGCCTCGTTTGTTCTAGGAATAGAGATTCACCGAGATAGAAGAAATGAGGGTTTTAGAATTATCATAAAAGGCATACTTAGAAAAGGTTCTAAAGAAATACAGTATGCATGCGTGTAAAGCCTTCACATGCTCCTATAGTCAAGGACGATAGTTTTGGAGAATTCTAATGTCCTAGGAACCAATATGAGATCGATCGAATGAAAGCGGTTCCATATGCTTCAGCTGTAGAAAACTTGCAGTATGTACACGTTCTGACTTAGCTTTTATTACCGGATATTTAACAAATATCAGAGTAATCCAGGAATAGAACACCGAAGAATGGTAAAGAAAGCTTTGCGTTATTTGTAAGGCATAAAAAGTCTCATGCTAACGTACAGAAGATCTGATTCCCTATATATAGAAGGGTATTCAGATTCAGAATTTACGGGAGATGTAGAAGATAGAAAATCCCCATCAAGTTATGTATTTATTCTCGCAAGGGGAGCTATATCGTAGAAAAGCTCCAAGCAAATCGTCACTGCGCCGTCCACGATGTATGCCGAGTTTGTAGCATGTTACAAGGCCACAGAGCAAGTGAGTTGGCTAAAGAAATTTATACCCGGGTTGAAAGTGGTCGATGACATTCATAGGTCACTCAAGTTGTACTACGATAATGAGCCAACAGTATGTTATGCTCACAACAATAGGTCAAGTGATATTACCAAACACATTGACATAAAGTTTTATGTTGTGAAAGACAAAGTCTGGGATCATTCAATTAGTCTCGAGCATATAAGTACAAAGAAAATACTTGCGGATCCGCTCACAAAAAACTTACCGCCCAATGTGTTCAAAGAACACTTAGCCGATATGGATTTATGGGAAAGCCTATGATCCCAGGACAATAAGGGTCTAGTTGAGAATCTGTTTTAAAATAAGAGGTGTATTGTAGCTATTAATCCAATGATACTAACTGTTGTGACGAGGCACACTCTATGCACTAATCTGTGATGGAATGGAAAAAGATAAAGTATTTTAAGTTTAAGTTGAAAATTGAGATCAATGAGGAGAATGTTAGGTTGATCTCCTCCCGACTCGGTCCAACGACCGAGTCGGGACTTTGATCCACACCCTGATCAGGGGCGCTCAACCGAGCCATGGTTGGTGGGCCCCCATCGCACAACGCCATATAAAAGGAGGTGGGGGACTGGAGCACTCGGTACGAGGTTCACTGCGCTGCCAGCAACCCCATCCACAACCCTAACCGATCTAGGGAGACGCTGTCAGCGACGGGAAGCCCCACTGCCTTGCCACCGCCGGGACGCCACCGCCCTGCACTGCGCTCAACCCTCTTCACCAACCTCACCACCGACACCGTCGCCATAGCGAGCTCCTACGCCAAGTCCACCTATGGTCAGCCACTTCAATCGTCTCTCTCTAGTTCATGGTCTAGGTCATCTTATTCCGAATAGAAATGTTATCACCCAATAGATCTTCCTTCTAGTGATCCTAAGAATTTGACACTCCGTATTATGGTGTCCAATGTAAACAGGTTATGTGTGTTCATTTGGGCGTGTCAGTGAGAGTGTGGGTGTTTTTCACATGTGGTGCGAAATTCAAAAGGTCCAAACCGACTCTGTTTTCTTGGAAACATTTGATTGGCTCTCCCTCATGAATGTGAATTTGTGATGTGACAGACACCTCTTGATCTCCCTCTGCCTTGCCAGTGAAGAAACACAGTTGTGACCGTGACTACTTGACAGTAAGCGATTCATGCAGTAGGCCCCCGAGTTTATACTTGGCCATTTGGCAGTGGCACTGTAGGCTGGTCCAGGCACGGCACTAAGAAACACGGCCCAGATCTGGCCTGGCTCGGCTCCCATCGTGCACGTGCTTGGCACGGCCCGATTATAGTGCCGTGCCTGAGCCGCCATGTCGGCCCGTGGTGCCGGCCCAGACATGGCACGGACATTGGGTAGGCACGATGCGGCCCGATATTTTCTAACCGTTGGATTACTTGAGAAGATATTCTAGCCATCAGATGAGAGCATATGGATCTCCAAACTCTAGCTCCTCATTTCCAAACACCTCCCATAGCCTCATCCCCAGCCGTCACTGCTCCCGTCTTCCCAGTTGCTTGACTACTCCCACGACGTGCGGCGCGGCGACCTTCGTGCGGCGGCGCGACGACCTCGGCGCACCGGCGTGGATGTGCTGGAGCAGCCTCGAGGTGCGCTCACATGGCCAGGGGCGCGTCCTCGCGGCGGTGGCGCTCGGCCGGGGCGCGTCCCCATGGCGGCTGCGGCGCGGGCAGGGGCGAGCTCGCGCGGCGGCGACGCGTCTGCGACGGTGGTGCGTCCGCGCGCAGATGCGGCTGTGGCTCGACGGCGTCAAGCTATGGCAACGGGCCGGCACGGCCTCCGCGGGCCGTCGTGCCTATCAGCACGGCACGACACGGCACGGCTGAGTCCTCGTAGTGCCGCGCCTGGGCCGGGATGCCGGCACGGCGGCACTACGCGGCACGGCACGACAGCACCGCCGTGCCCCGCCGTGCCGTGCCTGAGCAGCCCGTTTGTCCATGTATACCCGAGTTAGCAAGAACTTATTACTTGCGCCGCACGATTATCTTCCATTCTCGATTTGGAGAATCTCGTCTAGTTCTTGACTTCTTGTCCATTCTTTGAATTTTGCGACAACGACTCCGTTTAGGGTGTGAAATAACTTGCTTTTTAAGAAACACGCCTGAAATAATGGACATCAAGAGATGCCTCTTGGTGATGCGATTGGGTTCTTTTAATCCAGAGTAATACTATGAGCATAACAATCTGTATCGAATGAACAGTTTTTGATTCTCTGTTCCTGGCAGGGACTACGACGAGTGCCCCACTGATTTTAAGCTGCTAAGATATAAAGATCACTTATTGCCGGCGCCAAGATCAATTAGCAGTAGAATCATGTCATGAAACGTGTGGTCCGTGCTGGTGATTTTGATCTGCTTCTTGGTTTGCCCTATGAGGATCCGTGGATTCTCATGGAACATCTTCTCCTCCTCGACTGCACCCACGGGAGGTGAACGCGCTCCGATGATGGAGCTGGACGGCGCGGTGGCCGACTTCGCCATGGATGGAGCCAAAGCCAATGACCCCAGAGGGCTCAAGTTGCTGGAGAACGCGCGGATTGAGCCCGCCGGACCGAGGAACTGTTGGCAGGAGGCATACCGGAAGTTGTTTGCCAGCTGCGGCGATATCATGGCCGACAAGGAGAGGCAATCGCGCCTGGCGTGGCACCTTAGCAGCTGCTTCCAGGAGGACTCAGGGCGGCCGCCCTTCCCGTCCTGCGCTGAGGGCTCCAAGATGGTGCACTGTCGCAAGCGACTCAGTGAATCTGAAGGCAAGGTCTTCCTCGAGTTCTTCTTGGAGACCGACACCCTGTGCCACCAATTGCAGTAAGTTTAATTTCCTCTTCTGACATTTATTTGCAGATGGTATGTTTTCTGTACTAAACTTCGTTTGTATGGATTTATTTGTTGAGGGCTGAAGCTTTCAAGCACAACAGTGAGAGACTCGTCAATGACCTCACAAGGACATCCAAGTCTGCTAAGAAGAAGCTCGAGGTGATCGAGGAGAGGTCAGAACAGATCATCAAAGAATCTAGTAAAGTTCAGGACACACTGTCATCGATTGACATGCAAGCCGACAACCTGGCAGAGACATCAAAGCACGTCGGGGAGCAGATCAACGAAGTGCTGGTTCACTCCAAGTCCATCTTTGAGCAGTCCAAGGAGATCGCTACCACTCAGGCAGAACTGAGTAAAGGACAAACAGAGATAAGGGAGAAGATTGAGGCCGGTATGACGCACGTTGAGGAATCATATGAAAGACTAGGAAATGGGATGGATAAGCTAAAAGAAGAGACTGGATATATGCAAAAGGAAATTAAAAGTGTTGGTGAGTCAATGTCTTCAAAGATGCAGGATTTGCAGAGCACCGCTGATAACATTGGGACTGTTGTTGGCAAGTCATTGGAGAATCAGATGCAGCTACTACATGGACAAACCCAAGCAATGGATGGACTGAATAAGCTTCACAGCTTCCAAGCACAAGCTCTTTAAGAAAGCAGGGTTTTTTTTCAAACCGTAGGTATCCCCCATTTCCATTAGGATTAACGAAAACAGACATGCCAGACATAGCAGACTTATGACCTCTAACTAGCCTTAACATTTCCAACCTGGAGAACGATATAAACCAAAAGAAGCCACAGCGACAACCAGACCAACAGTCCAGACTCAACACGGAGCCAACATACAGTACAGAGACAAACAAGTCACAATCGCCAGAAGCAGCTTTCGAAGATCCCCTTATCCTTTCCTCCTCATTCCTGAGCATTGTCATCCGTCTTCGAGGGTCAGTCTCCCATCGTTATGCACCTTCTCACCAAGTAGCTTGGAGGCGATCTGCAGCATGGTTTTTACCCCGGCTTCCAGCGCTTCCTTGTCCATCTCCAGAAACAAACCTGCCCAATAACCCATGAGCGCACAAGCATAACATATAATTGATGCAGGATTCCTGATCATTATCCCATCAAAACAAGCTTTATTCCGTGTTTTCCGGATAGCCCAGCAAATTGCTCCAATACCAACAGTATGAAACTGTTTGCCGAAGGGTAGCCACTTCTCGCACCAAAGCCAGCACTGCCCTAAAGACTTAGGCACATCGTTGGCCCCGATGCACTTGGCAACAATCGCCCAAACAGCCTTGGGCCTTGCCTGTGCTACACTGAAAAAAGAGATGAGAGACAGACTCTCTTGTTACAGAAATAGCATGTTGGATTACCAACCCATTTCCTTCTCAGCAAATTGTCCTTGGTCAGGACTGCATTGTTCATCAGTAACCAAAGAAAGATATTGATTAAGTGAACGATTGCAGGGAAACAATTCAGAAACTTGCACAGTTTGGCCAGCGTAAGCAGGAAGAGCTCCTGTCCCGACAAGAACAGATCCGGCAAGCTCATGAGCATCTCATCCAAAATTCTCACTCCATACTGGAAGCACAGGTTCTTATATCTCATTTTGGAAATATGACTAGCTTTACATGTTCGCTTATATATATTTATTGATTTTTTTCATATACACAGGAAGAGTTTAGAGCAAAGCAGGCTAATATTTTTGCTACTCTGGACAAGCTGTACATTCTGCATAATGCTATTCTAGCTGAGTCTCGCTTCATCAAGGCCTTCTTCTTCTATTGTTGCATTGTGTTCCTCATCTACATGCTCACCAGTGCAAAGCAAACGTTCAGCATCAGGGGCCAGCTCTACTTCGGTATGATTTCACTACTGAAATCGAGAACGCGTTGGATAAACTTAATCTGAATGCCCGGTTGCCAACAGTTCTTCGCAAAAAAAAAAAAAAAAAAAAGAATGCCGGGTTGCCCACTTAACGTAAATGAAAATTTGAATGCCCATTTCGCTAACATTTTTTGATGAACATTTTGCCCTGGCAGGTCTGTGCATTACGCTTTTATTGGAGATAGGGTTGATCAAGCTCGGCGCCGACGACTTTGACAAGCAGTTCTGGATCATGTCCAGGTGTTCTTGGTCAGAGTGGTGTTCCTCGGCACTGCCACTGTTCAGATCTTGCACTCCATATTCACCTACAGGTACGTACGTGATAAACAAAGGCCTCCACTGAACTATTACACAATATGCCACATCTACACACTCATTGGTTGGCCTTCGCTGCAATTTTAACTTATGTCATCCTTCAGGGACAACGAATTGTTGAACCACGGGCTGCTCCAGACGCTGGTCGAGAAGGTCCGGTTGCTGGAGGAAAACGCCGGCAGGAGGGCGCTGGAGGAAAATGCCTCAGAGTCGGAGGAGAGCCTGAGGGACTACCCGTGGGTCTTCGACGAGCTGGCAGACGAGGTGGACAGCAAGATGGACCCAACGTACATCCCTGCCGCCGGAGCGATCGCCTCCTACTCGAAGGCGCAACGAAATCGTCTTGGCGGAGGAGATCGGCGAGAACTCCATCACGATTCACGAAGTCCGTCTCCAGGAGGTACAATCTGCGGCCAAGGAAATAGGCAGTGGGGGCCTGGTGTTTTTAGTTCTGGAGAAGGAAGATGCAGATAGTACGTACCAACCACCAGTTCCCCCTCACGCCATGCCCATGCAGTAATCATGTATGGCTTCTGTTAATGCGCCATGCACATGGCTAGCTATCTTGCAACTGTAACCTCCAAATACTTTGCAAACGTTTAACAATGCCAACATGCTCGATCCGGTCTTGAATGAAAAGGAACAAGAGGCCGCGCTGTACATTTCGTTCTTCTTAACTCCTTTGACGTGAGCACCAATTAGTAACTGTGATGATTAAACTCAATGCATCGGCGTACATGTTCTGACATTGTTTATGGTTATACGCAGCATCAGCAATTCAGTATGAACGAATTTACAAGCTACTCCTTTCTCTTGTCGTTTCGGTAAACAAATGCGTCAGATAGCAAATTTAAGTTCAGTTAGGAGACCGCCAGTTGGCACACAACATGCCTGCCTTATACTGATACTGATGGACAGAATCAGCTAAGGTCTAAAGGCCATCATGCAATATAATATGCATGTCTGAACTCTGATCTCTGAAGAAGCAACAATCACACAACATGCGCGCCCGAACAGCAACAGCTTAACAGCATCTGGAGTCAGGACAGTACAGATTTACAGTATACTAGTACGTAGCAGTTACACACATCGTTAAGCTTTTTCTTCTACCAATCTAGCGTGTTGTATGTACATGAATATGTACATTAATGGAACTTTAAAGCAATCAGTCCTTAGACGTGTACTGTATTTGTTACTATACTACATCGATTGGTACAGAACGTGCAGTTGAACATCCCTGAAGCTGATCTCTGAACTCAGTCGATCCAGCAGGGGCGTCGACAGGTTCAGTGCAGATGGCTTCGGAACGTTCCATGTTATCCAAAGCTCGTCTCGTATATACTGTAAATCCAATCGCAAAGACGATGGCAACAATTACAGATACAACGTTGTACACTATCTCAACTGTTGTCATTCGGTGCTTGCGATAGTTCAGCTCAGCCAATGTGCGTATCAGCCGCCCACTGCACAAAAGCAACGCAAAGATATGATTCTGTCGATTCTGATTGAACTGCAGTCTATGCCCAACTACTGAACTAGACTAGTATCCTGATAGCAATAAAATTATTAGAGTAATTACTAAGATAGCTATGAATTGTTGGTCTGAATCTAACCTGTAGATGTTGATGAACACATCAGGCACCATTCCAACACCCGAACCACATATGTAAGGGATGAACTTCATCTCCGTCACAGTTACAGCATAGTTGAACAATGCATATGGGAATGGTGAGATTCTTAGCAATGCAGCCACCCGGAATTGCTGGAACCAACTCCCTTTACCTGCCAGTTTAATCAGAGCAATCTGCCGTGGCCATTTCTTTTCCAACCAGAGCTGCATGTCAGCAAACAGATGAGAGCAGCAGGGCAGCAAAACTACGACCCAGCACATCAAAACCAAAACACTGAGAAAATATACCGAATAGTAGCTCATGATCAAATGGAGCTTAGAAACATTACATTTAGGCGGTCACGAAACAATAGGCCGATCCAATAAGGTATAGACATGCCGACGGTGACCCCAGCCATGATGATCAAGAAGCCGAAACCGTAGCCGAAAACTATTCCTGTTAACCACATTGGTGGACCAGAAGGCAGCAACACCACCGGGAACAGCGCTAGAGAAGCAATTATCACCACCGCTAACACGGGGCGGCCAAAAGATTTTGCTTCCCATTGAATAATTGGCATGATCACCTGCAATATCAGGCGTACATAAAATGGAACACAAAGCATTAACATGACAAAGGCTGTGGAAAACTTAAATATCATCCGCTGCACAAATTTGGGGATTCTTGAGAAAAAAACTTAATAAGTAGAGTAACAGCATGACTATTGTGATTTGATAACCCATCATCTGAATGATAAAATCATATGTGAAGCTTGTCTGCTGGACTGTGAGATTAGACACGCACAATTCCTTCAGACTGATCGAGAGAGAAGACCAAAGTCCTCGGCCAATCCGGTGGAATCGATACCAATACCTGCCCTGATAACACGGTCCTAATAGGAGATCAGACCGGTCAGATGAGAAGCATCATCACCTTCTCGGAGAGAAACGGGAGGCCCCACTTGAAGAACGCGTAGCCGAGCAGAACGAGGAGCAGCAATCCGACCACGAGCCTCGCCCACGGGACGGACGACATCGACCTCGACCGCGCCCACGGCCTCGTCTCAGGCGCCTGTATAGGCACGGCCACAGGCACGCCGGGCGCGCCCACCGGCGGCATCGTCGTTACGACCAGACGCGCGCACTCATCTCCCCCCGCGGTCCGCGAGGGCAACCCGCCACCGTCTCTCCGGGTCCCGGCGACGCTCGGCGCCTCCGGACGTCCTCCAGGTCCAGGCACGGCCGGCGAACCTGTCGTCGCCCTCGAGCTGCTGAACCAATAGCCAGACGCACGCATGGCGCGCCAATCAGACCACCACCACCACTACGCCACGCCACGCGCGCGCGGGACGGGACCGAATGAGAATGAAGAGCAGAGGAAAAGGAAGGGAATGGAATGGAATAGCGGAGACCCGCACGCGTACTGACGTGCTTGCCTGCTCATCGCGCTCGCCCGCCAGGGAGGCCGCCGCGGTTGCTTCGGCGCCGGGAGCAGCTGGTGGGGCGGGGCCGGCTCCCGTCATGGCGAGGTAAAGGGAGAGGGAAGGAAGAGATCAAGTCGGAGTCGAACAATCTCGGCCTCGGCCTCGGCGTCCTCTGCCAACCGCGAGGATTGCGCCCGGTGGAAGGGAAGAGGCGGGTGGGCCTAGTGGGCCGAAAAGAACCAAAAGCAGGCCGGGCTGGCTGTTGGCCTAACAAAGGCCCGTCTTAACGATCAGCACAGCCCACTAGTTACTTGGGCCTCGAGGCCTTCGAGAGTACCTTTGCCACTTGCGTCTCCCTCTCATCTCAGCCCTTTTTTAGTTGAGGGGAAAGTTGGAAATTGGCTACTGTAGCACTTTTTTTTTTATTTAGTAATTAGTATTTAATTATAGACTAATTAGGCTCAAAACGTTCGTCTCGCAATTTTCCACCAAATTGTATAATTAATTTTTTTTATCTACATTTAATACTCCATACATGTATCGTAAGATTCGATGTGATAAATACTGATAGCATTTTTTTGGAACTTTTTTTCAACTAAACACGGGCTCACCCAGGCCGCGTTTAGTTAGCTGCCGGATTCGGCGCAGCCGGTTTTCCGGACACTCCACTACACTGTAGTATTTTATTTTTATTTGGTAATAATTGTCTAATCGTTGACTAATTATATTCAAAACGTTCGTCTCGTAAAGTACCACCAAACTGTGTAATTAGTTTTTGATTTTGTCAACATTTAGTATTTCATACATATACCATAAATTTAATATGACGGGAATCTTCTTTT
This sequence comes from Miscanthus lutarioriparius, assembly GCA_904845875.1. Classification (NCBI taxonomy): domain Eukaryota; kingdom Viridiplantae; phylum Streptophyta; class Magnoliopsida; order Poales; family Poaceae; genus Miscanthus; species Miscanthus lutarioriparius. The sequence continues at coordinate 7,643,715 of CAJGYO010000003.1, read as the reverse complement.
TACATAGTGTTAAATTTTGAAATTTGGGGCTACTAAACATGGCCCCAGTCACACACGCACGCAGAACGCTATCCCGAAAAGGAAAATGGACCTGGACGGACCAACGATGTGACTTGCTGTGACCGATCGGCTCAGCGGGGAGCAGAAGGCAGGCAGGAGCAGGACGGGGCGGTGCCAGTGGCAGGCAAGCCGACGCGTGGGCTATTGCATGTAGCAGCAGGCTGCAGGCAGCGGGAGGGAGCCGGCAGGCACGCAGGTGGCCACTGTGGCTTGTCGCCTCCTCCTCCGCGCTGCCGCTAGCCTCCTAGCGAGCCTAGCTAGCTTGCTCGAGTGGTGCAAAGCTGCTGCAGTGCGTCGCTGTGCTGCCTGCCTGCGCAGCGGGCAGCGGCCATGTGCATACGGCAGCAGCTCCCACTGGTCACTGCTAGGAGGACTGATGGAAGATCAGAAATGGCTGGTGGACATGATGGTTCATCTCTCGATTCATTGCATTGCCTGCCCTCGCTGCTGCCGTGAAGAAACAGTGAGACTGGAATTTCACTTCACCCTTTTTCCTTTTTCTTTTTGCGGTCCAATTCCGGTGAAAGAAACCAGCCAAGGCGCGACACTGTGAGTAAAAGGCGGAGCCACGCTGAATGGCTGAGGGAGTGAAAAGTGGCAACAAGGGCTGAAATCCTTTTGTGCTGATAATGTTACTGAGTCTAGAGCATTTCATATTTTTCACAGCGAAGAATAACCTGCAGCTTTGCTACTTAATACTGCTCTGCAACAGCATTTGTTGATATCACTGAGTTTAGAGCATTTCTTACTGCATTTGAACAAGCAATGCACTACACTCAAATAAAGACATGGAAAAAAAAGGAAAAGAGGAAAGATCGAAAAAAGGAAAACGGGATCGGAAGCAAAGAATTGAACAAGGGTATGGTCGTATGGATGGACCACATCTCCATCTGATACTCTGATGTGCTGTCGTAAAAGCTCAAGAACACAGAGCTAGGTAATCTAGGTGCTTTGCTTCCTCCTGCAATTGCAACCACAGTGCAAGTGTGCAACCCATTTGCCAAACTGGCAAACTCAACCCAACCAAACTATCCCAGCACATCACACGCCACATGACATGCCTGAGCAAGCCTCTCCGCTGCAGCTGCCGACGCCAGCCATGCACTGATGCACTCCACGCTCTCTCCATAACGCGCTAGCTATCCATCATTCCCACGGCAGCGGCGGCTGGCGGGTGGCTGCTGTAACTTTGCCGGCTCGGGCTGGCTTCTCCTCGCTGTACACCATACAGTAGGCTACAGGCAGATGGTGCCTGCGACCATGCATCGGCCATGTGGCCTGGGCTCTGGGACGAGGCCATCTGCACCGGGTGCCGTAGGCTATCTTCAATAAAAACGTCTAAAATATAAGATTTATTTGTTCTTTGGGATAACGCTACAGACAAAGCGTTTAATATATATTTGGCATCTTCTCCGATAACAAGACCCTAAAAAAATCATTTCTACAAATAAGTTTCTAGAAAAGATGATATCCATATTTAGATTATGCCTCTCAGATAATTCAAAATAGATCTCTCGTATAAGTGTCATGCTGTACTTTAACGTTCATGTACTCACAACCAGTGTGTCAACTAGTCATGGCCAAGTTGCAAATGTAGAGATGGTCGCGCATGAGGATGTGCTAAGGGCTGAGAAGGCAACGCAATAGCAACCGTGTTACTCAAAAAGAAAAAAAAATGTAGCAACCTTGTTGGTCCCGTTCGCTTCGCTGAAAAACAAGCCGAAACACTGTTCCGACTGATTTGTTGTAAAAGAAAAATCATTGTTCCGATAAAAAAAACAAGCTAAAAAAGACGCGTCCAACCAACTGATCAGATCGAGTACAGGATGATAAAAGTCATTAGAAATGTCTCGATTTGCAAAGAAAGTGTTGAGAATAAAATTTGATGAAATTTGACGATTTGTGCTCCTATCGTTTCAAATTATAACATTTTTAATATGTTTAGATATAATATATATCTAAATATATAATAAAAGTTTTATATCATATAAAATCAAAATATCTTATAATATAGATGAAAGAAAGTACTACGCCTATCCTTCCCACCAGTAACTTTATTCCCGTCATAGTAGTATTTCCTCCGTTCCTAAGGATAATTAAATTTGACCAATTATAAATAAAAAATATAAATATTTATAGTATAAAATAAATATCATTAGATTAATTATAAAATATACTTTTATAATAAATTAATTTAGAACTATAAATATAAATATTATTTATTAAAAACTTGCTCAAATGTGAAACACCCGATAATCTTTCAGAGGTTGTACCACACAGTAGTCCGGACGTGGGCGCCGTGACGGATGCAACGGTGCATCATTGCCGTGTGGCGGTGGTGGTACTCCGGTTTGTTCGCTCGTACAGGGCGCTGCCACCTGCCGGGCGGGAACGGACGGACCAGCACTCCAGCCCCAGGCGGCCTGTTCGCTTTCCTTAAACCGTATTTTTTTTTAACCAATAAATAATATTTTTTCTCACAATAAATTACTTAACGTATTTTTAGCCCTCGCTTGTCCCAAACGAACAGCGCACGGCCTTTCCATCCAGCGCCAAAGCCTGCGGTGCGGCGCGATGCCTGTGCCTCCACTCGCTTGTCAATGTCAGTGCGTGCCCGTGTCCGTGTCCCGAGCGCGCTCGCCCGCACGGCAGCCGCTGCCCGCTGGTGTACTGTACAGGGCTCTGCCGCACTGCTGCTGCTTTCAATCCTTCCTCCGTGCTCCGTGGTCTGGTCGGTGCCCGGTGCCGCCACCGGCGCGAGATGCAGAGAACCAATCCAGGCATCGATTCAAACCTATGCGAGCAAATCCATGTGCACACAGGCTGAAAAATCATAAGAACGGGATTTGAGAGCTTCTACTAAAACTATTGAATGAGATTCCAACACAAATCTGAGACAATCCTTGATCCATTGATGCATATAGAGCTGTAAGGATTGCTTGAATCTCTGCACTTAACGCATCATGAACCACCTCGATTCTTCCTACACCAACCATCACTGTAGGCCCTTTTTGTGACCCTCACAATAAATCCCATGCACATTTTTTTCTTTGTGTCAGGAAGCCCTTTTTTGACCCCTCACAATAAATCCCATGCACATTTTTTGTTGTTTCTTATTTGGATTCTCATGTGTATGAAGACATTTCATGGCATGTACTTTATAAACTATATCCTCAGTGGACATAAACTTAGGCTGTGTTTAATTGGAAGGAAAGTTGGATTTCATTTCGCATGTATTTGGCAAATAGTGTTCGATAAACTAAACTCCTCGGTTTTTTTTTCGTCATTTAAACTTATTTTTCAGCATTTTTTGCCTTGTTTGCCTTGTTACGTGCATCTCACCACACCCAATGAAAAGTCCAATCACTAATAATTTTTATTGACTTTTAGAGAAAAATTTTTTACGCAACCTATCTTGCATAGTTAAGCTCAATCAAAGATAGATGGAGCTCCTCTAAGTTCAAATCTGTTTGACATTTCTTGACAAAGAGAGATTTTTATTAGTACACTTTTGACTTACTAGGCGTACGTTTGGTACCGCATCTAGAGCAGCTCCAGAACTTGTTTTTATATCTCACCAACCAAATGGCCTCCGGGGAAACAACTTCAGTCGTGAATCTCCTAAATCGTGTTGACTAGAGCTGCTTGGAAAAGATTTCACTAGCTCCAACCTCCAGGCCGGCCCTGAGCGCGGGCGAGCGGAGCGGCCGCCCTGGGCCCCCGATCCCATGGGGCCCCATCCCAGGTATACCGTATATTACGTGGTTACTGCAGATAAGCACAACCTGACGATCCTCATGCGAGCTAGTATTTTGCGAACTCGATTGGTTACTGCAGATAAGCGCAACCATGTGCCTTATCCCTTGTGAGTTTTTTTTTAGCTGTGATGCAAACAGACACTAGCCCTTGTGATGCAAACGATTTAGAGATAGTAATAGTACTGGCTGTCTGGTGGGCCCTGAGCAACCATGCTAACCTGCTTTCTTCATCTTCTCCTATTAAACAAGACACTTTGCTAGCTTCCTTCACCATCTTCTTGCCTCTTCAAAGCGCACATGATTATACGTGCACACATAGTAAAGTAAAGCTTACCTGCTTCTTTTATTTTTTTAAAAATATTTTGTACAAAATCTCATCAAACAGAGAAAAGAAAAAATGAGCATGAGTAGATGAATTAATATAATCACGGAGAGATCTATACATAAGTTTTTTTTTATAAGAGTAATTCGTGATGGTTGACGGGTTGTTGTCGAGGAACTAGAGTATATACCATCATTAATGACTTCATATCGAGAACGTTAGAATAAAATTTTAAGGTATTTTAATATATATGAATTGTTTTTTTTTCTGAAGCGTTTATCATTAACAATGTATATACATAAGTGCTTAGTTCATGTGTATATAAGAGGCCCCTAAATTTTGGTTTTGCCCTGAGCCCCTAAAAACTTAGGGCCGGCCCAACCTCTGTCCTTGCGGGGCCTGGCCCGAAATGCCACTGTGTGTGTGTGGACGACATTGGCACGTGACCATGGAGGACGGCGAGACGGAGCATGGGCGCGATGACTACGCGGAACACATACCTCCTTCGTGTGCGCGAGGCACGTCCGAATGGGTTGGAGTCGAGGGAAGAAGAGACGGAGACGAGAAATAGAGATGACATGCGTGCAGTGGAGAAGATAAGGTGGAGGGAAAAGAGAGAAAAAGGTAAAATAAGTGAGGAAAAAAATGAAAAAAAGAAAAGAAAGAAACAAATAGAAGAGTATAATGGTCATTTTACCGTCTTCAATGAGTAGAAGCTATTTTACCAAATATATTTTACAAACAACTCCAGCTCCACTAGCAGAAAAAAAAAATAATGCTCCAACACCACCTGTGAATTGGAGCTGTACCAAGAGCCCTTGATCGAGACAACTTTAAACTTTTGAAAAACTAAAAATAAAACTAAGACGTGGGTCATAAAAGCAACATTCCATAGAATTTGTTCTAAATGTTTATGGTATTAATTAACAAAAGATCTTTTGAAAATACTGAGCCAAATGGCATTCAAATTATAGATTTGATGGGCATACTCCTCCCGAAAGAACAAAAATAATCACTGCAAAATTAAATATCTAAACTAAACTAGATTTATAAAAATATAAAAATTCTATTTATACCTATATCTTCAAATAGATTTATTAAAAATGCATTATATGATTAATCTAACAATACTCATCTCTATTAATATACTAGGAGTAGAGTGGTACGAGGGACTACAATTTTACAACACTCTTGGGGTAAAATTTCGTGGCAGGACAGTAGAAGGGCTCCAAATTTAAAGGGACGGTGTGCATCGCGCACTGGTACTCCGGCAGGCAGACCACGCGGTACGTGAGTTCCACCACAGCCGCCACAGGGCACAGGGGCGGAACACACGGGCAGCACGCAGCAGCGGTGGACGCGGGTGGCCGGGGATCTAGATCTCTCACCTCCACCTCCACCAACACGCGCGCCCCGCCTCGTCTACCTCCAGTCCACCAAACCTAGCCAGCTTCCCCCGAGTCCACGCCGCCGTCGACCGCCCTGCCCCGACCGTCGCGGCGCCCGCACTCCCACCCGCTGCCGGATCCCCTGCCCCTGCCGTACGGTCTGCCCGTTTCCGCCCGCTCGCCCGCCGCCGGCGGCCTAGCTGGGGTCGAGTGGAGATCCAACAGGAGCAGAGGGTGGCCTCTTCTTCTTCTCGTGCGTGTGAGTAGCACAGGCTCGCTTGGATGGGATGGAATCGATTCTCTCGCTCTGTTTGTTACCTTTGTTTTTCTTCTCCATTCGAATCCAAGCGTTTCCATCTCTCGATTCGTCTCGTTGCGGATTTCGTTTGCTGCGTGGTACCTTTGCAATTTGGGTCCGCGGATTTCGTTTAGTTGTTCCTCTGAAATCGCGAGATCAGTCTAGCCAAGGCGCCGTTACATTTTACTCCCCCGGTAATTCCCCGGGTGGCAGCGCTGCATTGTGTAGGTGTAAGCTCGAGTCCCTGACTTGGGGGAAGTCAGCTGGGTCTGTGCTGTCCCCGCGAGCAATGCGGAAGGAAGTCAATCGGAGGTGGGCGTTGTTGCGAGAATGTGACTTTTGGCGGTAGGTGATCAAATCTCTCGGGTTTCGGGTAATTACTGTTGATGCCATGTGTAGCTGATCGTCGGGGACACTAATGACTCGATTGCAGGTGCCTCGTGCCTAATGTGGTCGTGCCACATTGTTTTGCACCCCTTTCGTGTCTCCTTTCTGGAAATGGGGGTGTGTAGCCACATTGGGTTCACTGCGTATCCGTGGACAGTTTTGTGAATGGATTTGTCGAGAATAGCAGGGGCTTCACACACACTGTTCTATTGGTGTTATGCTGGAACAAACTATCGGGTTAATCCAGTGCCATTGTTGGCTCGTTTTCATGATCTTCACAGAACTAAGTGGTGCCTTGCCTGGGCTCTCCAGATCCGGGACTATCTGATCGATTTAAGGGCAGACACTAATTCACATTATACATCATTCCTGTTCTTGTACTCTTGTTGGCTTCGTTATTGGAAGAGGGTTTTCTTAAATCAAAATTGTGAAGAGCCAAAACAACATACCACTCTTACTGATAGTTTTACATAGATCCTCTGTGTGTGGATACCAACTTTACTTTGCTTCCAATTGACTTCAATGTTTCTGTTCAAGCTTTCTTTTGTTGGAGGCATGCTATAAGTTTCAACTTGCTCAAGCTGATGCTGGAATTTGTCCTGTTTTCTGCATTTTTCCTGTGAGAATAAACTGATTCCTATGAAATCCTATACAATTCCTGTGAAATTCCTTCCTTCCAAAGTGGGTCTGAATATGGCATATTCCTAGTTCTTAGTTTGCTTTTGTATATAACTAAGAAATTTTATTAGTTACGCTTTGAATTATTTCCCATTGCTTATGTACTCATCTATACCTATAACTCTACAAACATGACAGGTGTTGTAATCTTGTCAAGCCCTAGAAGGGCAGCAGTAGTTATAGAGTTGTTCCACAATGGCCTATGATGGAGATGATGGACAAAGCCAGGATTATCTCTTCAAAATTGTTCTGCTTGGGGATTCCTCTGTTGGTAAATCAAACTTGCTAGCAAGATTTGCAAGGAATGAGTTCTACCCAAACTCTAAGTCCACTATAGGAGTGGAGTTCCAGACACAAAAGTTGGTAATCGATGGAAAGGAGATTAAAGCTCAGATATGGGACACTGCTGGACAAGAGCGCTTCCGAGCAGTAACATCTGCTTACTACCGAGGCGCTGTGGGAGCTCTTCTCGTCTATGATATTAGCAGGCGTCAGACTTTTGATAGTGTTGGTCGATGGCTCAATGAACTGCACAGTAAGAACCAATATTTTACTTAACTCTTTTTGTATAGAGCAGACCTGGTTCAAGTTTGCTTCATAAGTTCCTAGTCAATAAACCAAGCTCAGGTCACGTAGAATGATTTGAGTTTTAGAATTAGTATACTTTGCCAAAATATCTTGAAGCTGACCATGAACAAGTGCAACTCAAAACCAAATATACTTTGTTATAAATTTCAGCACTAGGTAGTTTTATATGATCTTGTTTCGTTTCTCATCCATTTTGGTTACGTGCAGCTCATTCCGATATGAATGTCGTCACAATTCTGGTGGGTAACAAAACCGATCTGAAGCATGCACGTGAGGTGAGCACTGCGGAAGGACAAGCCTTGGCGGAGGCTCAGGGCCTCTTCTTCATGGAAACCTCAGCTTTGGATTCGTCAAATGTTGCAGCAGCTTTCCAAACTGTCGTTAAGGAGATCTACAGCATACTAAGCAGGAAGGTGTTTCAATCACTAGAGCAGAAGAAAAGCGAGCTGCAGTCGCTAAGCAACAGGAAAGCCGTGGTGCTGCAGGGTGAGGCCAACCAAACAAGCAGTGGTGGGAGGTGGTGCTGTTCCTCATGACCTGTAAGACCTCCCTCCCCATTCTCCACCTCAATTTCTCGTAACCATCCTATTCAGTTATGCACTGTGACATTTCCAATGGTGTGTATCGTGATTGATTTTTGTCGACGTATCCAGCAGGACACCAGGACTGCCACTATGGAGAACGATGGGACTGGGAGACGCATCTGGGTAAACCCTGCAGGTCCGATTTGTGAAAAGTTGTTTTTTTTCCATGTTCTTGTTCTAAAGGTAAGCTGGCTAGGCTGGTTTTATGAAAGTTGATGTGTTTTCCATCGGAGGAAATCAATGTATAGTTCGATTGATTCCTGGGAGGTATTGAGTTCCTTCGCCAAAACTTTACGTCCTATCACATCGAATGCTTAAGACACATGCATAGAGTATTAAATATAGACTAAAAAAATAACTAATTGCATAGACTGCGGCTATTCTGTGAGATGAATCTTTTAAACCTAATTAGTCAATGATTTAATAATAAAATGCTACAGTAACACATATGCTAATGACGATTTAATTAGGTTTACTAACGGATTCTGTAATTTGTTTTTTTTATTAGTATCTGAACACCTAATGCGACATCTCATGTAACATCCAGATATGACACCTCAAAACTTTACCTCCTCGATCTAAACACCACCTGATATACATGCAGCCTGTTCGGTTGGCTGTTTCGTTTCGTTGCTGGTTCATGAAAAAGTACTGCTGGTTGGTTTGTGTGAGAAAAAAATACTGTACTAGAAATTTACGATCGTTTACACCCGCCACAGCACGTGAACAGGCTGATGATTGTGTAAAGAGAAAGTGCGACCAACTTGACTGTTGTGTCATTCTACATCATTCTAGCCCTAGAAACCGTCCTTTCATTCCGCATTACTCCGAACCTAGACATCTAAGTACCTGACACTGTGCTTTCACCATTCTTAGGATTTGTCTGGGCACGGTAAATTTCGGATTCCCTTCGTTGCGAAATGTAGACCAACAATTGTGCTACACGATTCTGTGCATGGGGCTGTGACCAATCTAGGCTTGTAGATCGAAAAACGATGCACCTTAAAAAAAAAAGGCAACATATCAGTGCAAATCAATCAATATATGTAAAGTTAAAAACTACCGATCAGTACCACTAGATGTTGATCCAATGGATGGATTGAGAGGTGGGATTTTTTTACGCTTAAGCTCCTCACCCGTTGGCTTTTTTTTTTTGCGCTTAAGTCTCCTCACTCCATCCATTGGATTAACATCTAGTGATCCTGATCGATAGTTTTTAAGTTTGTATAGGTTAGTTGGTTTACACCTGATATGTTGCCTTTAAAAAAATGATGCAACCAACCTAGAAGGAACTAGGTTCGATTTTCATTAGAGAAAAATAGGCATAAAAATCTGTCTAACTTCAACTTTGGTGGTCTTTACTAGCTAGCTCAGCTTCGTGAAACAACCACTGCACCTTGTACAAATCATGACACTAGCGCCATTGTGCTAGACTGCTAGAGACCATTTTCCAAACTTCGCTGTCAATTGAGAGAGCTGCAATGAGTGCAGCAGTTGAGAGACCATCATCGCTGGTAATCGTATTACGGATGAACAGTACGCTTTGCTACCCAATGACGAGGACATTTAGGCTCCGTTTAGATTAAAAAATTTTGGGCAGTACCCGTCACATCGAATCTTGCGGCATATGCATGGAGTACTAAATGTAGACGAAAAAAAACTAATTATACAGTTAGGTGAGAAATCACGAGACGAAACTTTTGAACCTAATTACTTCATAATTAGACACTAATTACCAAATACAAACGAAAGTGATACAGTCGTCAAAATCTAAAAAATTTTGGTTCTAAACGGGGCCTTAAGATGTCATCGTCTCATGGGAACAGTATCATCGTTTCCACCAAATGATTGGAGCGCAATAGCTACCATGAAAGGTGACTAAGAGGGTGTTTGATCCGGTGACTAAAATTTAGGAGGTGTCACGTGAGGATGTCGTATAGGATGTTTGGATAATAATAAAAAAATAAATTATAGAATCCGTCGTACTCTACGTGACGAATTTATTAAACCTGATTAATCCGTCATTACAATATATTCACTGTAGCACTACATTGTCAAATCATGGACTAATTAGACTTAAAAGATTCGTCTCCTAAATTAGTCGCAAGCTGTGCGATTAATTTCGTAATTAATCTATATTTAATACTCCATACATATATCAAACATCCGATGAGACAGCGACTAAAGTTTATGAGAAGAAATCTAACACCCCTGAGAAAAAAGCTCCGTTTTACAGTCTGTTCGCTCGTTGGTTTTAGCCAGCCCAAACCAATTAGCCAACAGTGTATTTCTCTCACAAAAAACCAGCACCAACCAGCCCAAACCTGCACCTACACCTGCCAGCAAACAGGCCCTTAAAGTTCAAACCGGGAAGGACAAATCACTGCACCACCTCTGCGTTCTCTCTCATGCACGCAGCACGCAAACCGTTCCAGTCCATCTCGTGGAACAAAAAGTACGGATCTGAACTCAGATGCATTGCACTTCTCTCTGATGCACAGAGATCTGGATGGCAACTCCAGTCTCCAGCAGTGCTGCAGTAGTTGGTAGTACCTTCCGTGTTCGCTGATTAATTTCTAGTCTAATGAGCCCAACTGATATTGATTTATTATAAGAAAAAAATATTATTAACTTGCCGATAAACCTGGACTAAAACCTCGAGCGAACAGACTGACTGTCGTCAGATCTCCAGTTAGCAGAACCATCAGTTGGTTGGTCTCTTCTCACATACGGACCATATATCTTTTCGTTTCAACCAAGCTCTCACTGTCAAATCCCTTTAGCTACCCAGTAGTCCAGTACTACATGTTTCCTCCCCAGCAGACATTTGGGAGACAATACACCTGGTCTGGATTGGGATGAGAAGTGACAATTTCTTGCTTGATTCCAATGATCAGCAGCCCTACATATGTAGCCACCCCTAAAACATGCAATCTATGTTTAGCCTAAAAACCTTGACATAAAACCTCACATCAAGCTAACAGCTTTGTCTAATCTGGCGTACAATCTTTTCGCTTCTACAGTTCTCTTCAAGTTTGAAAGTACACAGTTCAAGTTTCAGATTTACATAACAGCTATGTTCAGCCTGTTCGTTTTGGCTGGATTGGCTTATAAGCCATGGCTGAAAGTACTGGTGGCTGATTTAGTGTGAGAGAAAAAACAATGTTTAATCCGTGGATTATAAGCCAGATACGAGCGAATAAGCCGAAACGAACAGGCTGAACATACATAACTCATAAGGCGTACAAAACATGGTCCTGTGACAACGGCATCATTCTTTGTTCTGCAACCTTGATCTTTCTGTAGCCTATGAGACAATTATCAGTAACAATGATGACATGATCTTTCATTGTAGCCTAGGAGACAAAATTATCAGTAACAATGATGACATGAAATGCATAAAAAAAGACCCCAAGAAAAAAAAATGTTCCTTTAGGGAAAAAAAAGGAAGCCACAAGCCAGTAAACATCATGGTATCAAGCATTTTGCGGAACCACGTGGTTAGTTATTATGATAATGTAGCAGAACAATACACCTCAATGACCTGCTTCTTTGAAACATTTTTGGTCTGGATCTGTAATGTTATAACAGAACAGTGTGAAAATGTGTTTGACCATTACCCCCTCCGTCCCACTATATAAGGCGTGACCACCTCTGGTTTAAAGTCAAAAAAACATATTTAATTCTCTCTCAACACTAGTACTACTGCATCGATGTACGTGCGTCTAGAGAGAGCACGCCTCATATTATGGGACATGACTAAAAAGTTGTTACGCCTTATATATTAGGACGGAGGGAGTATTAAACAAAGTATGAATTAAAACATTGAGGACTGAAATAAGATGGCTTTCCGTCTGTTTAGCATTTTCATTTTCTGGATCGAATAAGCTTAGCAAATAGCCTCAGATAAATAAATGAACAATGGAACACAGCAACAATGTTAGGAATACCGAACTAAAATGTTCAAGAGTTGAAATGAGAAACCTATCATGCACCAGTTTTACCTAGCTTTCTGTCCCTTCCTCTTTTGGTTCCTTGTATGGTCCCGGTTTTAAAGTTTCATCACTCGAAGTGTTCCTCTGAGGTAAATACCCTGCAGGAAGCTTCTCTATTCCTTTTCTGATGATGGCTTTTTTCATACTTGTTTCTCCAGGGGAAAGTTTCGGAATTTTCTTTTTAACATCGAGATATGATCCAGAAACCATGGTAGTAGAGTACATGACTGCAGATCCCTCACTACTTTCTGAAGCAAGAATCACTTGTTCTTCTCCACTGACATCATATATTTCAGCATATCCAGCACATTCGGAGATGGCATTAGAAGACACATCAATTTGCTCTTTTGACTCTAGTATCCCGTGAGCAACATATTGTGGTGCTGGTGCCCTGCATTTTTTATCAGCATCGAAGTTTTCACTGTGAGTCGATTTCAGTTCGCTTGTAACCTCCTGGGACAGTTCATGCTTTGCATCTCGAACATGACAATCATCTCCACTGTCAGCATCTTCCAAAGCAAGCTGTAAATTGCATATCACACATAAATCAAAACCTTGAATATTGGTTTCCAACGGATCAAGATATACCTCTGGAATTTGAATGAGAAGTACTAGAAAAGTAACACCAAATTTGCGCACATGAATGCTCGCAAGCATGTCCAAAAAATTAGAATGCAAGAAGATTTCAGCATAACTCACACCCACGTTAGATTGATGACGGGAGGTTAGTCACTGAAGTGTTGACATGAAGAAATTCAAAGATTAAACAGCAAACGTGCATTTTGATTGTTGCAGTGAGCAGGGCTAGTAGTGACTCATTGCTGGTAGATCAACAGCTCTTTCTTCGCAGACAGTAATGATCATGAAGCAGATGCTGAGCTCACCGAATCAAATTGCTCGCGAGGCAGCTGCAGAGCTTTCTCCTCGCCCCCAGCAACATTCTCTTCCTCGTTCTCCTGCTCCTCATCTGGCTCATTCGCAAGGATAACAAAATCCTCCTCCAAATCCTCATCCCCCGACTCAACGGTCGGCGAATGGCTCCCGTCAAGCAGCCTAGCGACATCCAGGTCAATAGCCTCCTCAGCTCGACTAGCCGCCACCACCGCAACGTCCCCGGAACCAAGCGGTGTACGAGTGAAGTCGTACGCCTGCACGACGCGCGAACTGAGTTAGCCACCTCGGCAGACAGACGAAACGGCGTGCGATGCTGACGCAAGCAGAGACGGAGGGACCTTGACGTCCACGCGGGGACCGAAGCGCGCGGGGCGGCGGCTGGGGAGGAACACGGCCGAGGATCCCCCGCCGCCGGTGGAGGAGAGGGAGGGGCGGAGCTCGCGGAGATGGGCGAGGTAGTCGTAGCCGTCGTCGGGGAGGCCTAGCTCCAAGATCTCGAGGCGGACTTGCTCGGGCAGGGCGGCTCCGCCGTCGTCGGTCGAGGTGGAGGAGGGGGCGGGCTCGCCGCCGTCTCCACCGACAGCGGTGGAGGACGAGGGGGCCTCGTCGTCGGCGAACCCGGGGACGGAGTAGGGGTTCTCGTCGACGCGGACGAAGACGCGGTCGGAGGCGTCGGCGGCCCCGGGGCGCGGGCAGAGGCGGAACGTGGCGAAGTTGCGGGGCTTGCGGTTGCGGCCTCGGCCCATGGCGTCCACGACGGCGGCGGGAGGGGTAGGCGAGGCGCGACGCAGACAGACGCTGGCCGGCTGGCGCAGAAAAATAATGAGACCCGTGCGTTGGATAGACTGGGCTGTCATGGAGGTTTCGTTGGGCTGGGCTTCCCGAAATGGCCAGCTTCGGCTTGTAAGCTGTTTATTTGGTCCAGCATCTGTCCCGCCCGAGTTATTAAATACTACTCGCCAGTGCGTTGCTGCGGGAATTTGCTTTGAGATTTTGATATTATAGTTTAAATGATCATTTGGCCTTGTTTAGATTGAGGTTAGAAATCAGTATTTGACACTGTAGTACTTCGTTTGTATTTGATAATTATTGTCCAAGTATGGCCTAACTAGGCTCAAAAGATCCGTCTCGTAATTTACAATCAAACTATGTAATTAGTTAATTTTTTTTATCAAACCGCGTGGAGGAGGATGGTGGCGCAAAGAATGCGGTGGGAGAGAAGAGGCCTGGAGAGAGCAAACTCTCTACAACACTGCAGGCCCGTGGCTACGTTCAGAGTGTGTATGGCAGTGTAGGCGAGTACGCGGATGATGGCATACACAAACTATTATAAACGCAAAGGCGCGATGGTTCAATTTGCTTTGCATGCGTTTTCAGTTTCCTTCGTTTGAGTTTGCGGTGAGAATTCAAGTGCATTAATTGTTTGGAAGAGAAATCGATGAATAATGTATGTGCTTGTTTATTTCGTACGCAATCATGTGCATGCATTTGCACGATGTGTGCCGAGGGGGGGAGCTAAAAGAGATGGCAGCCGGAGGCAAGTTCAGGTGCATGCGTTTGGATGATGATGCGTGTTGAGGGGGAGTTGAAGAGATGTCAAATAGGGGTGACGTGGCAGCATAAGGATTGAGTTTTAGGAGAAATTATTACTTAGTGGGTATGGACTATATAGATTAGATTAGATACGATACGATACGATACGTAAGAAAGAGCAGCTTATTTTCCACTCAAAAAAAAAAGAGCAGCTTATTTAAGTGTTTAAAAAACTCGTCCAATATTGATGATATGTGTATACATTATGCACTATACAGTATACCTTATTATAGAAATATAGCGGGATCGATGGTAAAAATTCAGAGGCGTGAGCTCCATTCAATTAGTCTCAAATGCAAGTAAGATATCCAGTGAGTTACGTATAACTTACAACATAAGAACAGAAACACACATACATATAACATATTTGTCTGAAAGCTTTCATAGTTTTTTCTATGGAGATCTGGTGCTTTAATTTAATTTACATGATTATTTGATGTCTTATCGACAAATATGACTTCAAAGAATTGCATGGATATCAACTCAGCAGTGAATCACACTATATTTGTTTGACTTGTGATCTCTTCAGCGTGTCCTGAAGACACTCTGCCACATATGTCATCGCTGGCCTTTGATCATGATCAAGATTTAAGCATTGCACAATTATTTCTGCGATGCTGTAAAGAAGCTCGATGTTCTCTGTTGTTGCAATTTCCGGATCAACAACCTGGATCACTTCATTATTTGTGTAAGCATCAAGAAAATCCTTGCGAAACTGATTACTGTCTTCAACTGAGGCCTTCCTCCTTGTAATGAGTTCTAACAGCACAATTCCGAAACTGAAAACATCAGATTTACTGGTTAACAGTCCAGTCTCCATATACACTGGATCCATGTATCTCATTTCACCAATGATTTGGTCAGTGTATTGTCTATCTCGAGCAATCAATCAAGATAAACCAAAGCCCGAGATTTTCGGTACAAAGTCATCACTTAGAAGTATATTATCTGGTCTAACATCACCATGCAGAATCTTCATTGTGATTTGTGAATGCATATAAGCTAGACCCCATGCTGTTTGTGCCGCAATTTGTAGACGTACATCCAAATTGAGGGGCATCATGTTGGATCCATGTAGAATGTCAGTGAGGCTACCTTTGGACACAAACTCAAACACCATAATTGGGATATCATCTTCTAGGCAAACACCAATGAGCTTGGGAATGTTCTCGTGAATGACTCGAGATTGAATATTGATTTCATCTGTAGTTTTTTCTTTTATCCACAAAAAACCCATGCTATTGGGCTTTTTCACTGCAACTGGCTGGTCATTACCACCAATACTCCCCTTATAAATGTCAGCAAATGCACCTTTTCCAATAAGGTTGCTATTTTTTAAAATAGGCTTTAGCTCCTCCTTTTTAAATACCCATACACTGTTCACTTTTTCTAATATTGGACTGTTATTCTTGATAAATTTTCTGACGCGCAGTCAAATCGAAGATGTCAAAATGTCCCACATTATAGACCTGTGTGGAGTTCGAGGTGTAGATTCTGTTGCCATCATGGTTGATATTTTGCGTTTCCAATAATTGATCTGACTGATGGTTAGCTCTTATAAGCATGTAAAGATGTGTTGCTACATCTGTCATCTCTGGCCTTTGATCAACATCAAGATTTACGCATTGAGCAATTATTTCTGTGATACTGTAAAGAAGCTCGATGTTTTCTGTTATTGCCATTTCTGGATCAACAACCTGGATCACTTCATTATTTGTGTAAGCGTCAAGAAAATCCTTGGGAAACAAAGTACTGTCTCGAGATGAGGCCTTTCTCCTTGTAATGAGTTCTAACAGCACAATTCCAAAACTGAAAACATCAGATTTACTGGTTAACAGCCCAGTCTTCATATACACTGGATCCATGTAACTCGTATGACCACTGATTTCGTCGGTGTATTGTCTATCTTGAGCAATCAATCTTGATAAACCAAACCCTGAGATCTTTGGTACAAAGTCATCACTTAGAAGTATATTATCTGGTCTAACATCACCATGTAGAATAGTCGTTGTGATTTCTGAATGCATATAAGCTAGACCCCGTGCTGTTTGTGCAGCAATCTGTAGACGTACATCCAAATTGAGAGGCGTCCTGTTGTATCCATGTAGAATGTCATCGAGGCTACCTTTGGACGCAAACTCAAACACCAGAACGGGGATATCATTTTCTAAGCAACAACCAATGAGCTTGAGAATGTTCTTGTGATTGACTTGAGATAGACGGCCTGTTCGCTGGTTGGTTTCTGGGCTGATAAGCCCGGCTGGTGCTGATTTGTTGTCAGAGGAAAACATTGTTGGCTGGATGATAAGCCTTGGCTGAAACCAACAAGCGAACAGGCTGAGAATGACAACTTCATTTGCAAATTCATTCTTTTGTCTAACACTACCTGTTACTGACCTCTTAACTACAACTGGCCATTTGCCATGAAGACACCCGTTGTAAAGCTCGAAATAGTAATCTCTCCCAAACAAAAGGCCACTTTTAAAAATTGGTCTCAGATCCTCCATTTTGAATAGCACAAGTGTTGGAGAGACATTCCTGATGACTTTGCTGCGTGCAGTCCACCTTGTAAAGCAATGTGGAGTGTGAATTGGACGTGGTTATATTGTCCTGGTTGATTTTTTGTTCTCCCCGTAATGACCATTGTGTAGTTTTTTCCTTCCCTTGTTCATAGTATGATTTTGTGAGCATTTGAAGACGCTGTACAACATCTTTCATGTCAGGGCGTTCATTGAAGTTCATTTTGAGGCAATCACTTATAAGCTTTCCAACTTTATTCAAAATCTTCCGATCAGCATTCACTATTTCAGAATCAAGCATGTCTCTCACCTTTTTCCCTTTTCCAAAAGCTTTCATGAAGTTTTCTGTGAGATCAGTGCATATCCCGTTTTCACAAATTCTCTTCCTAGTGATTAGTTCTAGAAGAACAACTCCAAAACTGCAAACATCATTTTTTGGATTAATGCGTCCCTTAAGAATAAATTCAGGATCCACATAGCCAATGCTCCCAATTACATTTTTGGTGTACTGAGTTCTGTCCATTGATAATAACCTTGATATTCCAAAATCAGCTAATTTTGCACCCAATTCATCATCTAGAAGTATGTTTTCAGGCTTGATGTCACCATGAATGATGGGTTGATACATTGAGTGCATGTAGTTTAATGCTTCTGCGCATTCCATAGCAATACTCAGCCGGGTAGCTAATGAAATGGGATCACGGGAGATGTGAAGAAGTTCACTGAGGTTTCCTTTGGAGATAAACTCTGTGACCACCATCAAAGCATTTTCTTCTGCGCAGTAGCCCAATAGTCTGACTACACTCTTATGGTTTATATGAGAATGGACAATCAACTCTTTGGCAAACCCTTCATTGTAATTCTTCTGGATATATTTCTTCACCGCAACTAGACTACCATTATCAAGAACTCCTTGGTAAACCTCTCCAAAACCCCCTTTCCCAATGAGTGTGCCATGATTCTTTGTAATCCTTAGGATGTCATCTTGAGTGAATTGAGTTATATTGTGATTGTTAACTGGTCTCCACATGGCCTTTTCATTGTCTTTGATTAAGTCTGCCAGCTTGTTCTCCGGAAGATCCATTTAACAGATGCAAGAAAGATTATGCACGAAGCCAGATACTGATTACCTGTCACCACAGAGATGTCCATTCACAGTGCTGAAGTCAATTTGAAGATACAGTGAGGCTAATTTACACGAACTTTGCATAATTACAGCAAAAGCATGCCACTATTAGACTTCACAATTTGAATGAACAAGCAGATCTGATGCACAGTGGTATTTCGTTGAATATTCAGGCATGATCGTGAGAGGCTGGAAACATTTTTCTTATGTGTGCTCTATTACAACAGATGTACAGAGTTGGATCGCAGGTGGGGATAGCAAATTCAATTTCTCTGCAAACTGCATCATGCAATGACCTTGGATGTCAAATAAACCTATACTAACATATACAGTATGAAGCCTCCAAACAATTATAAAAACACTTGGTATGAGTAGGTCTACTGTTTGAAATTATAGGCAAGTCATGCCTCCAAACAATTATAATAACTGCGCTCTCTAAGCTGTACAAAGTTAATTCACGGTGGGGACAGACAATTTGACTAGTTCCAGAGGTGCATATTCATTTATGAGCAACAAGCCAACAACAAATGCAATTCTGTGCCTGAACAGGATCGCGGCACTCGATATGCGGATACCTAAACTCAAACTATATGGTGGCATATACTTGGACTAGCTGTATAATGTGTACTGTAGGGAACCAAGAAGGCTAATCTCCAGATCTACTCATCTAAATGGCTGGGGAGTAGCATATTCTGATAATGTACATACATAAAAGAAGCAATGTACCCTCAGATTCTCTTGTCAAATTAATCGACACGGAGTTGGGATGGAAAAGTTAGAAGGGGCAAAAAATCGGCTGAAGGTAGGAACAGACGCACGCATACCTCTCGAATCTCGATTGATCCGCCAGCCGGGTAATCCTGCGCGGAGTGGTAGCAGGTCGATTGATGGCACCGTGCCACCGTTGAAGGATACTGGCTGGGATGGGGCTACCAAGGACGACGAGCTGCCTTTGGGTCTCTGTAGTCAACGCTTCTTGGTGGTGCCTTACTGCCTCGGCATTATACATACAACAATAGAGCCATCTCCCATCTGGAATAGATTCGCATGCAGCCATCCGCGGAACCGGTCCTTGAAGTTTTTTTTTTTGCAATGAATCCACGGTGCAAGCTGCAGATTCTGACGGAGGCAATGTTGCGGTGGGCGCGGAAGCTGCAGATTGCTCCATGATCCTTTTTCGCACCGAATTCACGGTGCAAATGCAAGCTGCAGATGCTGATCATTTTTCATTTCGTATCCACGGCGAATGTTGCTTCACGAAACGGTACAGAATGCTGACGGAAGCAGAAGCGGACGGACCTTGACGTCTACGCGGAGGCCGGAGCGAGTGGGGCGGCGGCTGGGGAGGAACACGGCGGAGGAGCCGCCGCTGACGGTGGAGGAGAGGGAGGGGCGGAGCTCCCGGAGGTGGACAAGGTATTCGTGGTCGTCGTCGGGGAGGTCAAGCTCTCCTCCGTCATCGGCCGAGGCGGAGGGGGAGGGCTCGCCGCGTTGTCGTCTCCCTCGACGGCGGACGGCTGGGTGCAGAAGAGGCCCTCGTCGTCGGCGAATCCGAGGACGGAGAAGGGGTTGTCGTCGACGCGGACGAAGACGCGTGGGCGGCCCCCGGGCGCGGGAAGGCCTCGGCCCATGGAGAGGCTTGAATGTACTGGGCTGTCATAGCGTTTTTTGTTCTCTTTTCGTGGGCTGGGCTTTCGAAATGTCCACTTCGGCTTATAAGCTTTTTCTGTGGCCCAGCATTCATCGTTTGAAAAAGTTATACCTCCGTGAACTATATCACCTAATCATTGAGTTCCCTAATAAAAACCTAATCACTGAGTCTTCCCTAAAAAAACCTATCATTGAGGCCTTGTTTAGTTCCTCCTCAAAAAATTTACTTACTATCTCATCGAATGTTTGGACATATGCATAGAGTATTAAATATAAACTAAAAAACTAATTATACAGATTGCGACTACTTTGCGAGACGAATCTTTTAAGCCTAATTAGTTCATAATTTGACAATGTGGTGCTACAGTAAAGCTGCAGTAAACATGTGCTAATGACGGGTTACTTAGGCTTAATAAATTCATCTCGTGGAGTACTGAGGACTTCTATAATTTGTTTTTTTATTAGTATCCGAACACTCCATGTGACACCCCAAAACTTTACACCCTAAATTTAAATAAGGCCTGAGTCTAATTTTTCTCCTTAAACTTCAAAATTAGAAAACTTACCTCCTGAACTCTCAAACTACTTCCTTGCCTTGGTTTGGAGTGGTTTTGTCTTTTTCAAGTTAAATTTTTTATAAGTACTTGATAAGGTTTTTAAATTACATAAAATATCTCTACGCTTTAAAAAATTTAAAAAAAAATCTATAGATAGATTAGGATATGCCAAATTCAAATGAAGCACCCAGAGCTCATAAAAATATCTCTATACACTTCAAAGTATTTGGCTATAAGAAAATAGAAAAATATCCACAAAAAATATAAAAAAATCCTAAAACATTCTAATCAATATACAAACATGTTTTTAAATTGGGTAAGGCAAAAATATGAGATGCAACTAGCATGATGCAACATATATAAATGATGAATGCATTCATGCTATGCTTTTATGCTAGTCTGTGCATTATTTTTTTATTACGAAAAGTTTTTTAAACACATTTATACATCGATTAGGATGTTTTGTTAAAATTTCTAAAGTTTTTATATTTTTCCATCTTTCCAGAGCTAAATCTACCTTTGAAGCATCTAGTGTATCCGAGTTTATCTTTAGAATTTATTTTTGAAATTATTAAAGCTTAGAGATATTGTATATGGTTTTAAAACCTTATCAACTATTTATCAAAACTTTTACTACGAAAGATAAACCACCTTCAAAATCACTCCGAACTAGGGAGGGAGGTAATTCAAATGGTTTTGAAAGTCTAGGGTGGGTAAAGTGCCTGACTTGGAGTTTGAAGATAAAATCAGACTACGATGATAGTTCAAAGAAATAGAATGAACTTTTCCCATCATCTTTACAACATGGAATTCCTTACAGCATACACGCTTCGTCCAGGCTTAGTGGCCCTCAACTTCGTCATGAAGGTCATTTTAGTCCTCAAACCGAGGACTGAGGATGAGCCCAAAAGAAATTTTTGAGGATTCAAATGGTCACTTTGATAGTATATACATGAAATTGAGATCAACAATAAAGTATAAGGACTTAAATGGCTATTTTGATAGTTCTGGGACGAAATTGAGCTCAAAATTAAACTTTAAGAACTAAACCGACCACTTTGATAGTACATGAATGAAATTGAGCATCGAATGACAAATGATGGACGAAGTTGGCTATTTCGCTTAAAATTTTGGTGGAACTGATCAATCCATGCAATCTAATATGGTATCAAAACTAGAAATCTCGAGTTCAAATCCTGATGGATGTAATAAAGAAATAATTATTAGAATCTACTTATATTTCTACATTGAAAGTCCGAGAGAGCCTATATATGAGGAGGTGTTTGCTCACCTTTTCCTATAAATTTAAGATTTTAGGTTGACACACTAAACTCTTAGTTTAGAATTTAAAAATATTTAAAAGTACAATCTAATGGCTACAATTTTGTTTGACTCCTCAAAACATAGCTACAATTTTGTTGCTACAAATGTTGTAATATAAGATAGATTACAGGTCAAAAGACTAATTTTAGAAATCGGGTCTTATATTTCAGAACATAGACTTGTACATCTCTGAAGGTTACAGGCCTGCCGCCTTTATTTGTTTGGAGATGACATACTCCTATGGCATTAAGTATCAACAAGTGGAAGTACGTCTGAGTGTCTGACCTTAAACTAATCCACGAGGTTCTTTTAACAGTCTTTTTTACCTGCTAGCAACGTGTCATCTACAAAGAAGGTAAGAACCGACCGAAGATTCTTGCTTTAGTTGCTATCCTACACGAACAACATTAATTCTCGGATGCAACCGACCAAATAGACAATTGCTCACGAGTGTGCATCGATGTGACCTCGCCGTACGTTTTTTAAATAAATTGGCTAGGAGTACGTCCTGCAAAGAATATAAATTTACCTCTACCTTTAATCAAATTATTTAAAGTTGTAATCAAATTTATAGAAAGGAGTATAAATATTTATAATGCAAACTAAGTATATTATGAAATTATATTACAAGAAGAATTTAATGACACTTCTTTGGTCCCATAAATAATTACTCCATCCGTTCTAAATTATAAGTCGTTTTAACTTTTTGGTATATTTATTTTGTATGTATCTAGATAAATAATAAATATGTCTAGATATAAAGTAAAATGGATGAATTAAAAAAGTCAATGCGGTTTATAATTTAGAATGGAGGGAGTAATATATATATTTTTATATAACTTTAAGACAGAGGAGTGTAGTTCGGTAGTTGTGAGAATGCATAAGGGCGTCCCTAACGGGGTTTAAATAGCTATTCTAAATGAAATCTCATTGGTCAGATGAAAGAGAGGACAGCGCGCTAGCGACTCACTCCTAGCTTGGCTCGCACATTCTTCAAAAAGCCCTCTCTCACAGCTTACGTAGTGGAGTACTTGAGACATCCGTTTTTTTTTATTGTTTCTAAGCTGGTGATTTCTCTGTCACCATTGCGGACGCCTTAATGCGTGGTGATTGCTATTGCTTTGTTGATGACCACTCATTTCACTGTCTCAGGCTAGAACGTGTTGCAAAGGGTGGGCACGGGGTTAATTTGTTGCTCGAGACTTTGTGCTAGGTGTTAATGCTACGCTGCCGTGGTTACTAATTAAACCTTGAAGCTTACTGCATTGCGAATAGGTTAGATTGTGGCAGTTGTGCTTTACTCACATGGTGACATATTGTACTAGAAGCATATCCCACGCGTTGTCATGAGATTTTTTTAAAATAAATCTGCTATATACATAGCTTTACTATATGGTATTATGTATACTATGTATATATATGAGTTTAACTTCCATGTTATTTTATTATATCAGATCTGATAAAAAATCGGTAAACTAATAGAAGAAAAACCAATAGAATATTTGATTACGTTATAGAGGAATAGATGATGAAACAAATAGCGTATATAGATGACTTGTATGTTAATGATTAAAGATTTAAAATATTGCACATGATAGAGATGATGTGGATATTTTTTATAATTAATAAGGGATGACATGGACTTAGTGGAGAATTATGTGGACACCATGTGTGAAGAGATAGGACATCTAGTGGGTCACTTAGTTCAAAATGATGTGGACACCTTACATGAAGAAAAAAAATCATATAGTGGGGTTTAGCTTTATAACAGTACATTGATGAAACAAATAGCGTATGTAGATGAATTGTATGTTAATGATTAAAGATTAAAAATATTGCACATGATATAGATGTGGGTATTTTTTATAATTAATAAGGGATGACATGGACTTAGTGGGGAATGTTGTGGACACCTTGCATGAAGAGATAGGACATCTAGTAGGGTTACTTAGTGGAAATGATGTGGATACCTTGCATGAAGAGAAAAATCATATAGTAAAGTTTAGCTTTATAAGAGTATATAGATAACGGAGCAGGAGTAAAAGGAAAAGTTCTTGGACAAACTAATCGGTTTAACTTTTTGTTCACTTCTCCTATATAAGTGTGGAATTATACTATGGAGATTGACATCCTTGCTCCTCTTTTGAAGATTAATTGTGATTTTAACTATGTCTTTTTAACTTTATTTGATTTTACCCTTGTTTGTTAAATCCAAAGCCACCATTCGTATCTATTCTTGATTCTGTTAGTTGGAGGTCAAATAAATGAATTAAGGAAAAAGAAATTTTCAATAAATTTAATGCTAACACGTACGGTAACACCTTATCCTAGCCCCCCAAGTCCTGCAGATGGTTAGTTAAGTATGTAAACTTGTTAAAATTTGCTTGGATTTGAAATATTTGCATATTTTGTTGTAAAAATCTTTCAAAATCTTGTCCAAATATTCAATGCTATAAGAGTTTAGAATCACAGAATCACTAGAATCATATAGTGAGTTTAGAATCTTGTTCAATAAATTTTTCTAATGCGACAAACGCTGGTATGCGATTATTAAGTTGCTGAAATTTTATATTATTTTTTTGTGCATCTTAACAACCTCAAATGTAAAAATTGAAAACTACAAAGTTGTAGATTTAATTGAGAGCTACAAATTGGATGTAAAAAGTATCTTCATTTGACAACATACAAAAATGATATTATTTTTCTAATGCGACAAGCACTAGTAAGTGATTATTATGGTCCTGAAATTTTATATTAATTTTTTGAGCATCTTACCGTTCTTAAATGAAAAAACTCAAAACAAGAAAGTTATAGATCTCGTTGAGAGCTATAATTTTCATATAAAGTTCATATTTATCCGATATCGTATTAAAGAGTTATGATTTTTTAAAGTTTTAGTCTTGTCACGGCACTCTCGGTGGCGCGACAAGGTTTTTCACGTCGGATACACCGTCTAACGTGGCTGATGTTGTCGCGCCAATGCATATGGCGCGGCAACGTTATTTGATCGCCCAAAAGGGTCCGATCCGCAAAAAAAAATTAGAAGCGATTATTATTAAAATATTGAATAAAAAGGATTAAAAATAACAAAATCCTGTTTTTTAGCTGAACTAACGTGGTTAACTTCTCTGAACGGAGGATGGACGTACTCTCTCTTTGTTTTGAAAGGTTGGGGAAATTCACAACCTTAAAAAAATAAAGGTAAAATTTTAATTAAACTTCACAATAGAAGTGCCATAAAACTACATTGAGCACGAGACTGTACACATGATAGCTCCTACCTCACCAAACCACACTGAAGTAACCAAACCGGCACGCTTAATTAGTCCAAAGAAAAGAATATTAGAGTACGGAGCATATACACGTGCAACGTTTTCCCTGTGCGAGTTCTCTATTATGAAACTATCAGCGCATCAGGCACCACGTAGGGGTTTAGTCAGCATCATCATCCACTGGAATCATCAATTATATACCTTGCCAACAATGAGACATAGAAGAAGACAATAGATGAAATGAAACACCACATATATAGTATAGTGTATTATTCCTTTTTGTTGGTTCCCTTCAATTATGGAGTGGATTAGATCAGATTTTAGAGTCTAAGTAAAGAGTACAGACACATTCTTACTCCCTCCGGTTTACTAAAGGATGTCGTTTTGAGGTTGTCTTAAGTCAAATATTTTAAACTTTAACTACAAATAGATTATTTTGGGTTGAGTTTGAAAATATGAAAGTGATGTAAGTAGATTCATCTCTATAAATATTTTATAGCAAAAAGTAACGGTCAAAGTTGTTTTTTTAGACCGTGTTGCTGTCCAAACCGACATTCTTTAGAAAATCGGAGGGAGACTTAAACACACTTAAAAGAAGTTCAACAATTCAGCGTGTATATAAATTTGTGGCACCAGAGTTCAAACCGTTATACCTGGAGTGGAGTGATTCACACACAGCTCCACAACCACAAACACCACCTCGCCAAGAAGTCATTTCTGGCGACTAGCTTTTATATGTCGGGCCTCCTTTTCTTTTTCTCCTCTCTTTTTTGCCTTAAGGAAAAGGACCCATTTAGTTTTTTTTAACAAAAGATGTGGTGGCATATTGTGATTAAGTATTGGTTTTCCATAATTTTATTAGGAAAACACTCACTTAATGTAGTAATTTAAGTTCGATTTATTAAGTTTGTAGAAGATTGTGGTATAAAAGAGAAACACTAAATTAACATAGGAAATTTTGGGACCAAACCTAAATAATTTGTGTACTTAGAGTAATGTCTCTGATTCCACCAGAACGGGGCAAAGAGTTTTTAGATAAAGGATTATTAGTTTTTTTTGCAGTCTTTGCATGAATTTTGCTTTCGACTATGCGTTATTACAAGTTGTGTTATCATTATTTCTCCTTATACTCAATAAAATATTCTATGAGCTAGCTCTTTTAATAGTGTTGGAGCTGCCTTAACCTCAAGATGCAGGAATTGTCTCCTATATATTGTTGCAGTCTCACTCTGGATTTCTCTAAGGGGCCGTTTGGATCCTTTTATTTGAAGAAATTGAAATCTATTTAATAAATTAGACTATTTGGCTTAGAATTTGACATTCCATCACTTTTCAAAATTCACATGTAAGCTATATCAAATTCATAGGATATGAGATAGAAATTAATTCTATATATTTTATGTTTCTATTTTACAACGTATGATTGCGAGCGCAGGTAGAGGCGGTCCCTGCGTGCATGTGCAGTAGCATGGCGTGCCGCGTGGGTAGGCGTGCTAGCAGCAGCAGACACATGCTGACGCGTGCAGCAGGCCGCATGTGGAGTATTAGAAAATCTCGTGCTTGTAGCTGGGTCCACAGCAATGATCGGTTGCAGCTCCCTTGTTTCGGTGACTATACATCACTGGATACTAGGCCACGCGCGTCCGCTTCCCGCTCAAAAATTGTGAGCATACGGGCGTGTGCAGCAGGTAGGGCAGCATGCATAGGCGCACAGCAGCAGGCTGATGCGGGCGCGTGCACCAGGGGGCAGGCAGTAGCAGCGTGCGCATCATGTGGCAGGACAGGTGCGGGCGTCCAGATGGGGCTGGCGTGCGGACGTCACGCCGTTATTGAGTCGCATGTTTAACCAAAAAAGTTAAAACATCTTAAGGAAGATGGACATGTCATTTTATACTTCAATACGTGTCACAGTGCGCGCAGCACTTGTTGGGCAAACAAATTCGTGTCCATCTGAACGAGCCATCCATTTTCACAACGGGCCGCGCCGTGAAAGAACACGGACCAATAGGATGAGCTGTACAAACCTTATTAGTACTAGTATATATAAGTTCCGGTCCGGCACAATTAGTAGTTGTGCTTAAGGCTTAATCAGGCGCACCACATTCCAAGGCATTTTGCGCGTCACGAGATATCCTATACACTACGTACGTGGCTGCGTGAGCCCGTGACGTACGGTTAATTTCTTCGTATTATTCAGGCAATCACTGTGGTCTCGACGGCGGCGGACCGGAGGACGGCCTCGACGTGGTCGCCGCCGCTGCCGGCGGCCTCCCAGAGCTCCGGCAGCGCCTCCTTGATGTTGTGGATGCTCTCCAGCGCCACGTCCGCCCCTGGCACCAGCGCCGAGCTCCCCACCTGCAAAGGTTCCAGTTCCATGGCGGCTCTCGATCAGCATCCGCAGTGGATTGCAGAACGCACACGCACGCACGCAGTGAGAAACTGAGAAAGCTTACGATGACGGTGTGGAAACCGGCGGCCTTCCCGGCGGCGATGTTGCGCGCGCTGTCGTCAAAGAACACCTGCGACGCGAGGGATGGCGGTTTCAATTTCAGTGGAGAATCGAGCATGCGAGAGCAAGCGCTGTGGTTTCGTTTCGTTCGACTACCGTACCGTTCTCTTGGCGTCGAGCTTGGCGATGTCGATGACGGCTTCCATGGACTCCAGCGAGGGCTTGCACAGGATCCCGCTGCCATCCTTCTTCTCGGTCGGTGGCGGATTGAGGGTCTCGAAGCAGATGATCCCTTCGAAGCAGTCCTCGAGGCCGAGCTTCTCCAGGACTCTGGCCGCATGGGCGTTGTCAGAGTTGGTGAAAATCTGCAGACGGGGCAGGGGCAGGAGCAGCAGTTAGTTTCAGACATGAGCATACACTGTAGTCCTTGTTGATGGAAATTAAAGATGAATTAATTGGCATCTTAATCGGGGAAAAGGGCTCACGATCTTCCTCTGCGGCAGGGAAAGCAGCAACTGCCTGAGCACCGGGTCAGGCTTCACCTTCTCATACGGCAGCGTGCCATGGACGCAGGCGTGGAAGTCGTCGTAGTCGAAATCGTACCCCAAAACCTAGCACGTAAATGATCCAAATCAGGAAACATAAACGACGTGGTGTCAAAGATTATGAAACAGAAGCTTTGAATTGAATGAAGGGCAGGCATGCATACCTTGAGGCCGGCCATTGTAGTTCCATACTCCCTGTACAGGTCGAGGCACATCTTGGGGACCTGGCTCTCCTCAATCCGCAGCTTGTTCAGCATGTACTCTGCAATTTGGCCAGTCGTTACTCGTTACACTGCAAGCTTACAAGCAAGCAAGAAAAACTTGGAAGATGCTAGTTGCGGTACCCTGTATGTTCTTGCGGCATGCTAGGTTGATGCCTAGGCTCAGCGGGTACAGGGTGTCATCCATGTCTGCGCGTGCAAGGCCAATTCATGTTTACTTCAGAAGAATTCCATGCAAACAAAGAAACCAACAAACAAAAGGAGCAGCACCGGGGCTCCTCAGTTCATGCTGGATTAATTTGGTCCTCACCAAACAGCAAGCAATCGAACTTGGCTCCAGCAGCGTACGCCTCCATCTTCGCCGTCAGTGTCCTGCACTACGGCACTACCCAATGCAAGAACCCTAGACGCCAGAAGCACAGCCACAACCACAATGTCCTGCAGCTGCAGAGGTTGATGGCGCCTGCATTCCGCATAGCAGGCTGCCGTATTTATACACGAAAAAAAGGCCGCGGCTGGCCTTTGCTTTGTTTGTTGGAGGATGACAGGCACGCACACACAGGCATACGCATGACAGCGACGTCAGTCAGTGGGAGCTGTTTCAGTCAGTGATGTGTGTTTCTGAATTAGGATTTAGGGCCTGTTTGTTTCTTGGAGTGCCTCCTAAAATTTCTGTCACATCGAATATTTGACATATGCATGGAGTATTAAATATAAACTAATTACGAAACTAATTGCACAACTTACGACTAATTTACGAGACGAATCTTTTAAGACTAATCAGTCCATGATTTGACAACGTGGTGCTACAGTAAACATGTGCTAATGACAGGTTAATTAGGCTTAAAAAATCGTCTCGCAAATTAGTCTCCATCTATGTAATTGGTTTTGTAATTAATCTATATTTAATGATCCTTATTGGTATCTAAATATTCGATGTGACATGAATTTTAGGAGCGACTAAAGAACCAAACACCCCTTACTATGGTATTCCAAAACACCAATCGGATAGAAGGAAGGATAGGAAAAACAATGATTCTCAATCAGAATGCAACCTGAGATTTAAGGGATTTGGAGGATTTTTTTCTCCTTTTCATAGTTATTTGTTTATTTAACTAATCTATAAAATTATAAAACTCAATGACTCAAATTTGCTTAAGCTATTATCTCCTGACTCCTGGTAGCTAATCACTAATCAGAGTGCCGTAGCATTGCCCTTCTGAATTCTAAGGGATTCCTGCTTAAACTACTCCAGGGCAGGGATTCCTGCTTTACTCGTCATCCTCCATCTCCAACCATGAGAGAGACTCCGAGTGCTCTCCGACGCGACTTCCAGTTCATGGATCGGAGCTGGCTTGTGGCGCCTGCTTTTGGCGCCGGGTGCAAACGCAATACAATTACGCAAGCGCAACCGACCTGGTGCGTGGATGATTTTTAGGCATGGGTTTTTGCCGGTACAGGGGGCAGGCAGGAGCGGCCGGCAGGATTCGTGGCGATTGTGTGTGTTGCTGGGATCACTCGGCATGGCCTGTGCTGTGCTGTGCTGTGCTGGAAAGGAATCAGATCAGACGATGATGGGGCTGCGGCTTTGGCTTTCAGAGTAGGTAATAAAGCGTGCAGTGTCCTCTGAATGGCATTTCTTAGGACGGGCCGTGGGCGGTGTCAGTGCGGTAGAATCACATCGCTCTCTCGTTCGCTTTGGACATGGCGTGGCGACCTGTCCAAGCTAGCTTTCGTAGGCGTAGGAGACGATCGAGGGGCTCTCTGTCTCCCCCGTCTCCGTTGCCTTTTTTTTCATCGTCTCTCTCAGGCGGCGACGGACGGCGAGGTTCACGTCTCAGGTCAGGCGGCGAGGCGACGCGTCCTGCTTGGCACCGCAATCCGCACGAGGTCAGGTCAGGTCATGGTCATGGCCAGCGCCGTCGCCGTCGCCTTTCACCTTTATTAAAATCTCTACTAATGATGCCCGGTTACTGTGAGGGACATCTGATTTCTACCGTCAATTACTTGTGTCCCTAACACGTGAGTTGTGCGGTGAGACCACTTGAGCCGTTCAAAGTGCGGTGAAATCACACCATCGCTGCTGCTGCTGCATTGGCGCGCAAGGAGCTGCTTTGGCTTTGTTTGTCCAAAAAGTAGCAGCATGAAGCGTGAAACATCGTCTTATTCCATGTTTTGAAAACCTGATTCCCAAACGAGAAACAACGTTCCGAACGCAGCTAGAGCACGGCCCCAGATTAAAGGTACCAAGTGGAGGAACTAAACTGAAAGTCTAGGACGCTGACAATACTCCCTGCATATCTATCAATCAGGCATCTCAAAAGAATATTTATGATATCAAATAAGTGACTATATTCGTCACTCCAACTCCCTGCATATTTATTTGATGTCATAAATATTAACACTCTTATATATAACAACAACAACAACAACAACATAGCCTTTCAGTCCCAAGCAAGTTGGGATAGGCTAACACTCTTATATATAAACTTGATCAAAAATTTAGATAGTCTAGAATCACATCATATTCGGAACAGAGGTAGCACTTGACACAAGCTGCTTCAACCTTAAGCTGTCACAACCTTGAGTTTGTCAACCCTATTCGAAGAACTTGAATGCCGGCAACAACTGAAACCCCAAGGCAGACATCATAACTACAGTTTATTCAAACCAAAACGATGTGTCGTGAGAACAATATTTAGTTCCATCACTTAAATGTTCAACATCTGCGTTTGGCAGAGCAAGGATGCACACGTATCACTGAATTACAAAACCCCATCGAACGTGTCAGAATGTTAGTGTGATCAGCTTAGAAGAAATGTACAGGCTATTGCATTTTCAGTGCACTGGGGCTTCAGCATGCCGTGTAGGCATCTGGCCCTGTTGTAGCCTGCGGAAGCAGGTGGGCTGATTGCTACTCACAACGAATGTGTTGTAGCCTGGAAGGTGGGCTGATTACTTCTCACAGTGAATGTGTTGTAGCCTGCTGAAGCAGGTCGGCTGATTGCTACTCACAGTGAATGGCAGAGCAGGTTCAGTTCTTCGGTTTCTTTGGGACTGGAGGAGGTAAGCTTCCAGGCTTGGCACTTCGTGTGATGCCCAGGAAATGCTCAACCTGCCGAAAAACCAGTCAATATCAGATATCTGAATATATATACCACTGCCCATCATTAAACAAGAGTATTACACAACAGGCCAACCTTTTTGTCCCCAAGCATGGGCGTTAGGCTTCCAGGTTGCCCTGTCTCCAAGGTAGCATAGCTGCCAGCATCACTTGTTTGACTAAAACAAACATATATAAACTAGATTAGTCATCTCATCAGGAATAATAATACATACATAAGGTAGCTATCAACCTCGATTGGAAGGGGATGATTAATGGCGTCTCTATTGGCGGCACTCAAGCTCTCCCATATGAGCCATTGGATGAAAAACATATGGCTCATATTCTTATTTATATTGGGATCCCTCGTATTCTATTTCTAAATTCATGGAAGTTACACAAATAACCATCCATGTGTCCATTAAGTTCCTCCAAAGTCTAAACTAAAGGCAATAAATCCTTATCAAGTGGGTTTCCACTTGATACTTTCCCAAAGCTTACAAGGCCAACATAAATAACTAGATAACAATTTTATATCGACCGATCAAGATTAATAAACAAAATGAAATATTAGTGAAAGAAACAACCGTGTACCATAACATAATACTAAAATCAAGAAGTGATGTTTGTAAATATAGGAATTCAAGGATATCAAAACAATCTGTCAAGCTTAATGAAAAATAAAATACTTCATCCGTTCCAAATTATAAGACGTTTTGGCTTTTCTAGATACATTGCTTTTACTATGCATATAGACATAGTGTATATCTAAGTGCGTAGCAAAAGTAATGAATCTAGAAAAGCCAAAACGTCTTATAATTTGGAATGGATTGAGTACAAACTGTGGAGGCTGTAAGCATGTTGTGAGCATACCCTGTTTTTGCATTGCCACTTAAAATGAGGTATGGTGTTTGGTTGCGAGATTGAGCCTCTCTCATCTTTTCCGCGGCCAACAATGGTGTATCAGAAGATTTCATATGCTCGGTTTTCAGCTCATCCTCGTATCTCTACTGGCGTTTTTCTTGTTTCATTTTACCTGTCCCCTTGCCATGAAACTTGTGCGAAAGAAAACGGAATGCCTCCCTAGGTGTCATCTGAGGGGGAGAAAACACATAGTTCAGGATAAACATTGTCATTTTTTCACATCCAATCTCCCAGATGTCAAATAAATTGCAAGAATAGCACCAAAAAAGAAATGATTATCATGTTGAGAAAATAAGATAGTACTAACAATCTATATAAAGAAAGTTAGTTCTTGCCAAAATCATTAAAAATGCAAAATGCAGTTCAGTAATCAATTTCCGTTGTGTCTATGCATCATGGAGACCTGGGTGGGAGTGGGCAGGATGATGTGGCTGAGTACTTACCACTCTACCAAATTCATCTATTCTTTCAATGCGAATGTCTTTAGGTCCATCCTCCACACCTATCAGTTTGCTCTTTTTCTTGTATGTAGTTCTGCCTCCCCAATCTGTTCCCTCATTGAGGCTCCCTCGCTCCTTAAGAATCTTCAAAGCACCAGCTAAACCCTTGCCTACTGCAACTTCATGTATAACCTCATCCGGTTTGACTCCATCCTCTTCAACCTTGGCTGGTATTTCTGTCAGAGCTTCCTCTTCCATCTCTGCCAACCCATTAGTGTCATCTTTTGCAAGATTATCTGAAGGCATGGCATCATCATCTTCATCCATAAACACATCGTCTTCTGGCATGCGTGTTCCTGTTAAAAAAATAACAGCAGTAGTCAATACTTAAGAGCTCATTATCACTAGGACTTGTAAACTCTATCACACATCATCAAAAATTTATATGGAAAAACCTTCAAACAGGTTACCTTGATTCAATTGTAGTCCCCACACAAACTCTTCCATCTCTGTGATAACAACCTTATTCTGTTCTGAATCTCCTTCTGTGGCTTCTGTATCCTCTTGGCTCTTGGTTGCAGTAGCCAGTTCAACTATGGACTGAGGACCAGAAGCGGCAGCCTCTTCCTGCTTCCTTAGGGCCAACTTTCTTGCTTGCTCCAGAGATTTCTGCAGATCTTCATAATCATCACCGAAAACAAACTCTTCTTCTTCAGCAGGTTTAGTAGGTGCAGTTTTCTCCTCGCGCAATGCTTTTGATGCCTCTTCAGCCTTTGCAATGGCAGTTTGATATGCACTATTTCTCTTTTCAGCATCAGCCGCTTGCTCTTCCTCCCTAGCGGACTGTCTCTTTCCATCGTTCCTGGAGCCACGATCAACGGCCCCTAATCCAGAAGCAATTGCTTCTGCCTCAAATGCATCCAGATCCAGCTTCTCCTTCTTCCTCAAGGATTTCTTTTTCTTTGGTTTTTAAATTCAAGCATTTCATCAGGCGTAAAATAGTCTGTTGACACTTTTGTGGTGGAAGTAAGGTCTTCCGTCTTTTTCTGAACATAACCACCTTCAATCCTTTTTCCGGAGCTGGCAAAAAAACGTCTATCAGTTCATGGCTTCATGCAGTGCACCAGCAGAATGTATTTGTATTATCCCAAGAAACAAGGGAAATGCCGCTAGTTTTCTACTATGGTTTATAGGGCAAAATATAAATCACCTCTTCTAGCTTCTTTTCTGCTTCACCGGTGAAACGTCCACCTTCATCAAGTGTCACACCCTGATAAGTTTAAGACAACACAATTACAGAAATATCCTGGAAATGCAAGCAAATGAAGCTAAACAGAATGTTTACCTCATCTTCCATTTGGTCATCATAATGTGACAGCATCGACTTCTTTGACAACAAATCATCGCTGAACCTACAAACAACCAATAAAATAAAGATTAGGGGACAGATCTATGAGACAGTAGCAACAACCAACGACCATGTTATGTGCATAGTGAACTTACCTGTCGTCATAAGTTCCTTTCTTCTTTGAAGCCTTATAAGCTTCATCTCTTTGTTTCTGCTCGCCAATCTCAATGTTCTCAAGCATATCAGCGTCTACAAAATATTTTCTTTTAGAGAAAATGGCCAGACTGAGAAAAGATGAGGGAAAGAGACAGAGAGGAACCTTTACCTTCATTGATATCCCCATTGGCAAGAATACTCTGATCTTTGAGAGTCATGACAACTGCACCACCTTCCAAAACCTTATCAAGGCCATGAAGAACCTTAACACCAGATAAGTGGTCTGTTTTTCCCAAAACAAAAAACAAAGGCACTTGTAACCATGATTGCAATTCACAGTATAATAAAAACAAACAATTGTATCACCCCAAAAAATGTAGCAGTTAGTCAACTATTAACAGTTCCAAGAAAAGAAAGTCTTTGCAACTAAAAAGATTTGTATATCACTACCTCCAACTTGTGTATCTTCCTCTTCATCATCATCATCGTCGCCGTTTTCTGCCAAAGTGCCAAGATATTATCCTGACATCAAAACAGATTAAGGTTAGTGAAGGACATATACCTTATGACAGTATATCCAAAAAACAATTGGCAATAATAACCTGTTCCTCCAATGCTCGTGCAAGACATAATGCTTTCTCCTTTTCAGCTTGCCGTTTTTCATCAAGTTTATGACTCTTTCCCACCCATGACAGTATCTCAGAAGCCCCATCATTACCATCCAGTATTCCTCCTTCCTTTTTGTCCTTCAATCTTTCCTCCTTTGCCCTACAGGAAAAAGGCTGATTTAGAAATTATTTGCATGTTTCATTGCTTAATAGCGAGATTTGACAGCAAGAGAAAACATTAAAAACTCTAGCTTGATCATGATTTACAAGCTCCATTGCTTTATAAGTGATGGATGAAGATGTAAAAGGGAAGCAGAACCAAATCATTATATACTTAGCTGTACTTTGTTGAACAGAAACAAAGATTATTAGTTGATTCAGGAACGATATACAGACTGTTAACAGATACACCATCCGTATTTAAATATATGACATTTAGGACAAGCTAATTAGTTCTAGCCTGTCCTCAATGTCATATATATATTTAAAAATGGAGGGAGTACAATATATGACATTCACGGATTACACTGAATGGTCATGGTTCAATGATAGATCACTACCGAAGGTTTCTGTTGCCTAAAGTCTCAAGGCCTATAAAATGTTCCTTGAACTTGCATGTTTTTCATGCTTTGTGATAAAGATTGCCAATGTTCTACAGTGTAAAGGTTTCTCTGTTCATAACTTCAACATCAGTAAGGCAGTATTTTCCAGGTTGTTCTAACCTGGGAACCTTAGGAAACCTTCAAAGTTGTACAGGTTTATAACAACACGACTGGTTTCAACCAAAATGCACTTCATATGCACATTAAATGTGCTGGAGACAGCCATCAGCCACAACTTTGCCTGACTAATGCATATGAACGCAACAAGTAAAATAAATCATATGAAAAATAGCCGTATTTGCAATGTTGGTTGGTTATGCATAAATGCTGTCTTGAGTTAACCATGTATTAGCAGAGAAGGTGATGCAATTAAACGTCGCAGGAAGACAATGCCCGTGAGAATATTATTAATTCCGTTGAGTCGCTCTATCACCTATATATATCATTCTGAACTGAGGCAATGACGACATACAGTTGATCAACACGCTATCAAACATATGAAGAAGGAAAGACCAAGGAGTTACCTTGCAATGCGCTCTCTGAGCTCATCTGCTGCGGGCTGCTCAGCATCCCCTGAGGCATCAACTCTCTGCTTCTGATCCCCTTGTCACCCTTGGATGAATCTGCATCATCTTCTCCACGACCCTTCCCCCTTGACTTCTCGTGCTCCCTATCGTCCCTCTCTGCCCTATCCTTGTCCTTGTCTCTGTTGCGGCTTCTCTCCTTATCCCTGTCCCTCCGCTCCCTTTCCTTATCGCGCTCTGCTTCCTTATCCCGGTCTCTGCCACGGTCCTAGTCACGCTGCCGATCCGGTTCACGCTCCCGATCCTTGCCCCGTTCACGGTCACGGTCACGCTCTGGCTCCTTATTCCGGTCCCTGTACTTGCTATCCCTATCCCTGTCTCTATGCTTGCCGTCATCATTCTCCCTCCTCCTGTCGTCCTTCTCTCTCCCTGTCCCTTCTTCCACTACCATGGTGATTCTTCTCCTCCCTCCTATGCCTCTCCCTCCTCTCCTGATCCCGGTGCCTCTCACCACCGTCCAGCTCCATCTCGTCCACCGGACCAATATATATAGATCAGATCCGAATACAAATACCAATATAGTATAGATTAAGAAGTTAGGGTTCTGGCGCTCGGTTCGTACCCAAATAGATTTAAGTTAGGGTTCAGGTGCTCGATTTCGCACAACGGTAAGTGGAGAGAAGGGGTTACCTGGTGAGTGCTGGGCGCCGGCCAAGGGCCCGACGAGCGAAGGAACCGACGAGGCGGCGGTCGCCTAGTAGGGCCACGAAAGAGCGCGCGCACGTAGGGTGGAGGGGAGAAGAAAAGGCAGGCGGTGGGGCGGAAACCGTCGGTGCCGACCAGTCGGATCGAAGCCGCGCGCCGATCCCTCCCCCCCTCCGCGCTCACGATTTCGGCCCACAGCAGCTGGTGACGGCCCATCGCCAACCCAGGTAGAGCGCGCCAGCGCAGGTAGAGCTGCGTTCCGTCGAATTCGTTGATTCGTTCCGTTGGTTGGCTCGGTTGGTTGCGTTTATTTTTCTTTCTTTTTTTTTTTTTTTGTTTTTCATTCCTTTCTAGTATTTATTTTTTATTTTTATTTATTTTCATATTTTATTCTTTTTTATTTTCTTTATTTTCTTCTATTTCTTTTTTCCTTTCTATTCTTTTTTTCATTTTTCTTTTTTTGGTCTTTTATTATTCTTTTGTTTCCTTTTTCTATTTTCATTTTCTTATTGTATATTTTTCTTTTTTCTTTACTTTCATTCATTTATTTTCATTTTCCTTTTTTCTGTACTTTTGTCTTTTATTTTATTTATTCTTTACTATATTTATTTTACTCTATTAATTTTTATTTTCTTTTTCTTTTTTGTACTTTCCTTGCTTCTATTTAGTTTTATTTTTATTTATTTATTGTTTTCTTATCTTTTTATTTTTAAAATTTATATATTTTAAATTTATTTTTTATATGTTTTATCTTTTTTATTACGATGTTTATGTAGTATATATGTAATGTAATGTTCTATGATGTATTTTTTGATGTCCACGAGTAGGAATGTGAAGTTCTACGATGTATTTTGTGATGTTCTAGATATATTTTGTGATGTTCGGTAGCATTCTTCTTCTTTTTATTTGACTTTAATTAATTACTTAACTAATTTTATTATTTTATTTATATTTCATGATATTTGCGATGTTCACGTTGTATACATATGATGTTCTATAATATATTTAGGGATGTTTGTTTAGTCTTAATGTGATGTTCTACGATGTATTTATAATGTTCGCGTAGTATACATATGTTCTATGCTATATTTAGCGATGTTTGTGTAGTCTTAATGTGATGTTCTAGATGTATTTTTAATGTTCGCGTAGTATACATATGATGTTCTATGCTATATTTAGGGATGCTCGTTTAGTCTTAGTGTGATGTTCTACGATATATTTGTGATGTTCGGTAGTATTTTTTTATTTGACTATAATTAATTAGTTCACTAATTTATTTATTTTTATATTTTTTTATATTTCATGATATATACGATGTTCGCGTAGTATACATATGATGTTCTATGCTATTTTTCTTCGATGTTCGTATAGTGTTAATGTGATGTTCGACGATGATCTTTAAATACAGGTTCACCATGGATTAAATGTTTGTAAAAAATATCAAAATGTATCCATATGAGGTCTTGTTTTGAAGAGTTTATTGCAATGAACATGATGGTACAATCGGATTCTAATTAAGATACTTAGTTTAGGAGCTGCGCTTTTTTCTACTTCAAAAGGTACGGAATATATGCTGCCTGTATGCTGCGCGTTACGCGGGCCTGGTCATCACGTAAGCTCAAATTCAGTTTGCTGTGCGGCCAAATATTGCATGGCAGGAAAATAATTGGGGGGCTCGGCACCAGGTAACTGCCACCCGGGTCGGTGGCCAGGGTCCCCCGGCGGTGCGGACTGTTACAGTGCGACTGCTCGGCGCGGAGGCGGTCGCCGACCATGAACTAATGCGGCATGCTGTACATTGATTTGGACCCAAAGACTTTACATTGGGCCTGCGTTCTTGGAATTATTAGGTGACTGGCGTATGAAATGATCGCTGGGAGCCTAGGACAAATTTTCCAATGCCGTAATTTTGTATGAAACTAAAAATATAGTTGCTAAAGCAAGCATTTAATAATTAAATTCAAATTGCACCATTGTGTTTTGTTACATTGATGGCCTATTTGGAATTTTGTATAGAATTCTAAATCTATAGGAAATTTTCCTATGTGATCCTTTGGAATAAAGGATTAGTCGTTCTAAAATTCACAAAATTCTTATGGAATGAATGACTCAATCCATAGGAACTTTGAAGGAAATCTAACGTGAGGTCCAACCGTTTGGAAACTTTTCTTTGTGTCTGTCCCTTCTAATTCATGTGTTTCTCCTGTGGTTGTATCAAATGCTCCCTTAGAAATTTTTCTGCGCTTTTATTTTTTTATAGGATTGTAGGTGACATGCAACTTCAATTCTATGTTTTTTCTATTCTTATGTTTTGGATATCCTGTCCTTTGCTCTAAAAGGGCCCTAGAAATTCTTGTAGCATTTCTCCAAAACAACAGCCAAAAGGAAAAAAAATCCTATACTATTACTGTGAACCAAAGACGTAAATAATAGCAAGAAATTGAGCAATTTGTAAGAGATGTGGACAACGATGTATGTCGGGAAAATTTCCTATGTTTTGGATATCATGTGTTTTAAAGGGGCCCTAAAATTCCTGTAGCTTTTCTCCAAAAACAATAGCCAATGGAAAAATTCCTATACTATTTCTATGAACCAAAGACATAAATAATAGCAAGAAATTAAACAATTTGTAAGAGACGTGGACAACGATATAGAGGAATAGTTCTCATCAAGAAAAAAATGAAGGCTGTCTTAATTTGGCCTTAACAAAAAATTCATAGCTACAAGATTAGAGTGAGAAAAGAAAGAAGATATGGATATGTCAATAGCTTTACGTCAAGGA
The DNA here is from genome assembly GCA_904845875.1 of Miscanthus lutarioriparius. Lineage (NCBI taxonomy): Eukaryota > Viridiplantae > Streptophyta > Magnoliopsida > Poales > Poaceae > Miscanthus > Miscanthus lutarioriparius. The sequence goes on along the minus strand of CAJGYO010000003.1, from coordinate 7,604,316 downwards.
ATTGATCAACGATCTGTATATGGAGTTTATATCATGGATAGGTCGCACGATGAGAGAATAATTATATTAAAATAGATAACAAAAATATTGCAATAGCTTTTTCAAGTAAACAAACCCTGATCTTTATAGGACACATGTATTTATGTCATGATTGATGGAAATGGAAGCGACATCAGTTATAAAATATAAAGTAATTAAACCCAGATGTTGCGGTAAAAAAGAGAGTAAAACACATCATGAGTTCTTAAACATTTCATGGATTCTCACATGGATCCTCGGACTAAAAAAGTGTCCGTCGGAGTCCTCAATTGACTATGGTTTCTCATATAGGTTCTTCAACTAAAAAGTGACTATTTAGATTCTTCAACTAATGTTGCGCCCAAGTATAGCTCCAAATCTTACCACACCACCTCCATATGCCTACGTGGTTGTGCTAGCGTGGCCGAGACCAAGTGAAACTTGCAGTAAAACACCCCTCCCTCCCTCTCTCCTCCATGTCCACTCCCTCCTCTGTCTCCCGTCGGTCCCGCACCCATCTCATGGTTGTAGCCATGTGCTCACTTGCGCCTCCCGTCGACCTTGCGATTACCCCTGCGCTCTAGAGGCACATGCCAAACAGACAAAGAAAGGTGTGCAAAGCAAGTGAGATGGAGAGGGAGGTTTTTTCAACTTGCACGACAACATAGGCAGCTCGTGGTGGTGTAGCGGGTTTTGAACCTTTAATCGAGTGCAACAGCAAATTAAGGACCTATGTGATCACTTTTTTAGTTTGAGAACCCAAGTGAGAGTTAACAGTAAACTAAGGACTCAAATAATAACTTTTTTGGATCAAGGACCCAATTGAGAATCTATAAATAAAAAGTTTAAGAAACCATAGTGTAAAATATTAGCTGTCCATGCTTTTTTGTGTTGCTAGTTTCTTTTCACTTTCCTAGTTATGGTCTCTTTAAGCTAGCAGTAATATTACCCTGGTGCACTCCTCCAGGAACCGCAAAAATTTTGGAGCAATCCATGGTGAAAATAAGTCAAGTTAGTGGCAATTTTTTTATTACCCTGGTGCACAGGCACCAGGATAGCTCAACGTGGCGTCGCCCCTGGTCTCTTAGGGTCATAATCTTGTGTTTTTTGCGCTATATCAATAGAAACAGTGCTGCCCGATAAAAATGTGTCTCTCGCACTTTGTTGAACCATCCTACTTTATGTATCAGTCAATGCAGAGTTATACAAACACGAAGTTAAACTGAATTTTATGCTTGCATTATCAGCCAATGCAGTGCACTGCACTAGTGTAGGGTTACAGCACGAAGCTGAACCGGATTTTAGGCTTTTAGTATCAAGGACTCGAAGTCATTGTCCATGTTCGGTGATCAGCTCATAGCTTATAGGTCATGCGATACAAAGTTTATCCTATAGCCGCTATACAATGTGTATTTGCCGTGACCTTAAGACGTAAAACCTAAAGTATAGATTTTTGGTGGAGAATACTGAAGTGGTATCGAAATGGAACAAAAAAACAAGGTGGAACCAGAAACCTTATAATTTATAAAATGATTAGCTTACATCATCATCCACTAAAGAATGTACAAGAGTTAAAAACTTTGAATCCATGCTCAGAGCAGAAAATGTGGCTGTAGTTTAGTGGTGAGAATTCCACGTTGTGGCCGTGGAGACCTGGGCTCGAATCCCAGCAGCCACAATTTGTTTTGTTTTTTGTGTTTTTAGCTACAGGGTTACAAGTGGGCTGTTTTGATTTTTTTTTAGCTACAGGCTTACAACTGGGCTGGACTGTGTTCTGGCCTTCTGAGTGGACTGTTCCGGGCCAAACGCAGACGCTCACAGTGTTTTTCATTTTCAGTTCCATTCCACAGTGCTGCGGTACTGCGGCGGCGGCGTAGCCAGAGCCGGCAGCGATGCACCGACGCACGCGAGAGACACCGAGCCGAGCAGCATTGGAGATCCAGACACGAGCACGTGACCACACAGCAACGCTCGAGCTCGCCTGAACGAAGCACGCCTCGGTTCAGTTCACCCACCTCTTGGCCCCTGGCCCCTGGCCCTGGCTACTGGCTACAGACACGGCAGCACAAGGACACGTGCGCCGTTCTTCTGTTGTGTTGGCCGCCGCTCGCCGCTCGACGCTCGGACGGGGATTTCACTGGGCGCCGATGAGGATCGAGCTGCTGATCTGACGACGCGAGCAACCAAGCCCGCCTCCGTTTCAGCTCAACGAACACACACACACACACCCGATGAGAAAGGCACATAGATTGGCCAATCGAATTATTAAGGCCTGGCCTGACCAGCTAGCCGCTCGGTGCATCGCAATTCTGCAAAGCATGCGGTCCTAACCGGGGCTTAAACCCCCACTACTGCACTGGTGTTCCTAGTTACTGTTAGATCCTTTGGGACCATCTAGGAGTGGATCCAGTGGGGTTTCATTGGGTTTCTCGTAGTAATGGTGTGAACAGAGAGAGACAGAGAGGGAGAGGAAGAGCTAGGGTTAGGTAAGTCTTGACCATCCATTGAGTAGGGGATCCGCCATCGAGTTCATCGGTGAAGTTCTGCGCTAAGCGGCAAAATGGACGGTCGGTGAAGAGAGCGACGCAGATGAAGACCGTGGTGGCGCGCAGCGATGGCGGCGGCGGTGCTTCCGCCAGGCCGCGCCCTCTTAGATCGGAGTAGGGTTTTTAGGTGGGGCGTCTGCTCAGCGAACCTCGTCTGAGAGCCGTCGACCCACCTCTATTTAATCTTGAGATGGAGGCCCGCCACCATAGATGGACCGGGCGCCCCAATCGTATGCTGAGGTCAAGGCCCAAGTGGCCGTTGGGCCCTTTGTGGTTGGGAGATCAAACCAACATTCTCCCTTGATCTCAACTCATACTTTAACTTTAAACTTTGACTTTAATCATTTTCACTTTTATTTGTTCCATCACAGATTAGTGCATAGAGCATGCTTCATCGTCACACGTCAATTGCCGATAGACTTAACAGACTACAATATACATCTCGTTTCAAAATGATTCTTTAACTTTGGGCCTTTGTTGTCCGGAAATCATAGGCTATACCATAAACCCATGTCATTGTGTGTTCTCCAAACACACTTTGGTGGTAAGCCTTTTTGTACGCAGATCCGCAAGCACTTGCTTGTTACTTATATGTTCAATACTTTTAGTATGATTCCGGACTTTCTCCTTCACAACGTACAACTTTAATGTCAATGTGTTTGGCAAAGACACTTGACCCGTTGTTATAGGGCGAACTACTTAAATGGTTATTGTTGTTACATACCATTATCAATTCCGGTGTAAGTTCTTTTAACCACTTCGCTTTGTCCTTAAGCCTCATAACAAGCTATACCATGGGTATGCATCTTTGATGACACCACAAGCTGCTTTCTTTGGAGCTTTTCACAATAAAACTCCAATCATGCAGTGTTAGCTACTATGTGGGTTTCACTAAACATCTCGCCAAAATTTAACTTTTGTACCCACAACTATTTGAGAGTACTTATTCTTTCTTACTCACCATGAGGCCTATAAATCTTTGCACAATTGCAAAACATTCTCAACTCCATTCCAGTGATCTACATCTGGACTAGACTTCTGCCAAAAACATCCCGGATACATGAACTGTGTAAGGGTAAGTTCTTGCTTATAAGCATTCAGTAAGCTTCCAACAGCTGAAGCATATAGGACGTCCATTTGATCGATCTCACATTTATTCTTGGAACACTGAAAGTTCCGAAAACTATTACCCTTGACTATAGGAACAGGCGCAGGTTTATTCACGTATATCCTTTATTTCTTTAGAATCTTCTCTAAGTATACACTTGAGATAGTTCTAATACCCCTTTTCCTTTTATCTCGGTAAGTTCCAATTTCTGGAACGAATGATGCTTTACCAAGACCATTCTCATTGAAACTTGAGGACAAGAACTGTTTCTTCTCCAACAGTAGATTAACACCACTGCTAGCGAGTAAGGTGCTACCCACATGCAAGATTAGGAAAATAAATTTCTCATGTTTAAACTTTGCATAAATACAATTGTCCTCTACATTCTCTTTAAAACCCAAACTTTCTTATTGTACTGTCAAACTTCAAGAACCACTGCCTTGAAGCTTGCTTTAATCCATAAATGGATTTCTTTAGGCAACATCCCTTTACGTTCTTTTCCTTCCACGACAAAACCTTTTGAGTTATGCCATGTAAACGTTTCCATACAAATCCTCGTTGAGGAATGTGTCTTTACATCCTTCTGATGTAACTGTAAATCGTAATGTGCCACTAATACCATTATGATTATAAAAGAATCCTTGCAAGCTTATTATAATATATTCCTTCTCTTTGTGTAAATCATTTCGCCACAAGTGACGCTTTATAGCTTTTCATATTTCCTTTGGAGTCACCTTTGTCTTGTAGACCCATTATAGCCTACTGTTTTGGCTCCATTAGAAATTTCTTCTTAGTCACCAGAAATATCTGATTTTCTTATTCTTTGAGACCTTCTAGGGCCTCGTGGCACTTCTTTTATATGGGGCTATTGTTACTCTTCATTGCCAAAAGGCAATTGTTCTATAGCCTCCTGTATCACAAGATCCTTGTTTACTTATTCATCCTCTTTAAGAGCTAACGTCTGGTGTTGTATATGTCATACAACATCAACATGTATTAAGCAATTTGTTGCTCTAAACACTGTAGTGGATATGTAATCCCACTTCTATCCAAGCTTTAGGTATCTACATACCATGCTCCCCCAGATTACTCCATCTTCAGTAAAGATGGTGTATCTTCAAATTTCTTATTTTGGGTTTAATCTGCTAAAAACTCATATGGCGTCATCCAGTATAAATACTAGCTGACTATACTATCTTCCTATCGGAACTATAAAAAAAAAGGTCCAGGAATTTAGCTATTTCTTTACTTTAGGGGTATCGTTATTATGACCGTCTTACTCCCTCAACGATCACAATCATCTTTTATAGACCACTTTTACCTTCAATGCATAGTGTGCATTGCTTATCTGAAGTATGGGGAAGTATCTTTCTTAATCTTACATTTCTCCCCCTCGAAATGTGGTATGAACTTTTCTACCACAATTTCGAAACATTCAGAACTCTTGTGAATGAGGAAACTTTGATTACTTACTTCATCCACATGATTACATCATGCAAACAAAATTCGTATGGGAGTATATTTTCCTCATTACACTTCAAAACTCAACATAATCAATTATTATCAATACTTCTGCAAGTCACACTTACATATCATTCTTATCTCTTGGTTCACATGCAACTTTCTTTTATTCTCAAACTCATTGAGTACTTAATGACCATGACACAATCAGAGTGTACGGTCAATACTAGGATGGCATAAAAGCTACCTCAAACTTCTCTCCATGTGCGAGATATACTTAGAGCACATGAGTCATCACATCCTTCTCCCGCCATGCGGGATAAGTACTATGCCAAACTCTCCCGTCATGCAGGATTGGTTAACATATGTACTATGCCAACTTTACCCCGTCATGCGGGTATTTTCTCAAACTTTTCCCACCATGTGGGTACTATCATAAACTTTTTCCCGCCATGCGAGATATTCCTTTGAACGGACATAATTGCCAGGACTAGCTCGTGTTCAATCATCAAATTCAGAAATAAATCCGAATATTCTTTTAACACACATGTTTAATCCAATGTTAGTCAAATTAAACATGTATATGACTTTTACAACTCTCATAAGTGAAACTGAAAATAAATTCTTCTCCACAGAGAGTACATAAAAGACATTTCTCAATGAAGACTCCCATTGATCTATCTCTTTTCTTGGATCAATATCCTAGAATTCTTTTCTTTTGAAGCCATTCTTTAAAGAGAACACAGTCTCTTAACCAATGGCATTCTTTCATACATAGCTTGCCCTTGGGCATTTCATCATCTGAGTCACAAGTACCTAGCTCATTTCTCTTACTACCTTCAAGAATGAAAGCATGGAGGTCTTTTGTCTGAAAAATATTCAACAATAATGCTCTTTAAACTTTGAAAACTTTATGTTCTATTCTATATCACCGTTGGGCAGAAATAGAATAAAACATCATTCTTCTACATTAATTCCACATCACCGTTGGGCAGAAATGGAATTAACGTATAGAAATTTAATAATCTTAAAAGCATAGAACTGCTCCTCAAAATTAAATTATCCCGTTGGTTCGAATTTAATTAGAAGACAATCAACTTCATTACAGCGAAAATATGAAAATACATTTCTCTAGTTTAAGAGCATTCCTTGATCTTTATCTTTTCTCTGAAAAATTGGTCACTTTGATGCAAAATTCATCAGAGATTTAAACTTTAAACATAAAACTCATAGAATTATAATATTGTTATCATCAACGTTGGTCAGAAAATAACAATATCATAATTCAACTTTAACCTTAAACTCATAAATAAACTTATAATATTGTCAGAAAATAACAATATTATAATTTATCTTAACTATCAACCGACTATTCCTCCAATTAAAATTTTCCAAATTGATTCTAATTTTAATCGGAGGATAAACTTTTCATCATTTTGAATAACTATAACTACTCTTCAAATTAGAAGACAATAAACCTTCAACTTTGCAAATGAAACTTGACAAAATTTCTTTTCCTACTTTTCGAAAGCATTTTATCACTCATCTCTAAACAAATTATCACGTTGGATCAAATTTGAGTAGAGATAAAACATTTAAACTTAACTTTATTCATTCAAAATAGCTTCGAAAATAAAAAAAATGATAAACCGAAAACTCTCCTTCTTGTTCATTTGGCCCGGAGGCCTGCTTGGCCCGAAGGCCTGATCGCTTGTCCGCCCAAGAGATTCATGCAAGACTACCAGCACTCGCGCGCCACTCGGGCTGGGCGGGAAAGTGGCATCCCTTTGGGCACCGAGTTCGGTCATTCCACGCCGTCGGATCAAATCCGACGGCCGTCCGCTTGCTTCGCTGATCAAAACCCACGCGTCACCTCCTCCTCTGAACCCTAGCCTCATTTCTTTCTCCCTTCTCTCGCGCCTCTCTCTCTCAAGAAGGCCTTGCAGACACGAGCGACAATGAGCCGCCACGGAGGAGAGCGAAGACGGCGCCATCATGAACCCTTCTTGCTTGCGGCCGCTCCCCCGTCGGAGAGAGCGCGCCGCCAAGCGGCTCCGTGTTAGCCTGCATCCGCATTGCAGCGCTGATGCACCTCGGTGACGAACACCACCGCTGGTCCGGTCTTTCCCAGCGACGGCGGAGATGGCGCTGGCGATGAGGTAAGCCACCGGCCTTGCTTTTCCCTTTCCCGCTTTACGCTTGTTTGGATCTTGCTTGCTCTTCTCGGTTTTGACCGATTGGGATGGGGATCGAGTTAGGGTTGAGGGATTCACCCTTTTCTTCTTCTTCCCGAGTCAGAGGCGGGTTAGGGTTCGGATCTCATCGTTCTCTTGAATCCGAGCCCTCTGTTTCCATCTTCACCCGCTTAGGGTTAGGGTTAAAGAACCCTTTCTTTACATGCGCTTTCGAGATCCGAAGGATCTAATCCGTTCTTTTCCTTCTTTTCTCTTGATTCTCTTCCAGCTGGCGCCGCAAGCCGTGGCCAGGTGAACCATCCCAGTGAGGCGGTAGTGACGGCATGTAGGAAAAACCTTCCCGGACCATCCATTTCTTTTTACGGTTAGGGTTCTTGGAGGATAATACGAATCAAATTCTAATCCCCTTCCTTCTTTTTCTTTCTATCACCCGAATAGGGTTTAGGGTTCGATGAACCCTCTGTATTTCTTTCTTTCGATCCAAATCGGATCTAGCTCCGTTCTGTTCTTTTCTTTGCCCCGATCTAGATCCACATACGGCCATACTAAACCTGGCTTTGATACCATTGTTAGATCCTTTGGGACCATCTAGGAGTGGATCCAGTGGGGTTTCATTGGGTTTCTCGTAGTAATGGTGTGAACAGAGAGAGACAGAGAGGGAGAGGAAGAGCTAGGGTTAGGTAATCACCATCCATTGAGTAGGGGATCCGCCATCGTTTCATCGGTGAAGTTCTGCGCTAAGGCGGCGATCGGTGAAGAGAGCGACGCAGTGAAGACCGTGGTGGCGCAGCGCGATGGCGGCGGGTGCTTCCCTCACCATTGGCTGCGCCTCCTGTTAGATCGGAGTAGGGTTTTAGGTGGGCGACGGCTCACGAAACTCGTCTGAGAGAGTCGTCGACCCCACCTCTATTTAATGCTTGTGATGTGAGCGATGGGGCCCGCCAGCCATAGATGGACTGGGCGCCCCCGATCAGGGCGCGAGGTCAAGGCCCAAGTGGCCGTTGGGCCACTGTGGTTGGGAGATCAAACCAACAGTTACTAGTTAGCGCATTGTGGTAGGAGTACTATAGTAATTGTCCTATAGCTAGTAGAGTGGTTATTCACCTGTTCGCTGGTTCGATAAGCCGCTCGTGCTGGTTGGTACGATTGATTTGTTGTAAGAGAAAAATATTATACCATGGCTGATAAGCCCCCGACTGAAACTAACCAGCGAACAAACCGATTGTTGCATCAGCTGGTGGTGGTGGACAGATGAGCTGCGGAGCATGCCTAACTTTGACCAAGATTTTGGGAGCTCGGGCTGCTCTGCTACTGTACTGCAGTGGGCATCGCCGCGATCCAAGGGCAGGCAGCACAGCAGGCACACACGCCGGCTACCGGCCACCTTGTTTTTTATGCGTGCGTGCGCTTGATCCGTAGCTCCATCTGCATGTGCCCATGGACGATGGACCAACGCGGGCACGCGGCGCATCGCATGCTACTCTCGGTGGATTCTGGTGCTGCACCGGACGTACCTGCTACGGCCTACGGCGCGAGGCGCGTGTGCTATTCGGTGATGGTGCCGTACCTCTCTGCGACTGACCGGTGTAATGTACTAGTATGCTGTAACTCTACTAGCTAGTACCCGTACTGTAGTAGTACGCTGCAAATTATTCTGCGTATGTCACCTACTACTAACATGCATCGATATTGGAAAGAAAAAAAAGGAGAACCTATGCGAAACACAGTGCGCTAACTCGTCACACATCCGAACTACAAAGGCATACATAAATGTTCGCACACAACGAATCAGCATAAGTAACAACGTAAGCCAAATTTCTGCTAAACGACCAGGGCAAAGTGACGCCGGCGGTGGCCCGGGCGAATGTCTCCTCCCGAAATCAGACGCATTGCCGGCAAAGCAGCTTCCATCAATCCCATCCCTACCGCCGCCGGTGGGACGGTGCCCCCATTACTGATGGTCGTGTCCCGTCGGCGCCCAACTTGTTCCACCCGCCACTGCAGTCTGCAGTCTGCGCTGCTGCCCACCGTACCAGGTCACCATGCACTGCATCTGCCGCCGAACCAAATCGATCCCGCCACAGGTTCAGCGGACAGCCAAATTACGCCGCTATTTCTCCATGCCATGCGTACGAGTACGAGCAACCTGTACACAGCCGCGGGGCGCCGCCGCCGCGGTTTTTGCAATTGCCAGTTGACACTGCCTCGACGCCCTGCAATCACGGGCCATTCAGCAGTTCCTAGCGCCTATAGCCTATTTCTCATCTTGTTTTCATCGATCGACATCCATCACCATCACGGACTAGTGCTAGGCTAGGCAAGGCAGGGCGCTCTTTCTGCTTGATGGCCATGTTGACCCCAGTCAGCTTTGCTTTTCCTGCGGCCTGCACATACATACGTATAGTACTCCTATATTACTAGTACTAGTATAATCCATGTTACTCGCATGCTGTCATGATTAGATTCCTCAATCCTCATGAAGACTTTTAGTTTTTTTGTGGCAATCTGTCTGGATTCCCCGAGAGAATCATCCAGCCAAGTAGGAGTACACGCATCACCCAGACCACCACAGCGGCACAGCACGTGCCGGTTGGTTGAAATGAAAAGTTTGGCCGGGTTTCGTTGTCCAGCGACGGGGCGCGCGCGACGTACGTACGTGGATGAATGCAGCCAACGTACCGCTTCTAGCTCCCCGCAACTTTGCAAAAGCCAACCGAACCGGTGGTCCATTTACGGAAAGCAGTTTACGGGTTACAGGTCCAGTAGTCCACAACCCAACAGCTCGATCGATCTCACCTCACGGCACGGCCCACATGGTGGCGGCTGCAAATGATCCCGGTCACGCCCGCCCATCATCAGTGTGCTCATTAAACTAGTCATCACAGTGTGGTTAGCGGCTGTTATTACTACTACTATAATGCTCTGTCTCTGTTCTCTACAGTGGCAGAGGGATACGGCTTACGACTGTGGTCGGAGACAGTGGCCCTTTTTGGTCGCGCTAGCACATCGGTATGTGAGCCTGTAGACTGTAGAGACCAGAGACCTCACTGACACCTTGTACCGGCTCCTATTTGTATTTTTCCGCGTATACGCACAGCAGCCCACCGTTTTGCAGTCTACGTTTCCTGTTTACACAGGAATCCATTTACTAATCAGTAATAATCACCCATGACACTATTTCTGTTTTTTTCTGCACTGCTCGAACAATACTTTTCAGATGTTTTTCTTACGCAGCAAATCACATGAGCAGCAGCCAAATTTCAACAATACCAACGTGGCATACCACGTACAGTGGGCACACTGCATCACTCTGGACAGGACGCAGTTCATTCATGGCACGGCAGGACTCACGACGTACCGACGCCAGATAGGCAGCTAACTGCGGAACGCCTCCCAATAAAAAGCTGCTGCACCTCGCCACCTGGCAGCGCAACGAAGCCCCAGACACCCACCACAACGGCACCACCACCAGCCTCAGCAGGCAGAGCACACAGGCACACAGCACACAGCTGTGTAGCTGTAGACTGTAGTGCAATGGCGGCCCGCCAAGCTCGTCTTGTATGGATCGGATTCCCCCTCCTCTCCAAAAGCAGTGAATAATGCAATGCAATCACGGTTTTCCCGTGCCCTTTTCAGTTTTCCTCCTCCTCCTCCTCCTCCTCCTCCTCCACCATTGTCCACCGCCGCCCTGTAATTCCGTTTCCACTTCTCCGGTTCTCCCATTTCCTTTGCAACATGCTTTACTTCACACACCTGTAACGCCGCACCAGGCAACGGCACGCCGCGTTAGGCGTTACACGTCCCAGCTAGCGTTAGCAGCCTAGCACTAGAACCGCACTACTACGCTACAGAAACCTCCATTGCCAGCCAGCCGCGCTTGCCACTGCCTCTGCACCAGGTTCTTTTCTTCCTTGGCCGCCTCTGCGCTCGCCTACCTTCTCCAGTTCTCCTCCACCCCCGTCTCCCACTCTCCCTTCTAGATCCACTCCTCCCCGTGCTCACGGCTCATCTGCGAGCAGATTGAGCGGGGAGCCGGGAGGGGGAGGCTGAGGAGCAGCGAGGGGGAGCCAGATTGAGCCATGGCCTCCTCCTCTTGGGCTCTTGCCCTGGTTCTTGCGCTGTCGGTCGGTGCAAGCGTGGCGCGTGGCTCCGAGCCCTGGCGGAACGAGACGCAGGTGTACGCCACCACCGCCAGCTCCGGTGGCAGCAACGGCGTCTTCGTCGGCCTCACCCTCATCCAGTCGGCGGCGGCCAAGGGAGCGGGTAATAATTCCTCTGGCTCCAGTTCCAGCAGCGGAATTGTGCCATTCTTTAATCTGTAGTATATGTTTTTGTTCCAAAGATTAGTTTTTTATTAGCTGCCACGCCCACGCGGGTTCTTGGGTTCAGTCACTGGGTCGAGACTCTAGAGTGTGTTCTTTGGTTGGGTCGTTGAGTTGTGTGAAGCATGTTCCGACAGTGTTGACCGTGGTTGGTCAGCGCATCTATACAAAAGATTGGATTGGATTGTGATTTCCCATTTCGTCTCTCTCTCTCTGATATCCCTTTTTGTTTAGTAGGTACCGTGTTGATTGAGTGATCATGCAGGGTCATCCGTCATTCGTTTGGTCCTAGCACTGATCCTGACAAATGTATGGGTGTGGATCTGACCATGCCATTGCCACCGTTGGTGGTTGCCATGATGAATTATTGTTTCCTTTAACTTTCGTGATCAATTATTGTTACCTGATTGGGGCAAAAGGAACTCAATACCATCAATTGTATGTGGTTTATATACGCTTTTAGTATGTGTCTAGGTGATTGCCAACTGATTATTGTAAATACAAAACAATTTGTTTATTTGCTTGTATTGCTCAAGATTTGAACTTGCTGTAAGGCGGTGGTTTTTTTTTATCTATTTCAGATAATAATTTTGTGTGAACTTACTAAAAGATCAGAATTTGAAAGATCTATGCACACCAAAGTTAATCAAAGTGTTGGGTGTCAATTTCTGTAGATTTTTTAAAGTAATAGCTAGATTCCCCAGCAAATGTGATGTACCAAAAGCTTTCTACAAAAGCAGGTTATTCTTTCAAAAGAAAAAAAGAAGCTGTATTGAAGTAGTTCACTAGTAATCAGCTCTATTCTGGTCAGAATTCCAGTGTGCTGGAAATTTAATCTAGCTTGTAGCAGGGCAGTGCTGGTAAAAGTTGATGCTTACTTCCTGTGATAACCATTACAGTGTGCTTGGATGGAAGCTTACCAGGTTACCACCTGCACAGAGGGTTTGGATCAGGAGCAAACAGTTGGCTCGTCAATCTTGAGGTGAGGAATACCACATATTTCACATAGACGTGGAGTCACAGATAAACTTATGAAAATGGCACTTCGCACTATTATTTGTTGCAATGTGCCAGTTAGGCTTAACATCTGCTTGTGACTGAAATGGTATTCAATATTCAGGGTGGAGGCTGGTGCAATGATGTCAGCAGCTGTGTGTTCCACAAGGGCAGTCGTCGGGGATCATCAAATCACATGGAGAGGCAACTCCAGTTTACAGGGATAATGAGTAACAGACCTGAAGAGAATCCCGGTATTGTTCTCAGCAAATCTGCCTCGTGATTCTTTTTGTTTTTAGATTTCGTACTGTGATTTTGCTCACAGGAAAATAGTATATTTCGGTTCATTATTTAGTTATTGTCTGTGGTTGTGTGATTGTTATTATATTTTTCTCTCTCTTAGATTTCTACAACTGGAACAGAGCGAAGGTCCGGTACTGTGATGGTGGATCTTTCACTGGTGATGGTTCTGATGCGGTTAGTGAAACTGTCTCAACTCGTGGCATTTTGTTTCCTTACTAGTTTCAGACCACCAACTAAATGCGCGCGCCAAAGGGATGCTACTCCAAAAATCTATCTTTGCTATGTGCAAGAAAAAAAAAACTATCTTTGCTTTGTTTTGTTTACTGAACCACAACAATTCACTATCTGATTTCCTTCTTTTTCTTTAGGCTGCAGGCCTTTATTTCCGAGGTCAGCGCATTTGGCAGGCCGCTATGGATGACCTAATGGCCCAAGGAATGCGTTATGCTAATCAGGTTTTTATACTTAATTTCCTCTACTCTTCTCTTACTTTATTTTTTCTTTAGCTTTTGGGAAGTCTTTTTCATGTCCCTGATGCAGTTTATCGTATACCAGGCCCTTCTTTCTGGATGCTCTGCTGGTGGTGTTTCTACCATACTTCACTGTGATGAATTCCATGGATTGTTTCCATCAAATACGAGAGTCAAATGCCTGGCTGATGCTGGAATGTTTCTTGACACGTATGCTCACACAAAGAAATGAAACTTTCTTCGATACTTTATCTTAATCATAGTCATTATTTGCTACTATGATGAAATTGTAGTCACTTCTATTGTATATTGGTGTGAATTGGTCCTTTAATCATTTGCAGTGTTGATGTTTCTGGCCGTCGGGAAATGAGATCTTTTTTCAATGGCATCGTGAGATTGCAGGTATGCACCACTTTGTCAGCCATATCTTTTCATTTTTGTTTTTGCAAGAGTTTCTTCCTGCTATCAATGCTACTTCTACCAGCGATGCCTCTAGTCTATCAGAATATTGTTGTGCCAATAGCAGTAACTTCATTTTGTCCTGATTGCCCTTCACCTAAAATTCAGGGTTCTGGAAGAAGCTTGCCTAGGTCTTGCACCTCACGCATGGACAAAACCTCGGTAATACAAACATCAAGGAATATCTATCAGAGATAAAACTTGTTGAAGTTTTTTTTTTCCTAACTTCTTCTCCATGCTTCCTACAGTGCTTTTTCCCGCAGAATGTGTTGCCAACCATTCAAACCCCAACTTTTGTTTTGAACACTGCCTATGACGTGTGGCAGGTACTTGTTATGTGCATAGTGCTACACTGTAATTGGTCTGGACTCTGGAATTGAAATTAAAAGTGTAAATCAGAAAAAAAACTGTTGATCGAAGTAACTCATGATCCTGTATTTTCCAGCTTCAACAAAGTGTGGCCCCCAGGACAGCTGATCCCCAAGGTCTTTGGTCAAAGTGTAGGACGAACCATGCCTTCTGTAATAGCAACCAGCTTCAATTTTTGCAAGGTATTTCATTGGTTTCCCAGTTCGTTCGAGTTGTAATTTGTTAACTGAATTAAGGCAAGTTCATCTGATCTCCTATGCATGAATCATGATGCAGGGTTCAGGAACCAAATGCTCGACGCCGTGAGGGGTTTCTCTGCGTCAAGGCAAAATGGTTTGTTCATCAACTCATGTTTTGCTCATTGCCAGAGTGAGAGACAGGATACTTGGTACGCAAACAACTCGCCACGTCTTGGTAACAAGGTACACACGTAGAAATTCAAACAACAAAATATCTCGACTGCCTCAGTTACATGGAAGCATTTCATTGTGAAGCTAGTCTATCTGTCTCTGATAAGCCGTCTTCAATATCTTGTGGTCTGCAGAAAATCGCTGACGCTGTTGGGGATTGGTTCTTCGAGAGGGGAGACGCGAAGTACACAGACTGCCCATACCCTTGCGATGGCACTTGCCATCATCTTGTGTTCAGGGGAGACCATTAAGATTATTCTTCGATACAAACAATTTCATCAGATGGTAAAAGGAACAGACCCCGATGGGTACAGAATCAAAACAAGGTATATATACAGAGAGGGTGCAAGTGGTCGGCTTGCCCATGTATGTTCATCAGTCGATCCTATGATTGATAGGACAGGGACCTCGCCCGCGAATGCGCGGAGGCCTCTGCGTTAGCTTCACATATATCATCATGATATCGATTCATTTCATTGGAAAAATGTCCATGATTACGTACAAGAACATTTGGACCCTATTGCCTGTCGGTGTACTGTAACACTATAACGTGCACGTTACATATTCATTTGCGGAACGTGGAAGAAGTACCTTGCGTTTGTCCTGCCGATGGTACTACTTGGTATCGGTTTTGAGTTGTGAAATGTGCCATGCGTGCGCTTGCTGGTTCTGGCAATCATCCTGTCCTTGATCCATGTCCTTGCCACGCCTGGCTGCTGCCGTGAGGACCTCGTGGCATGCCATCGGCGTCAGGTTTACAGGTCGCCATCGTTTTTGGGTCGGCGGCACGGCCACGAAGCCAGGGAAGTGGGCGGCGGCGCGGCGCAGGGCACTTTTGAGGCAGTTAAGCCATTATATGGGCCAGCAACCCCGCGCTACGGCGCTAGTTTCGGGCAGCAACGGTGGGGGCATTGGGCATTGGGCATTGGCAGAGTATACTGCCTCTATTTGACTAGAAGAGAGGTCATAAAAAGCAGACTTTGACTCTTAATTTCTTTTATAGATGACGTCAACAGACGACGTCAATGGCTATGCTTAAATGACGCTAGGAAGATGTGTTGTACTCTACAAATAAGGAAAATTAGAGTCTAAGTTATTATTAAGTTAGAAGTTTTCTTTTATTTCAAGAATTGTAATGAGTCGTATTTGATTAGGATTCATATTTAGGTTCCGGGTATAATTATTATACCTTGATTATTGTACAAAACAAACGAACACTCAATCAATACAATCTTTTCGGCTTTCGCCATCGCATTAGGAGTAGGAGTACTATAGATCTCGACGAGTTCTTCAACAAACATGGCTACATTGACTGATCGACCTCCAGCTTGCTTGTGAGTACCGTCACGACTTGTATTGTGTTTGTAAAGCTGCATCAGCTGATTGATCTTTTATAAGCTATAATATAAATTAATTATCAATCTGTATCATAGTTTGTAAGGCTGCATCAGCTGATTGATCTCTTACGAATCATAATATAGATCAAAATTGTCGATCTTGTGTTAAATAACTTGTTGTTTAATATAATATCACCAATTATCGAATCTGCTAATATTAGTAAGATTTTTCTTGCTGTTTTTTTTTGTTGATTCACCAGTTATCGATCTTGTTATAATTAATGTTTTATTAATTATAACAAATTACCTGATTGAGATAGAGATAGATCGGCATCATATTATCCTAATTGGTCGTTTTTTGATCTGGTCACGCTTTAAATCTTAAAATCGATGGCTTAATTCCGTTAGATCGGCTGTTTTATCTCTATTCCAATCAAACATAGTATGCATCCAAAGACATGTTTCAATCTTTAATAAACTCGCTAGTTAATGAGATATAATCTAATGACACTACCATAGCTGCATCGATCCGGTCGAACCTCACTAGTAAGACTTTAGATTAGAGATTATCGATTAGTGGTCTTGTTCATGATCGAGATATGTACTCTGTTTGTGTGTTATGACTACATCGGCTATTTTAGCCGATTTGCATACTCTCACACATATAGCATATTTTCAAGAATCTGTCAACATATAGATGTTTTATAGATTCTTTGGCTTTAGTTTGTTATCATTATCATAGCTGCATCGATCCGATCGAACCTCACTGTTGATGATAATAGATTAGATTCACACTGTTTGTAGTTTTATTTATATTAGATAGTCGATTTGTTCGCATGTTATACTCTCTTCATCAAACTTATCGGCTCAACGTTTTATACTAATAATGTTCTATTTAGCCGATGATGTTTTCTTATATTGCTTTATTGCTGAGATATCGATTATTGAATCGGCTATCTAGCCGTACATTTAGAACTGTCTGGTGCAACGCCGACATGTTCCACCTTAAATTACTAATAAGATCTTCTCTCCTTATCAATTGCAGGTCAAATTGTATGGCACGTCTTTGGGTTTTCCGAATCGGCTGGTTCTGTGTTGAAGCCAAGCAAATCTCTGGTCTCGTTCCACTCAGATCCTCCGGCTTGCTATGTGTTGATCACATCGCCATATTTTTTTTCAACAGAGTTTTTATATGCTATTCACCATCTCTAGCCATATTAGGACCTTTCAGTCGACGACCTCCGCTGCAGGACCTCGCGTCCTCGCCAACGCGTCGGTGGGCCCCGGCTCATCCGTGTGGCCTATGAATGGAGCTCGTCGGCGGGGTCGCCACTCGGCTGCTCGGTCGCAAGGCTTGAGCTCAAGGCTGGGGTTGGGGTCGCAGCTTGGAGCCGGGCCGCTACTCGTTGTTCTACCTGGAGCGCTGCTCGTCTAGATCTCATCGGCCGCTCGGCTGGAGGTCATGTCCGCGTCACTCGGCTAGATCTCGCCAGCGTGGTCGGAGCTCGGCCGCGCGGCGCTGGAGCTTGCCTGCTCTTCTTCCTCCCCACGTCCGTCCCCTCACTAATCTAGCTAGAATATTCCCTACCGGGATCATCCCACCCCTCCCTGACTCTAGATCTAGATCAAACAGCATAAAAGAGGGATCATCTCACCCATCACCAACCAAACACTACCTTAATTAGGATAGTGTTCCATGTTTGTGTAGAACTTTATTTATTTTGATATAAATTTTAAATCTTATAAAATTATTTATTTTGGGACGAAGAGAGTACGTTGGTGTATACATACTCTTCTTGCAGTGTGTGTTTTTGTTGATTGTCCTAGTCGTCATCGTAGTAGTTGTTCCTCGCAGCTCTCTCTCGTCCGGTCTGTTTTAAAAAACTAAATTTTAGATTAAAAAAATCAAAGAAACCCTCAGACTTGTGGCCTGTTCAGGCGTTGCCAGTTCTGAATTCCTCAAGTCCTGACCATGGATATGTCCAAAAAAACATTCCCAAAATAGGCTGGTGCCAAAATGTCAATGCGCAATGATTTACGACACTGGCCAGATGCGCCTGCTTCACCTTTTCCTCTCTCTCTGTTCTTGCAAAATCAGCCACAAGACAATGCATTTATCTGGCGTTTGCTCCAACACGCAATGCATTAAACCCAATGGCCCCTCTTCCTTGTGACAAATTTCAATCTGGCAGCGTGGAGGGAGTATTTACCTAATTTCTTTTTTTTTCTTGAATTTATTATGACCTGATTTCGACCTCACATCTTTCATGGACGTCGAATTATTTGCTACTCTTAGCAAGTTAGCAGATGATATGTTGCACCGTGCCACCGTATATAGGCTTATATAGCATCAACTGTATATGTACTTGTAGTTGTAGGCGTGAACCTTGGCTTGTACTCTCTCCGTTCCAAATTAGAATGGAGGGAATAACATATAGTAACGGGGAGTTAGCTTTTGTTAATTGAACACGCTGCCAGTTTTTTCGAGAATACTACTTAATTATACCATGTAATCTTTGGCGTAGTTGGTCCAAACAGCGCTCACTCTCACTTCATGGCGAGAAATGCAAGCATGCATGGAAGCAGTGGTGGACCCGGCACTCGATGAGCCCGAATAAAGCTCAAGACACTGACAAGAACACGTTTTCCGTATATTTTTAAGCTTAGCGATACGATGAATACCTTAGAGTATGTCGTTGCCGGAGCCTGAGCGGACGCCCACCAGGGTCACTAGGCTCTGGATCCGCCACTATGTGGAAGGTCTTCGGCTATCGAGCCAACAGTGTAATGGCCCTGTCCTACTGGAGACCGAGGTGGTGAAAACCTCCTGACGCCAGCTAGATTGATCAGATATATATCAGCTTTGTCACCTCAAAAGCAAAGGAGCTAGGCCGGCTTGAAAATAAGTGGAAAGTAATTCAGGTAGAGAGAGAGAAAGTACAATTTAGTATTAGCACATGAGTTAGCTTGTCCAGAGACGGATGCAGTCTAAGCCCTTGTTTAGTTTCCAAATTCTGCACCCCCAAACTTTGGAGTTACTGTTTACCCAAATTCTGCATACTGTGTCAGGAAATGTGCAGTACGTTGTGCATGGCTTGTCACATGCTGGGTCTTCTCTTCTGTGAGGTGTTCCAGGGCATCATATACTACTCATCAGACTAAAACATCTGCATGTGTGTGATACTGTGATGGAAGTGCATGCAGCAGGCAACATAGTATTGTGTGACAAACCATGTTGTCATGATGGAAATTTTGCATGCCCCCAGTACGTTGTCATGCACAATCGCATGAACAACTGTAAGCTCTACACACTTTATTGCATATTCAAAAACTCAAGTAAAATATAGTCAAATCCGCAAAAATTGTTACAGACATTTGGATAGTACATAAGCAAATACATCTTCTCAATCTCAGATTATTCACGACCTATTAAACAAATGATGAGCCAGTCTATCTCGGAATGCATTCATGCTTTCCATGTCCGGACTGTCTGGAGCAAGCTCTGTCTCAGGCTGATCCACATATGCTTCAACAGGCGCATAGTTTACATTGCTGTCTAGCATACCAAAGTCACCATCAAAGTCACCATTGATCCTGATGAAGTTGTGCAACTCCATGCATGCAACTATTATATGTGTCTGTGTCTCAGGTGGATACGACGGGATGTTAAACAATATGCGCCACTTCATCTTCAACACTCCAAACGCCCTTTCGATGACATTTCTAAGAGATGAATGCGCATAATTGAATATCACCTTAATACCTTGTGGTTTGGGGGCATTTTGAAAGTCTTGGATGTGATACTTGGTCTGCCGGTAAGGAGACAGAAACCCGGGGCGGTTTGCATACCCCGAGTCCACCAGGTAGTACTTCTCTGCAGCAGTAAGTACCTGTAAGTTTAACAAGCTTAAATTAGAAAACAGTATTGAACTAGCAGCAACGTGTGCACCTCTAGGCGCCTTAGGGAAGAAATCTCTGTACTCTGTGAGTGCATCATCTAACACTCTCATGTCATGCACCGATCCAGGCCAGCCAGCAAGGACAAAAGTAAAGACCATGTCAAAGTCACAAACGGCCATGACATTCTGGGTTGCCTTGCCCTTCCGACACATGCGCTGCATAAACTTATCACTTGGCACGACCACAGGAATGTGAGTGCCATCTATTGCCCCTATGCAACCCTTGAATTCAGGATAGAACCTAGCATTCTGGACCCTAGGATGCATTGTTGTAAAATCTGGGTCCCTAGGTTTAATGATGTCGGCAGATAGGTCTAACACACTGCTGAGGACTTTGTAAACAAGGTTGTGCACAGTGCCTAGTGATCTCTCAAATCTGTCCTCTGCTTGTCTAACTGATTGTGGAGCCCCAAGTATCCAAAGGAACATTGCTAGAGCCTCAATAGAGGTAGACTTGGTTGAGGATGTGAGGCCAACAAACTATGCAGACTATAAAACATTTGGGGACTCATTCTAAACATGTTGTAGCAGGCAGTTTCATTGGCAAGCTTGTTTTGTACCCATTCCTCACCAGTATATGGTGGCTTCCTATACGCAGCTCTATTGCAATACTTGTCCAGATGTATAGCGTAGTCATACGTACCATAGATAAATGCTGCTTCATCATCATCTTCTAGCAGCATTTTCCAAAACTCCTCCCACCAGTCGTCGTCATCATCCACTTGAGCATTAACTTGATCAACAACTTCCTGGCCATTGCAATAGAACACACAGACAGTGAGTACAAAAACGGTTGCTACCCACTATACTCATGCAAGGCTACCTCAATTCAAACATACCATGACCTCACACAGGCAATCAATATAAAAACAAAAATGAGCTTGAGAACTTAGTTTAACAACCATGCTGCAAATTAAGGGCTTAATGACATTGTTCATCATCACAACCTCGCACATAAAAGACATAGTTCATATAGGACTAATGATCTGCACACACAAAAGACATAGTTCATCGTGCCAACGACAGTCACATATAGGTGAAATGCATGGATAGATGGTTCTAGTTTCCGACCCCAGCATAGTGCTTAATGACTTCAAGCCTTGCTTCCACAGGTGTTTCGAGGAAGACATTCCTGGCATCGTCATCTTTGTAGATATTGATCACACCAACCCACAACCCTTGTATCTTGTGCGCCCCAACCTCTCTTGCTGCAGCCGCAACCAATTTCTGTTCTTGTTTCTTGATGTTCTTCTCCTCATCAAGAGCCGCAACCTGTTGCTGCCTCTCCTTCCAGCAGTTTTGCATCATTGCGGTCCTGTTCTCATAACTGGAGTTGAACCTGCTCATGTTGGCGTCTTAGTAGTCGGAGACGTTGTCGTATCCGGCGACGTCGAACTCAGAGCCGTTGCCGGATGCGCCGACGTTGAACTCCGAGCCGTTCCCTTCGCCGTTGAAGCCGTCCATCGCCGACGACGGGGTCAAGCACGGTCGATCCGGTACTGGACGCGGTGGATCCGACCAACAATGGGGTGGATCTGGCGGTGGAACGGTGGATTTGAGCGGAGGCGGCGAGAGGAGTGGCGGGGGAGAGGGAGAGCGGCGCTGCGGGAGAGGGAGCCGGCGCTACGGTTTGGGAGTGTGGCTGAGGAGTGTGGATGAGCGAGAGAGGATGGGGGCGGTCGTCGGCGGGGGTATTACATCCACACAAATATGGGCCGAATTTGGGCGGTCCAAAGTTTGCAAGCCTGTTTAGTTCAAGAAGGCCGAAACACTGTGCAATTCTGGATTCCTCGCCCGAATTCAGGCGAACTAAACGGGCCCTTGCATCTTCCTCTTCTTTCTTCTCCTCTTTTCTTCCTTATTCATTTTTTCTTCCTCCTATGTCTTCTTCTTTCACAATAATAGAGGAGGAGCTCAAGTGGAGGCTCCATTGTGAGAGAGACGGTAGGAAGCTCGAGCACTGCCCGCTCCTCTGTGGGTGGATCGATCCACCCCTAATGTCATGCTCATGCAGCTAGGTATATGCAAATTACACAATGTTTATTCTACTGTTTGTTTGAAAACCGGCATGCATGCATATTAGATCCATCGAGACAGATTGTAATTTTTGAAATACCTAGCAAACATTATCATCCGGCGTTGGATTCTGATAACGTAACCCAAGGCTAAGATACTTGGACAAGCGGCCTGGCACAAAGGCTTCAACTATACAGCCCGTTCGGTTGGCTGGTTCGTATCGTTCTCGCTTATGTGATGAGAGAGAACCGCGCTCCTCGTTCGCGTAAATAGTAGCCATGTGAGGGGTCGGTTAGAGAGCCCAGTGATCGCCGATAATTATCACTGCTCGGCTATTCGGTTCAGATCGTGGGCGGTTCGCTAAATAGAGAGAAGCCATGGTTCATGTGAACAATGTCCATGTGAGGGGTCTGCCCATTGACCAATCCACCCAACCCTAGCCGAACACGCCTATAATTACCAGTTCCAAAATGCGATCCGCTCTCTGATTTGGACGTCCGGTCGGAGCGGGTCGACCCGATGAGGAAGAGGGTCCAAAGGTCGAACCGCTGTCCGCCTCGGGCTCCTCCGTAGGACACAGAACGCCGCCACCCCTCATGGCGCCCTGTCAATGGGCTCCTGGCCTCCGGGGCTGGCCAGTAGCCACACGGCATGGCTCCTCCTCCCTCCGCCAGCGCCACCTTTGGCGGCTCCTTCTCCCAGCATGCAAGGCGCCACGTGGCTCCCCCTCCTCCCGGCCGTCATTGTGAGCTCTCCTACTCCTCCCGTCGCCGGGAGTTCCCTGCGGGTACGCCACTTGGCCCTTCCTTCCTTTGGAATCTTGGATGATGTGATTGGAATCTTGGATGGGAGTAGTCTGTGATTTGCTATTGGACACCTTAATGTGAAAAAATATTTCTTGTAGATCTTGGATGGGAGTAGTAAGAGTCTGTGATTTTGCATTGACTGGAATCTGGGAGAATGGATCATGATCTAGTTTATATGATACTGAGAACTGAGTAGAACTCCATATCTTGTACTCTTTATCTCCCAAGCATTTACTTTCCATGTATGGTCGTTGAATTTTGGAAACTTGTTCTGTCGCTTCTTTATTGTGCATATACAGGTGAACTTGAGCATTTTCAGTTGGGTAAAGTCCACTTTAGGACCTCCAACTATCACGCCGGATTTCAACCTCCAACTTCAAAACCGGATAACATTGGCCTCCAACTCTCGGGACCTCGGCCGCTTCCGGTTTTGCATGGCATCAGCAGTGCTGACGTCAGCGATGACGTCGACTTCTTTTTAATTTGTAAAATTGATATCTTTTTTATTCGAGCTTCAAATATAGCAAATAATATATCAATTTTGATCGCCTCGACGAGCTCTTTGCAATGGTGTGGTGTTTGAGATAATTCGTTTTGTTGTTTTCTAGATAATTTTATTTCATGAAATATTTCTACAAAACAAGTTAGAATAATGTAACTAACTGGAATTTGTTAGATAAATAATATTTTATTATTATGTAACACGAAATGTTGTCTTTTAGGTTCCCATCCTTGTTTTGTAGAAATATTTACGCTTCGTGTCCGCTTCGGCTATTTCGCAATAATTCAAAATATTTCTGCAATAATTCAACAAGGGCGCCAGTCCGTCTTCTGGCTCGCGACCTTGTAAGTGCGCCACCTCGCCTCAAGGCGCGCGAGCGGCGACGAGCGCACCACGCCGACGCCACCCTCTCCCGGACGACCTTCACGGGGCACGCGCGCCAACTTACCGATGCCGCACAAGATTCTAGACCACGGTAGTAAGCCACTCACTATTGCCCTGCCCTCAATTCTCTAGCTATCCCGCCACTTCATGCGGTCATACTTCCCATGCCACCAGAAATGATATCGTGCAAAGTCGCCAATGGGCCCCTTCCTAGTAGCCATGAAAAGGATTGGAATCTTGGATGGGAGTAGTCTGATAATTTGCTACTTACCACAGCTACTTAATGTGAAAAAAAACATATTTCTTGTAGATCTTGGATGGGAGTAGTAAGAGTCTGTGATTTTGCATTGACTGGAATCTGGGAGAATGGATCATGATCTAGTTTATATGATACTGAGAACTGAGTAGAACTCCATATCTTGTACTCTCTATCTCCCAAGCATTTACTTTCCATGTATGGTCGTTGAATTTTGGAAACTTGTTCTGTCGCTTCTTTATTGTGCATATACAGGTGAACTTGAGCATTTTCAGTTTCACATACAACTATTCCTAAATAGTTCTCTGCCTGAAAATTATAGTGGATGTAGAAGATGACATGCATTGAGTTTCTTCTAATGTTTTAGAGTGATAAAAAGGATTTGAAATAGGCTGTCAAAATTTTTTGTTCTGAATATTGTATATTGAGAGATGCCATAGGATCTTCAATGAATTGGCAACACTGCAATAACCAATAAGATGGACTGTTGTTGAGGATTTTCAAAATAAAATATTGTAGACCTAATCATTCCACCAGTTTGATATTAGAAAATATGTTATGCCTGATTATTTGAGAATATGTTGTTTTTACTGAATTCTGGAAACTTGGCTGAGATAGTCCATCTAGGCATATGAATCTATGACTGATTATTTGAGAAAATAATTTCAGTTCAGACATATACACATATTTGGTTTGTCTTTCACCCAATTGTTTAATTGTTCTTGCTGAAATCAGTTCCAAAAATGTGTTCTATGTACTTCTGTAGTACCGATACATCTTACAGTTCATATCTTTCTATGATGGTGCTTTGAACTCTTGCTGAAAATCAGTTCCAAAAATGTGTCTGTACTTTGAACTCTTTCTGTGTTTCAGCCTTTGAGGGAGTTCCATCATATTTTATTCTGCAGGCATATGTTTCATTCTTAGTATATTCCAGTGTTGGGTGTAGGTAGTTCCATCATATTTTACATAGAAGTTAATCTAGCTGGTTTAAATTTTATTCTCAGGTCGATTGATGAACCTTTTACAATCCTGACAAAGCTGAAAGGCGTTCCTTCAGAAGTCATCACTACAATCTTGAGAAGGCTGCTTCAAAATTTATTTTGTAGGCATATGGACTGGCTCTAATCTCTGTGAACTGAAAAGTACTGTTCGCTGATTCGTTGTGAGAGAAAAACACTACACCTTCGCTGAAAAAGTACGGCTCATAAGACAAGCGAACAGGGCCAAAGGCTCTGTAATTTAAGTAATTTTTCTGCACTAGTGATATGTTGGAGGCACACCACTAAAAATATGCATGGACTGTAGTAGCATGATAGTCCAGGATGCACTTGTACTAATTTTTGGTTAATTGCTAGGTACTCGAGTAAACTAATTCAGTGGTACTTGTTTGGAGAGTAATTTGGTAGTACTTATTGTTCTGTTCTATTTTTAATTACTTCGTTATTTTTTGGAAGCATGGAGAGAGTAATTCGGTAGTAGTAAGGACCCCGCTTCTACTGATCAGCGCTTCAGGTGTTCACCTTTGGCAGCTTCTGCATTTCGGAACGCTGATGCTGTGCTCCCCGTGTGTAGACGCATACTGCTGGCAGCTTTGAACCACGGAGCACCGTGGATCATTGACATCAGCACGGAAAGAGGTTCGGGTCGACCCTGACCCTCATCATTTAATTAAGAGTGGAGCGCAGGTTTGGGAATAGGAGCGCTCCGCTCCGCCCCCTTGCAGTTTGAACTATAATCGTCCTCTATGTACTCGCTCTATACTTTCTGCCCCGTCCGGACAGTGACCAGGGTCCCGCTGCGCGCACACGCACCGTGCGATAATGCATGCATTCGCGGACGGAGACGGACAACAGTCGGATCCCCGTCGAACGTGGGCGTCTGCCGTGGGCCTTGGCAAATTAAACGTAGGTCCAACAAGCATCTGAACGACGTATCGGGTGTCGTCGCTTGCTCTCTCCACACCTCAAGCAGCACCTTGGACGGACGCCGCCGGGCGACTGGGACAAAAGGACAAGGCACACGCGACGGCGACGCGCACAAGTTGTCTAGCTAGTAGTACGCCCACCCACGTGGCCACGGGGGCCGGCCGCCAGATCGGCTGCGCGCGATGGCTAGCGCCGCACGGGACACGCGTACACTACACCCCGGCCGCGCATTCGATCACCCGCGGGCCACGGTCCGGGCGAGAGGGACGCGTCGTGTGCAGCCCCAGCCCGGCTGCCCCTTTCCAGTTGGGTTTCTCTCCTCTTGTCGCGGCAGGACGGGGCGAGGGCGACGGACGGGTGCGGGCGCGGCCGGCCTGGGCTGGGGGGCTCCCGTCCGGCACGTACGGCCGGGCCCCACTCGTGCGTGTGGAGTGGAGATGGAGCGAGCTGCTGCGGCAGGTGGGACGTCGTGCGCGTCCGCCGTGGTGCCGTGGTGGGGTGGATGGACAAGGCACAAGCGCACGCCCCCGTCAGACGGGACGGGCGGGACCCCGGCTGCGGCTGGCGTGCGATGCATGACCCTGTTGCTCGACGTACGGGCCGGGGGACCCCCGACGATCCGGACCTGCAGTCCCTGGCCGCTTGGCGTCGCCCGCCCGGCCGCCCGCGCGCGCTGTCAGCGCCCGCCCAGATTTCATTAGTGCTAGCTGCGTAGCATGCATGCCCATGTAGGCTAGCACGTATCACGTATTCACGTGTGGCCTGGACCCTGGAGCGCACTAGAGCTCGTGCCGTGCTTTTGATTGACAAGTCTCTCACCGATCGTGATCACGGGTATATTACACTGGACAAGTCTAGCGTCGTGATATATGAGGATCTCGATTGTGTGGCGCGCGGTGGCGCGCGTACGTCCTCTGGTGCCTGCTCTGCAGGGTACCTAGCGCGTGTGTAGCTTTGTGCAGGTAGTGGCGGCTCTAAAAAGCATATAGCGGCTAGCGCGCCTCACATGCGCCAAGCGGGACCAACGACAGAAGCAGCTGTGCGTGCCGCGGGGCGCTGTACCGTGTCGTGTTGTACGTGCGCGCACATGAGTAACCGCCCCACCTGGCCAGGGTGGAACAAGTATCGGGGTGACGGCCGGGTACGGTACGGTGGTTCCTCATGTCTCGACATACGTGGTTGTACCTGCACGACGCACGCGTGCATGGAGATAAAATGTACTCAATTCGTTCCAAATTATAATACGTTTTGACTTTTCTAGATACGTGGTTTTTTTATGCACATAGATATACACTATGTCTAGATATATGCTAAAGCAATATATCTAAAAAAGCCAAAACGTCTTATAATTTGGAACAGATGAAGTATCACGATATCGATCAGGTACCACGCATACTACTCCCTCCGTCCAGAAAAGACTGCAACTACGTGTTGCATGCCATCAAACGGCGCCGTTTGGGTTGTTTGAGCCATAAGCCATGGTGAAAAAAATCTTGTTAGGTTTGGTTTGGTGTGGGAGAAAAATCGTTACTGACAATGGCTTATAAGCAGAGATAGAGAGCGTAAATAGGCTGAAAAATAGTTCACGTTTGACTAAATTTCTAGTAAATACTATTCACATTTAGGGCTCCAAAATAATTTATTATAAAAATACATTTCAGTAATTAATCTAATAACATTTATTTGATATCATAAATATTGATACTTTTTATCTATAATTAATCGAACTTAAGATACAAAACCATAATACTATACTAGAATTGTATTCTTTTCATGACGGAGGAAGTACAAACTATGGATAGCCAGATGCACCAGGCTAAATGCGCTGGCCCGGAGCCCCTCTGTTTTGTTCCGTGTTCCTACACCAACACGGGCATGGCCCGACACAGCTTGCATTGCCTCGTGCCAGGCTGCGTGTAGGCGCGACCGTGACACATGTTGAGAAAGTAAGTTTTACTATTAAAGGCATATGCTCTCTCCTGTGCACCGTTGGATGTGCACTGAGATACATACATAGCAGGAGAGAGACCAAGAGATCGAGACTTGTTGTGCACGCACCTCAGTGCACATCTAATGGTGCACAACAGGTGAGCATATGTCCTTAAGGACAACATCACCAGCATAGGGAACAAGAAGAAAGGACCGGGTGACTACGATCAAGAAAACTCTTGTTATTTGCCTTATTCGTTTGGGCTTGTTTGGCTTATAAGCTATGACTGAAAGTACTGTTGGCTGGTTTAGTGTGAGAGAAAAATACTGTTCGTTGGCTGATAAGCCATGACTTATAAGCCAAATACGATCAAGGATAGAATCTCAAAAGGAAGATTTAGCGATAAACATGTGCAAGGTTCATGAGAATTAATGGCAGCTACACATGTCCTTGGGGATTGGGGCATTGAAAAGTTAATTTACCTGGAATCAATTATATCTTGAAACAATTTTTGAATGTTTCGATACTCTATATTTGAAGATGGTGTAATTCAAGATTCAAGCAGCCAGATTTAACCCTACAATAGTACCCACATAAAAAGTGTAATGGGTTGCCTACTAAGCTACTATATGTGGATAATTTTTATACTCTCTTCGTCGTCTCTATATATGATAATATAATGAAAGTTAATTTTTCCTAAGTTAAACCGCTCTAAGTTTGACCAAATTTATTTATTGAGAAAAATATTAACATTTATGGTATGAAAAAAGTAAACTATAACAATGTATCTTATGTTGCTCACCTAATTATATAAACATCATCTGTTTTCTAGAAGTTTAGTCAAGCTTAGGTCGACCTAGGGCTTACGCCCTGTTCGTTTGGCTGATAAACCATGGCTAAAAGTACTGCTGACTGATTTGTTGCGAAAGAAAAATACTGTTCGCTTCCTGAAAAAGTACAGATTATAAGCCAAGCGAACAGGGCGTTATTTGGTATAGCTCATAAGATGCTTATGACTAAAACCAACAACCAAACAAGACGCTTTTTGCAGCTTATTTCAGTCACGCTTATTCTCACCACTCTCATTTAAACTTTAAAAAAAAACAAAAGCTGAATCAGACCAGCTTATTTTGACCATCATTTTTAATCTATTTGTTCAACTTGTACCAAACAGGGTTCTTAAGAACAACTCAAAAACCCACTGCATATTCTAGAACGACTATACTATCAGAGATGGCCTGACGAGAAGACGTACGTCTATGAATAGTAGCTGGCTACTTCAAAAACCATAATTTAATTTGTACACTTTCTGCCGATGGAGAATCCGTTGAATACTTTGATATAGACATGAAGAAGTGCGCGTGCACTGTTGTCATTTTACAATTTCTTTCCTTTGCACTGCTGTTGAGAAATTAAATACTCCCACACAGTATTCTTTTTCCCGCTTTATAGTATAGTACTATGATAGTATGATCTCTCTGCGTGGCTCCGATCCGAAGAACTTCATCGATCGGAAACAAGTTCATATGTACTGCAAATAACAAATATCACGAAGGCTTTGCAAACGGAAACGGAAGACCAATATGCAACACAATGGTTATCTATCGTCCATCCTGTTTGTAAGGGAAATCGACCTGTAAATGAATTTATTGAAGCATATGCAAGCAATATATGTATATTCATCGCGTAGTTTTGGCGATATCGACGGCACGTTCTATCGTTGTATATTCCGCGATCCAATTGACATGCATGCAATTGCATCCACAAGCAATCAATAATATATATACACAATAATTCCGCTATTCACTGCTGTTCTGGATATATAGGTGAAAGCAGCAATCATAGATAGAGAAAAGACGACGATAGCTGCAGTAGATGCAAATTGCGAAGACTTCTATTTTAGACATTCAGCGTGATGTGTGCTCGATTATATGCACTGCAGATTGTGCAGTGACTTGAACGTGACATGTATATTATATATATATATATATATATATATATATATATATATATATATATATATATATATATATTACGCGGTCGTCGCGGTCTGACGCATGCACGTACGTACATATTGTAGCTACAGGAGTGTACGTTTTAGCTATTTGTGAAGTTAGAGAGAAAATTGTGTTAGCACCAAAAAGAGTCCTAATATGGAGCGTTGCCAACAATGGATAGTACGGTAATAAAAACTAGTGACTTCCTTATTACATTGCTGGCTGGCCCAAGTGCATTGCGTTGGCATCGATTGAGTCACATGCCAGCAAGGGCTACCACGCTCGAGGTTGCAAAGAACCTAGATTGCAGCAAGAACGCAGCGGATCGACGAAACCAATTGAGGGGCTGGTTAGGTCGATGTTGAGCCCATTCTTCACATGGTAGACTCCCAAACACCTCCTGAGAAAACATGTCGGGAGGAGCACGTGGAGAGTGTCATAGGGTCGGCTAGGCCGCCTAGAACGCCGTCAAATCTCGCCGAGAGATGTGACGAATACCAAGGTAGTGAGAAAGTAGGGTAAAAGAGGGTACGTGTTGTGTTTTTGACGATTGAAAGTTGGAATACTCAATTGGCTGTGATCCTCTTATATATATAGAGGATCACTTTAGATTGTGTTTCATAATGACCGAGGTGGTAATTTAGATGCAATTTAGAGGATTACTTTTTGTGGTTTTTTCATAATGGCAGACCTTAGGTATCTTTTTAGAAAACATATTAGATCCAATGTCTATTATTATATTATTATTAATATGATCATGCTGATTAGTCGACCAAATTGATGGCCAAATTCTTTCTTATTTTTAAAAGAATTTTTAGAATTTATCATTTTTTTTCTCGTGTATCTAATAAGGATTCACGTAAAAGCTCCGATCCTTAATTAGAGTTTTCAAGTAGACCCGTTAGAGTTTTCAAGTAATATAATAGTAATATAAGATAGGATGCCTCTTTAATCGCAGCAAGCCGGGATAGAGTCTTGCTTGAGCACGGAAGCGTGCTTGAATTGTCAATTTTTTGATGCGTGTTTATATCGTGGAAATATATATCGCTTGACACGCTTATACCGAGCATGATTCTGTCGGTGTGGAGAGGAGAAGGAAATATATAGTTTAATAAATTAAAAAGAACACGTGCGACTCCATATGCTGCCCTGTCTTGAGGTAACAAAAGCTGTGGGTGGCGACCCGAATCCTGCCAGTGAAAACGATCTGTTCCATTCAGAGATCATCCGAGCCAGCACGGAATCGCCAGCCTTGTGCTTTTGTGGCCGCACCCTCCCCTGTGTGTGTGGCGAAGGAGAGATCACACACTCTCCGTACACATTAACAATCACTAAATATTAGAAAAACCAGATGAGCTTGCTGCATGTATACTCCAAACACTGCCAGCAGGCTCGAAAAGGGCATTAAAAAAAAAAGAGGCCGTCTCGTTCGTTCACAGCATCAACATGTGGTTACCACTGATTTGTCGTCTCTTCCGATCCACACACACCGCGCTGCGCTGTGATGTCTCCAAATCCGCATATGGCATCAACCCTAATAATCGTGCCTGCCTGCCGACCCTACCTGGCTTCCCCTGCAAGGTGCTAGCCCACCATGGCCATTATAACTGCCTAGATTCTGCTCTAATTAATCGCAATGAATCCCAGACAGCAATGGCAGTAATGCGCGCGGATAGATGCCCATGCATGTGTTGCCACGGTGGCTGCTAGCTTCGGCTTGCTTGCACTGCAAATAACTGGTGATGTCATGAAGTGATGTTAACGCAAAGCGGCCGGCCGGGCGGATCGTCGTCGAGCTAGCTGTGCAAAGTCCAGGCACAGGTCCATGCATGCACTTGAGTAGCAGCTGGGCTGGGCAATCGATAGATGGTCGGTGTCAAGCTGAGAATAATTCGGCAGGAGAAAGTGCAGGCGGAGTAGTGGGGGGCAGAAAGGAGACTCCGCCTGCCCTACCAAGGACGACACAACCCGGTGGATAGTTAAAGAATAGTGTATACGTTTTGAAGAAGAAACGCAGTAGACACACAACCACATGCTCACGTACACACATAATCTTTATAAACATGCACGCTACCTCTATGCGTAGTTGGACCCAAAAACCATTTGCGAATAGTTGGCCGTTGTCACTATTGCATTGGCTCCCTCCTGGAAAGGAAATTCTCCCCATGCCTGATGTGATGCATAACGCCTCCTGAGCAACACGGACTAGATGTCGTCCGCGTGGCATGATGCTCTTTCCGACTGGTCCGTTCATCCGGTACAAACTCGCCTCGCGTATTCGCAGAGCCAATTAATCAAGCCTTGTAGAATCAAGATATCCTGTTGGCGTCGCACGGGAGACCACACACATTTAGAGATTTTTTCTCCCCCCTTCGCTTTTCTCCACAATATTGTCCTTTCCCTCCTCGCTAGTGCCAAATCCGACGCACAGCTCGGTGATCCTAGGTGCCTGCCCGGGCTTCGCCTCTGGCACATGCTAGGCCTTCATCGCAATACGCTCCAAAACATGCAGCCTGATCAATACACATGCAAGATCTGCCACACTTGCTCCCCCCTCTCTCTCTTCCAATCCAATACCTTGGCTTTCCTAGATCTAGATTTTGCATGGGAGGACTAGGTGCAACAGGCTACGATTTGTGTGGGCTACGACTTCAACCAACTTCGGTGTCATACATGGAGGTCACCACATATGGAGCCCAAAATGCCGTGGTTGTGCCTGCATCGGGTGGAGCTCGCTTGACAAGGTGGCAACAACATGGGGTGTGGGAGGTACCATCGTGCGCCAATCGGTGGCGGATAGGGTCATATTCTGGTGGTTGAAGTTTGTAGACATGTACAATTTGCTAGATCTACAAGGGACGATCATGGATCCAACGTGTCGGTGGCAAGACCTTTGTTGCTGATGCTAGTGGTGGTCCCTTAGTGGATCGTGGGATCCTTGGTTCTTGACTTCTCCGCATGCTATGTTTGTCATCTGTTGCTCACAGGCTCAGAGGTGATGTGGTATCTGGGTGAAAGCTCTACGTGGTCTTTCACTATTGTTGAAGATGGTGGTGCTATAATGTTTTGGTGCATCGTTCCCCATTTTTAGGAGTTGTTGTGAGGACATGACCCTAGAGACACATCTACATGTGAAAACCATACGACTGGCCTACTGGTTCTAGTGGCGATGGTGTCTTGATGTTGCTATCCCCTAGGGTGTCACCTTGGTGTCATTTGGTCTAGAGTGCCGAGGTCAGAAGGAGTGTGGCTCATTTATGCTTTGGGTTGCTCATAAGAAGTTACATCTACCACATATGTGAGCCAGGCAATGATGACCTACAACGAATGCCATCTAAATCGTGATATAGTTAGTGGGTTGTTTATTAGTTGTTGTTGAGCTTCTACAAAGTTATGTTTTGAGTTGTGTTCAGTGATAATATGGATTGGTCATTACACCGAAGCTGAATTGGGAGAAGTGTGGCGCAATCCCCTAGTTTATTGCAACTGTTGGTGTGGTGTGCATTCTAAGCCATTTGTTTTTGTTTAATTGTGCTCAGTGCTGCAATCCTTGGTGAGTTTGTGTTAGTTGTTGGTGGGGTGATTATTACCTCCTAGCTATATCATTTTGTTGGCGTAGTTCCCCTTATAAACTGGGTCAATTTTCTTGTTCTAATAATATTATTATGGCAAAAAAAAATATATTCTGGTATCATTTCGAAGTAAAAATGAATACGCCACAAGCAATTCACTTTCACTCCAAATGAACACTCCGCCTATCACTAAGGCCCTGGATTATTTGGTTACTTATATAGTGCAACTTACCTATGTTGGTAAGCATGTAGAGCTCTTATGCAGGCTTGCACAATGCTCAAATAAAGTAGGCATATTGCAGCATTAGCTAATAATATGCTAGATGTGGTCGTATTTGGTAATGCAGATTTATAAAAGTTGTGGGGTACACAAAAATGGAATCTCCTCAAACCACCACAACCCCCACCCCTTCTATTAGAACAGTGGACCTCTACTTTTTTTTAGATAAATGATAGTTTATATCCAGCTTCATCTACACCAGGATAGAATCAGGCCAATTATTAAAAAGTTTGGGCCGACGGCCGACGCACAAGAACCAAAACGAGTCTACAACCAGACTCGAGGATAACAAAGCGTGAAGTAGATCCTGACTACTATAGACCAATAAACCTAGATGACAACCACCCATTGGAACTAAAAAAATGCAATGCCGACGTCTCCAAATGCAACATAATATAAACAATCAAACACGATCTCATCAACATATAGCTTGCCTATGCAGGTACCAAACTCCAAGATATTGCAAATGTTTATGCTGACTTAAATTGTGTCAGCACAAGGTCTAATAACTATGGCTAATGTAAGTAACCGATCACACTAGCTCTAAATGGAATGTTGTTTATGATACCCTACCAAGTGCACGTACATGACTTTTAACGTGAATATATAGTTTCTACCACGAACGACAAACCTAGCTACCTTGAGTTCAGGACATACTATATATACCTGATCGATCAGCATATAAGGGCGATCGAAAGTTATTATTACATAGTCCTAATTTTCAGTCTTGGAGAGAAGTCTTTCTAGAAAATGTTATAGCCTTTTTGGCGCATCATTCACGAATCACGACAACCTTTCTCGCTGGGAGAGAAGGTGCAAAAGGGTTTGAGGAGAGAGAAATTGAAGGAGATCAATCGAGCTGAAAAGTGAAGGGGAACGTCGAGAGGAGGAACGAAGACAGAGAGGGGTGGATTGAGCGAGAGAGAGTACACTGATCACACTCGCTTCAGTACGCAGTGCAGGCACCTACTTGAGAGCGACCTCCCGCCCGCCCGCCCCTCCCTTTTATACCCCACCTTCTTCGATCCCATCCTCTCCCTCTCCTCACTGTCGTCTTCCCGGCAGGCTGCTGCAAGCAACGGCTGCACAGCAACGCCATTTAGGTAACTGGCTAGCAGAGCTCCGACCATTTGCACGGTAGCTTGCTAGCTAGCTAGCTCGGGCGCGCGGCATGGCGAGGCGGACGTGCGCCCCCAAGAAGAAGCTGAGGAGGGGCCTCTGGTCGCCGGAGGAGGATGACAAGCTCATCAACCACATTGCCAAGTATGGCCACGGCTGCTGGAGCTCCGTCCCCAAGCTAGCAGGTATAGTGAGTGCTAGCTAGCTACAGTAGTATATATATTACCATGTAGACACCTTAATTAGAATTTGTTAATTCGGTTCCTCTCATATAAAGCAATGCCTATGAATGTTACTTGAATTGAATTGTGTCCAATTTGTTTTTTTGTAAAAAAAAATGTGAAGATGCATTGTTTGCTAGCTAGTTGAATTGATTGAAATTCGATCGTTTGTGATGTTTGCATATTATGTATTAGGTCTAGAGAGGTGTGGGAAGAGCTGCAGGCTGAGGTGGATCAACTACCTGAGGCCGGGCCTCAAGAGGGGAGCATTCTCGCAGGAAGAGGAGGACCTCATCATCCATCTCCACTCCATGATGGGCAACAAGTAGGTGGCAGTGGCAGGCCATGCACACACACATCATTAGCAGAAGCAGAGATCGCCAATTTGATTACATTTAGCTGCTGCTGATGAATGAATGATCGGCCAACCGGGAATAATTAAAATGATTTGTTTTGCACGAACAACACAGGTGGTCTCAGATTGCAGGGCAGCTGCCGGGGCGGACGGACAACGAGGTCAAGAACTTCTGGAACTCGTACATCAAGAAGAAGCTCCGGCAGCGCGGGATCGACCCGGCCACGCACAAGCCGCTCCCGCTGGCCGCCGAGGTCAGCAGGGGTGGCGCTCCCGGCGCGGGCAGCAGCCGCACGGCAGTGTTCAGGGACGCCGAGCTCATCCTGTCGTCGACGACGACGGCCGCAGGGCAGCACATGCCGCCGCCTCCTACAACGGCAGCGGCGGAGAGCTATGTGTACAGCTACAGCCACAGCAGTGGCGGCGGCGGCGCGAGCGACGGCTCCCTGCAGTCGCTGTCGGAGTACAACAACAGCAGCAAGCAAACAGCTGCAGATCACTTGGGTGCCGCAGCCGCCGCGGGGTCGTACCTGCAGCAGGAGGACCCAGCAGCCGCCGACGCGCTGCACTGCAGCCCCTCCGGTGTCCCGGCGGTCGTTCTCCCGTCGGTGTCGAGCTCCAGCACGCTGAACTCGATGGCTGGCCTAAGCCCCGCGGCCACCACCACCACCACCGACGAACAGTGCAACAACAACTGTAGCAGCTGCAACAACGCGTTCGAGCTGATGTCGACGACGCCGCACAGCCACAGCAACCACCACCTGCCGTGGCTGGAGCTGGGCACGAGCGGCTACGGCGGCGCCGCCTCCGCCGCCGTAGTGGACCACTACGGCGCGGCGCTGGACGAGCTCAAGTGGTCCGACTACTTGTTCGACGGCTACGGCGGCCAGGCGGGACAGAGCATCTACAGCGACAGCAAGGACGCCGTGCAGTTCGTGGACGCCAACGCGCTCAGCGGCAGCAGTTGGTGCTTGAATTGATCCATCGTCTGCCCAACGCGCTCGGCGGCGAGCAATTAATTAATCGGCGGACGGCGGCCAATTCCAACTCCAACACAGACACAATTACACATACACTTTATACGTGTGCATGTGCTCGTACGTGCCTAGCTACGATTGATTGATGATAGCTCATGCATGTTTGCATTGATGAGCTTCTGTTTTTTTGTAAATTCAATTTCGTCTTCTTTCGGATTGGTTTACCGGGCTTGCGTTGCGTGTTTCGGTGCGGTCGGTCGACATGTAGAGTGCATATGGTGACGGTGATTTCGGGGTGACGAGACATCTGTATAATGGAATATATAGAGAGAGATAGAATACAAATATATAAATGAGAGGTGTTGAATTAAATTATGTGGTTGATTAAATAAAAAAACCGTGTGATTGGTCAGTAACCTCTCTGTTTCAGCATTGGCTTTTATCATACCACATGGGGTCCCCCCGTTTTCTTTTCTTTTCGTGATGGTGTAGGTGTTGGTCCTGACGTCGCCCGTGCTTCAATTTGGTTATGATTGTATATACTACAGAAAGTTTTTTTTGCATGCACAACTTTATCGTCTAGCTAATAATGAATATGCTTTGGTTCACAATTATAACTGGATACCCCATGTACTGTAGAAGCTGACTTCTAAAAGCTAGATTGTTACAAATTTGGTTATAGAATCGGAGTTTTGAGGCTGTTTGACGATCCATGGATGGTAAAACTAAGATATACAATTTTTAGTGTAAAATTACTATAGTGCCCTCATTCTTTGATTTTTACTATAGGAGAAAGAGAGGGGCAATATAGTCTTTTAATTAATGTCTAGAAGCTAGAAGAAGTTTGGTTCCCTTAGCTTACCAGATTATGGAATCTTGAGGTCTCTAGATCCCAGAAGCTGGCTATAAGATATGGTATTTAAAAGGTTCCTACCTAGATTCTAGAAACTAATTTCTAAAATCTTTATGAATCCAAATAGAACCTTTAGTTTATCCTAAGTCAAAAATTTACTAAAAACCAAATACTCTTCAAACACAAGGTTGATGCTACTAGATACACAATGAAAACCGTAGAAAATTATCCATCCTCCCACTTGATGCGACCTTTATTTACCAACAATGACCTATATAAGACGAATCTATGGGGCTACTTGACTAGAAGTCGTCATATTTTTCATGTTAGGATCCAATCTAACAAAAAATGGCATCGAGACCAACTCTATAAACGATGGATCAAACTTAATTAGGGATGGACTATGTTTCGTTAAGGAATTATAGAATTTTATTGAGGTTATCTGATCCCAATAGAAGGCCCTAGACCTCAACATGTTTGTTGTTTAGGGCAAACTAAAACAACCCTTTGTTCTTCCTCTTTGGTGTATCTTTCTCTTATAGATATCCCATAGAGTTAAAGTTCTCGACTTGGTATGTGTGCTCATATTTTTCTAGATTTATTCAAGGTTTTAACAATGTATATATTCTTCTAGTGGTAGCTAGATGACGTGTCCATCCACGGTAAGGCGTCTGTGGTGGCTTCATCAATCTTGAGATCTACTGGCTTAGACTTTTGGAGATGCTCATATAGAGATAGGGTGCACGTATGTGTGCTCGTATGGGTGAGGTGCATACGTGCTTTTGAGCATTTGTATTTGTCCTATGATTAGATAAACAAGTCGCTCATTCAAGATCCGTAAGAGCAATTCCAATAGTCTCTTTATATTCTTCTATATTGATAGAAATAAAGATTTTAGTGAAGAAAAATATCTTCCAATAGTTTTTAGTGAAGAAAAATATCCTTCATTTGGCATCATTTGTAAATCTCAGTTCAAGTTTGGAAATATGAAATTAATTGTGACGTTGAGCTAAAATTCCAATTTTGAATTCAAATGCAAATTATTCTTTTCAACACATTAATAACTTCCTCCATGGCTCCATCCAATTTTGATCAACCTAAATGAAACGACCATGTAGAATAAAGTGGGCATGATTTTCATCGTTGCTTTAGATAATGGAGGCTGTGCAAGATGGCGGGTTGAATATGGGTGGATCCACGACGGGTTTATTGACCGGGAGATTGCCGTGGCATCAAAATCTTCTGCGAACAACGTTATATGTAGACCAAACCTGGAATTTCTTCTTTTTGCTCAAAAAATGATGATCAAATTGGATGGAGAGAGTATTTATAATTCAAATCAGGTGATGTATTCTCATGTGGGAAGTTGGAGGTGATAAAAGATGGACTGTATAGACCATGCCACATACATCCCTGGAGAGCGGGAGCTCAGGGGAGCTAGGGATGCATCTTTGGGCACAAATTCGGGTCCATGCATGTTTGTTGATTTATGCTGAAATGTCCTTATATAACAATGGATTTCCCAGCTCGAGACAGGCTTTGTTATGAATACTAAGGACCCATTTAGATTAGCTATTTTTTTAAGATACAATAGTTGGAGTGAGACTGCTAGCAGGTTTTTATGAGCTATGTGGTTGAATAGTTCAAAATGTACTAGCTGGACAGCTTGAATTAGCTAGAGCTTTTTAATATAGGTAGCAACTTATTTTAATCAATTCAAACAAGACCTAAGTAGAATATATATATATATATATATATATATATATATATATATATATATATATATATATATATATATATATATATATATATATATATATATACACACACACACACACACACACACACACACACACACACACACACGCATGGGCTACATGACTGTTAAATATATTTTGCCATAAAATGTAGCAAGCAGGAGGGATCAAAAGGTTTAATTTGTCAAACCACAATTGTGGCACTGGTTGGTTAGCTTGAAAATGAGTGACAAGCAAAAATGTGGCACACATATTTGCGACGAAGTCATAACCGCCGATGTAATGGACAATATTGATGATATGACCTAAGCAAGTTCTAGAGCCCATGACTTTTATTTCATTTTTGGCATGTCAATTCGAATTTATTGGATGCTATTTAAGATTGGGACCCTAAACATCTACTATATATATAGCCTTAAACATCTTGGACAATTCAAAGCCAAACACAATTTTATGAATTAAGAATAACGTTCATCTTGTTTAGTTATTATAATTAGAGGTGCAAGCAGAGCTGATACTGCTTTTGTGAGAATTAAACATGGACTGCTATAGGGATATAAGTGGACTAGTCCACAAACTCATATGTAAACTTAATTTTGTGGGTTGTTTGAAATTAACCATGTATCCGGGTTCTCGA
Source organism: Miscanthus lutarioriparius (assembly GCA_904845875.1). Lineage (NCBI taxonomy): Eukaryota > Viridiplantae > Streptophyta > Magnoliopsida > Poales > Poaceae > Miscanthus > Miscanthus lutarioriparius. The sequence goes on along the minus strand of CAJGYO010000003.1, from coordinate 7,564,773 downwards.
GCTAACCTTCTCGGCGGCCAGACAGACGTACACACAGGTCGCTGTAGCCTGCTAGGCTATATATAGGTGTCCTGCTTTCTTTGTGCTTTCGCTATTGTTAGGTTACTATAAATAAATCCCGACGACGAAGGCAATTCAGCCATAGGCCGCCTTCACTGCATGCATCGCCGTGCTTTAGTCATAGGACTCGACCACTGACGCTTCAGAAAAGATAGCACCCCCTCTGTTCAAAAAGGTTCGTAATAATTTACACTTTATTTAGTTTAACCAAATTTATAAAAAAGTAAACATTTATACTTTTATATAATTTTACCGTCAAAGTATATTTCATAGTTAATTTAATAATATTTGTTCAGTGTTATAGATATCAGTGGACTACCCCACGCGTTGCTGCGGGAATTGCGGATCAGTGGATTGTATAGTACGATGGCGTGAACAATAAAATACTTATGTGTCTTGCTGACATACATTACAGTTGCATGTGCTAGTGGATTTTAATTGTATGTGATAGTGCATGTTGAGATAAATAGCTAGTGGAGTTTTGCTTAGTGGATGTTAATTGTATATGATAGTGCATTGTTTAGTTGGATAGCTTGCATGTCGAGAGAAATAGCTGGTGATGTTTTGCTTTATAAGAGTATAAGATTGGTATTTTTTACTTCTTGAAATATAATATATTTTTTCATGGAGAGTAACGCCTAGCACTACATCAGCAGTAGTACCGTTAAGCGAAATAATAATATTTTTCTCTCACAACAAATCAGCATAAACAGTGGCATCAGGGGCGTAAGCATGCCCTGTACCTAAAGCTAACTATGAACCTATGATTGATCTGACAAACCAGATACAGGGACACTAGTAGACTACATCCTCGTCAACAGCCGATCCACGCATCCAAAATCCATGAATGCACGGAGGACGTTTCCAGTATCCTGGACCATAAATGTAATTAATGCATTAATAAACCCAAATTAATCTGGTCCACGACTGTGGGCTAATATATAATTTATTATTAATTTGAGCAGGGGCGGATCTAGAACGGGGCTGCGCCCCGGGCTGAGCTGTTGATTCACGTTCAAAACAGTCTGATCTTGCTTCCTAAGCCTCCTTTTGTCTAATTAAGATTATAGTTTTTTAGGCTAAACACCACATATGTTAAAGGGGCTACATGGACTCGGCCCGAGCTGCAGCCCGGGCAGCCCGGGCCCTGGATCCACCCCTGAATTTGAGCACATATACATTATGTTTGTATATACATATGTATCAAAATATGTGCATATATATATAAGCGTGTATTTGTATATAAACGTATTAGTTATATAACATTATACCACGCATGTATTTTTTTGAGAGAAAGGGTGTGCTTCATTAATCAATACTAAGATTACAATCCAGTTTTCACTAATACAAATAGGTGTGTTTTCTCTCCAAACAACACAATGCATTCACTACTACACAAAATCTTTTGCGAGGCGTTTTGAAATTGGCCACGCAGGCGGGTGGGCTTTTAAACCGCCTCGGTTAATGCCTGGGATTAACTGAGGCGGTCATTTTTTATTAACCGAGGCGGTTACAATCAACCACCTCGCAAAATCGATTTACGGAGACAGTTATTCCTAAAATCTATTAACAGAAGCGGGCTTCGCCTCCAAAAATACCTCTATTTTCGGAGGTAGACCTCGTAAATGGCCCACCTCGGAAAAGGCCCGAAGCCCAGCCGACTCATTAGCTTAGCCACGTATATAAGGAGCACTTAGGGTTTTCATTCCTTCATTCCACTCGCACTCTCTCAGAAGTCGAGCGACCGAGCGGCGCCCACGGCCAAACGGCGCCCCGGCATCGCGACTCCACCCTCCCTCCCTCCACTAGTCCACTCTCTCTCCCTCGCACCTACCCATCCCGCGGCGGCGGACCCGAGTAGATCCCGACGAGTGGCGGTGGTTCGAGCACCCTTTTCCCTCAGATCTGGTGAGCCCAAGGCCATCTCCCTCAGATCCCAGCGGTGCGAGGCTTCGAGCAGCGAATTCGGCTGCGAGTGGCGGTGGCGCCCTCCCCCACCCTCTCCCTCAGATCCGATCGCAGCGAGTCATGACGGCCCCTCTACTGCAGATCCGGTCGCGGCGGCGGCGGATCTGGTCGTGGCTGCAGTGGATCGAGGCACGGCAGCGAGGGCGGAGGTAAGAGTGGCGGATCCGGTGGCGGATCAAGCACCCCCGATTGCGGCAGCGCGCGGAGCGGGGCCTGCTCCCCCGGTGACGGTGGCAGCGACGCGTAGGGGCGGCAGAGCCAGGCCCGGTTAGGGCTGGATACAGGCTTTTTCTTTTTTTGTTTTATATTCGATTTACCGAGGCAGGCATCGTACCATCTCGGAAAAGATCCCATTTACCGTGACCTTTTGACCGAGATGGTTGCGATGCCTGACTCGGTTAATCATTTATGCCCGCCTCGTTTAAGTTTTCTGCAGTAGTGATTGAGCGTCTTGCTAATTGAGCTAAATTTGTGAGCTACCTTGTCGTACTCTCTCCCAATTTTACAAACTGCACCCGCAGAACCAGGAGCATTCTCAAGCATCTTTTATCTCCTTCACAATGTTTGAATATCTTGACTTGTCCTCCGTAGACATTTTCAATGCCTCCACTAAGCAATAGCAGTCTGACTGAACTATATATAGTTGGTGTTTTATCAATTTCACCACTAGTTTTATACCTTCAAAACATGCTTCAGCTTCTACCTTACCCTCCATGCTCATAAAAGTACACTACCTGAATGGTCCCTGATATTAGAATTCTCTATTGCCGCAAGGAATGGTACATCAATATTCAGTTCTACCGGTGGTTCCGTCCACTTCATTCCCTTTTTGTTAAATTTCTTTTGTATGCTTCCCTTTGGTTTCAACTAGGTAATCACTGACTTTAGTTTTTTCACAGTTTTGTATATTTGGATTTTTCTCTTTACTAATTGTGCCATACATTGACTCTTTATTTAGGTTTTTTTTCTTTCCAATTATGTGAAATCACATTACTATTTTTTCTAAATTTATTATTCTAAATTTACTATTTACTATTGTATTAGATATAGACTCATTGGTTTAATCTGAAGCGTTACATCATCATAAAATTCAAAGGTATATGCAGTTTTTCTTTTTTTTCATGATTACTCTCATATTTATCTTGTCGCTTGTGGGTGGTGGCTTCTTTTACCGGTAATGCTTGGTTGAGGGTGTCCGGACAGACGGAACTGGGGAATGCGTGCGACAACTTTTGGGGTGCATGCGGCGCGTGAGGGTCCGTGCATGCGCGTGACCACAGAGAGAGGATTAGCTGCCTGCTGCGTCCACTGCTGGCTAGACCAGCCGGCCAGGTCCCTAGCATCACGCGCCCAAGGCTGCCGGCCTCCTTGTCGTGCGTACCCTCTGCTGTCTAGCGCCTAGGCCTGCTGCTGCTTGCTGTGCTGTTCTTTTTCTCTCTGTGTGTTATCTGCGCCCAGGCCAAGCTACCCCTGCCGCATGCTACCTGCCGCGTTGCTGCTTTATTTGGCCGACCGGCTTAGGCATTTAGCCTGTTGCAGGGCCAGCTAGGCCGCTTGCCTGTTTGTGAGAGGAGCGTTGGCCCCCATCTGCAAGGCAGCTAAGTGCTGGCCCAAAATTTTCCATCAATGCATGGCATCTAGCTCCGTATGTGTCGGTGTTTTGGACCGGGGGGTCCTCAACCAACTAGTGAATTTGAACTGCGTGCCCCTAATCCCGGATGGTGATGCAAAGAGACACAAGGTTTATACTAGTTCAGGCAATTGGTGCCCTACGTCCAGTCTGAAAGATCGATCTTGTATTCCTTACACCGAAGTGCTTGTAGTAGGGGGTTACAAGCTGGGCGAGAGAGGGAGCTAGTCCCGGGTCTCTGCGTGGAGCGGTGTGGGCTGCTTGAGACGTTGCTCTCAGGCAGCGGGGGAGCGTGTGTGTCTGAATCTACGTGAGCCTATGCGTGAGTTCGTCTGTCTTTCTGTGTCTAGAAACGGCCCCGGTCTCTCCTTTTATAGTTGAAGGGAGGACAAGGGTGATACATGTGTTTGCTATGCGGCGTCTTGTGAGCGGAGGCGGCGTGTCTGAGCCCTGTAGCTTACTACTGTGGCGGCATGGTCAACGGAGCGGTCTTGTCCTTGATGCACTAGAGCAACGTGCCGGTCACACCTGATCTTGTGTGACGTGGGAGCTCCAGTGATAGCTTGGCGCAGGGCATGGCCGACGACGTGCCGGTCGCTGTGCGTTGACAGTGTAAAAAGCCGAGGCTCAGTTGGTGCCGAGGCCGAGCCATCGTGGGGGGCTCGGCGGGCGCGAATCCCGAGGCTGCCGAGACCCTGAAGTGGATTGCCGAGGCTTGGAGGGAGCAGTTGGTCCTATACACTGATTCCGAGGCTATAGTGATCCGGACTTGACTCCCGACGCCGCGTTGTTCCTGGAGTAGGAGTTAGGTAGCATAGTGCAGTACGGGCGTCAGTTATGGGCGCAGTGCTGAGCACAGTGGCCGGTAACCCCTGCCTAGTCCTGTCTCCCGTCCCGTCGGCCACTCCGTTGTACTGCGTCGACGTGCGGCTGACGTTGCGGAAGTGGTTGGACATGTTAATTGGATGTGACGTTTTGTCAGAGAAGTCGGTCGAGACGGAGGCGACAAGGTTGTTGCCGAGCCGGCCTAGAGCGAGTCGGAGAATCGATAACCCGTCCGAGGCCTTACGGGGCAGGGCCTCGGGCGAGGGGGCCTCGGCGAGGCGGAGAGTTGGCTTTTCGTCCGAGGCCTTTGTGGCGCGGGCCTCGGGGCGAATCGGAGAATCGGCCGAGGCCTCGTGGTTGTCCTTCGGCTTTGATATTTGCAAGGTCTAAGCAACCTTTTCGGTTCTTGCTTAGGGTACCCCTTTTTATGGTATCCGACAGTAGCCCCCGAGCCTCGGGGATAGTGCGAGCACTCTCCCTGAGGCTTTGTCGAGACTTGGCTTGCAGCAGCTCCCATTGGAATTGTGTTTTGTACTGGTGGTTCCGGTGGGTGCATGCGAGCGCACCAGCCGGGTGTAGCCCCCGAGGCCCTGGAGGAGTGGATTTACTCCTCCAGGGGCTTTTTCCCTGTTTTGAGTGAGGAGTTTTATCCCGTTTGCCGAGCCCCTGAGTGCGAGTTCGGGTCGCTGGGTCTTGGCTTGGTTTGCAGGAAGAGCCCCCGAGCCTCTGCACGGAGCGAGAGGGCGATCAAGAGTTTCCCTATCTTTTTTGTGTGACCCTCGCGCATCCTTTTCGTTCGGAAGGAGGGGTGGAGGATGCCAGGCTACCCTCGGTGGGCGCGAGCAGTGACATCTCTAGTGAGCTGTTATCGGGTAAGTCCGAGTGGAGGCCCGTGCCCCATTCGATAGGGGTCGGCTAGCGGTCCAGAGACGCACTCCAAAAGTACCAGATGGCTTCTCTAGTGGGTCCTAGGGCCGTTCGATTGGACCCAGGGGCTCGATGCCTCCCTACGGTGGGATCCCATTCAGAGACCTTCCTGCCGGTCTCGGACATGACCTAGGGCATCCCAAGCATTTGCTTGTTTGGGCCTTGGCCATGTACGGGCTCGCCCACAGTCATCCCTGACTCTGTTTGTCCTAGGGCGGCTGTCGAAACCTTTGGGGGCCCAGCCTTCGAACCCCTGGACTGTAACGGGCTCGGTGCCCTTTATCGTGTTTTTCCGAGCCTCCGAGTGCGAGCTTGGGTTGCTTGTTTTCATCCTGGGTGCAGAAAGAGCCCCCGAGCCTCCGCACGGAGCGAGAGGGCGATCAGGAGTTCCCCTGGCTTTTTGTGCGACCCTCGCGCATCCTTTTCATTCGGAAGGAGGGGTTGTTTGCCGAGCCCTCGAGTGCGAGCCTAGGTCGCTGGGTCTCGGCAAGGTTGCAGGAAGAGCCCCCGAACATCTGCACGGAGCGAGAGGGCGATCAGGAGTTCCCCTGGCTTTTTGTTCGACCCTCGTGCATCCTTTTCGTTCAGAAGGAGGGGTTGTTTGCCGAGCCCTCGAGTGCGAGCCTGGGTCGCTGGGTCTCGGCAAGGTTGCAGGAAGAGCCCCCGAGCCTCTGCACGGAGTGAGAGGGCAATCAAGAGTTCCCCTAGCTTTTTGTGCGACCCTCGCGCATCCTTTTTGTTCGGAAGGAGGGGCTGTTTGCCGAGCTTTCGAGTGCGAGCCTAGGTCGCTGGGTCTCAGCAAGGTTGTAGGAAGAGCCCCCGAGCCTCTGCACGGAGCGAGAGGGCGATCAAGAGTTCCCCTGGCTTTTTGTGTGACCCTCGCGCATCCTTTTTGTTCGGAAGGAGGGGTGGAATATGTCAGGCTACCCTCGGTGGGCGCGAGCGGTGACACTTCCGATGAGCTATTATCGGGTAAGTTCGAGTGGAGGCCCGTGCCCCATTCGATAGGGGTCGGCTAGCGGTCCAGAGATGCACTCCAAAAGTACCAGAGGGCTTCTCTAGTCGATCCCAGGGCTGTTCGATTGGCCCTGGGGGCTCGGCGCCTCCCTACGGTGGGATCCCATTCGGAGACCTCCCTGTCGGTCTCGGACACAACTTAGGGCATCCCGAGCGATCGCTTGCTCGGGCCTCGGCCATGTACGGGCTCGCCCATAGTTGTCCCTGACTTTGTTGTCCTGGGGCGGCTGTCGAGACCCTTGGGGGCCCAGCCTTCGAACCCTTGGACCATAATGGGCTCGGCGCCCAGTTCCTTGGTCTGAAAGGAATCAGGTGGGGGGGGTATTCCCCTCCCATCGGCTGACAACGGCGGGTGCGCCTCTTGAGGAGGTTTCTCAGGGCCTGCTGTTGCCGTGGTCGGATGCGACGTGGTGTCAGTGGATGGGACATAACTGTGCGTGCGATTAATGAGGAAAAGGTGGGCGCATGGGCGGTTAAATCGGATCTGGATTAACTATGCCAGATTTGAGGGAAACTTTCCCGATTTTGTCGCCCGTCCATTTCGTCCCCTTCCTGCATAAATATGTGGCAAGCCTCACCCCTCTCCTCCTAACCTTGCCTGCATTTGCCTTTTCTGCCTCCGAGCCGTTGCTAAGAACAGAGAGCGCCGGGGAGAAGAAGGGAGAAGGGCGAGAGAGAGAGAGAGGGGGGGAGCCTTACCGCCGTAGCCTACATTCTCCACCGCGCAATGGCCGGTGGCGCTGTAGTCCTTCAGGCGGATCCTTGGGGTCCATCCGATGTGTCCGTGGAGACGCTGTAGTCGCTCGTCGACGATGGCCTTCTCCGCCCGGTCACCGACCCCAGCAGGGCGGAGTGGATTGCTCCGGGGGCCGAGTCGAAGCCGAGGCCGCGCGATGGTTACATCGTGAGCTTTGTGTCCCTCCACGAGCGCGGTCTCGACCTACCGGCGGACTGGTTCATGCGGGCGCTCCCACACTACTATAGTGTGGAGCTCTACAACTTCAACCCCAACTCCATTGCGCAGGCAGCCATCTTCATCGCCGTCTACGAGGGGTATCTGGGCATTGCCCCCCACTGGGAGCTGTGGCTCCACCTGTTCCGGGCGGGTCATACCACCATGCCGATGGGCACGATGGGCATGAGGAAGGCGATGAGGGCCAACGGCTGCACTCTCCAAGTGCGCTAAGACCGGCAGCTCCTCTACATCCCAGCCCAGCTCGCATCGACCAATCGTCGCTGGTACACCAGCTGGTTCTACCTCCGCAACGATGATGGCGGTCTTCCCCCCTACACCGGGCGAATTGTGGAGAGCCAGCCGGAGAATTGGAGGTACGGCGTCGCGATAGCTGATCAGCCCAAGCTGTGGCCGCTCTTGGAGGCGCTGGAGAGGCTGCATGGCCGTGGCCTTATGATGGCTGTGGTCGTGGTGGCCTTCCACCGCTGGGGGGTGCTGCCGCTGATGGCTCGGTGGCGGCGCTTGTTCGAGATGACACCGGACGAGCCGATCAAAGGCGTCCGGTTGTCCGCCGTCGCCCCCTCTGACGAGGAGATTCTTCATCGGGTAAAAGGGACGGTGGATGGGTGGATGAAGAGCAGCGGTCTGTCCCCGTTCTCGATGCGCCCGTCGCGGGGGTACATATCTCTGGTGAGTCACGCATTGCTGCGGTCTCCAAGGCCTTCTTGCTCCTTATATTTCCCTGTTCCCTTATTGTGTTTGCCGTCCCTACAGGGGATGAGGGATGTGCGAGCCTCCCCGCCGCCCATTCCCGAGGATGCAAAGCGGCGGGCGGTGAACCGGGCGCACGCCGAGGCGCAGAAGAAGAAGAAGGATGCTGAGGAGGCAAAGCGCAAGAGGAAGAACCTTGAGCGCGAAGAGCTAGAGAAGCGCCGCCAGTAGCAGAGGCAGGACGGTCTCCCGGTGGAGGCGTCTCCGTCGCCGTCGCTGTCGACGGACTCTTCGGGCGAAGATGACGAGAGCGAGGTGGGGCAAGGTCCCCTAGACCATCTCCCCGATGTCGGGGGGACAGCGCTCGGGGCGTCGGCGAACAGCCCAGCGTTTCCAGGGGGAGGAGGAGAGGACGCCTCGGGGCCGACGATCACCCGCCCTGGGTCCGAGGCCGACGCACCCGAGGTATGAGCATTAGGGGAGCGTGCCGTCAGCTCGGTGGGCTTGACGGTAGAGGTGGAGCAGGCGACGGCCGGGGCGATGCAACCGTCTCCACAGAGGGTCGAGGGGGCGCTGGAGTCCGGCGGAGGCTGGCCGACACCGGCGGACACGGAGGCCGTGCCTCTGCCGCCACCACCGCCGTTGCTAAGGAGGAGGGACGCCGTGCCGAAACGATTGTGTCCCCGTTCGAGGCAAGTGTTTTGTCAATGTTTGCAGTGCCTCACGCTTGTCCCTTGGCCGTGTGCTGACTTCGTGAACGATTTGCCTTTAGCCGGAAGCGTCAGGTGGAAGTGCCTGCCCTGGCGCCACGTAAGGCGCTCAAGGTGAGCACCAGCTCCACTGCCCAATGGGTGGTGGAGGCGCAAGCCGCCATGCAGCGTGGCGCGGCGTTAGCGAGGGCCGACCCGAAGGAGCCGGTCGCCCAGGGAGAGGCTACCGGGGCGGCCACGGAGCAAGCGAAGGAGGAAGAGCCTACACCTCGCGAGGTCGAGGCCCACGAGTCGTATGGGGCTAGGACGCCCTCAGTCACTGAGGCCACCGAGGTCAAAGTCGAGGCCCTTAGGACTTCCGAGGCCGACGCGATAGGGGCCGAGGCCCTTAGGGCTTCGGAGGCCGTAGCGGCTGGCGTCGGGGCTCCCTGGGTTGCCGAGGTCTAGGCGGCGGAGGCCGGTTTGGGCATGGTGGAGCCGGCGGGCCAGGATGCAGATATGGGGGGCGGGGCAAGCTTTAGTACCGCCACTGGTTCAAGGCCCGCCGCCGTCGCAGGAGAGCGCCCAGGAAGTGGGGGTCCATTCGATCCCTTCCGATGATACTTCCTAGGGGAAGGGGGTGGCGGATGCCAAGGCGGCCAGCACCATGGAGCAGCCAGCTCTTACCTCTGGCGAGGGAAGCACGACCCTTATGCGGGTACAACCTGAGCCCCGCGGGTGGGATCACCCACGTGTCTTGTGCCGGAGCAGGGACGACCCTGAGGGGGAGCCTCTGTTCGCCCTCGAGGATGCGGCCGAGGGGGGGTGCTGGAGTACTTTCGAGCAATATCGCCGTCTTGCAGAGCAGTCGCTACGGACAGCGCTGTCCGTCATGGCTGACGATCTGCCCGATGTCGCCCAGGTACGCGTCTTCTTTTCTCGTGCGGTGTCATCTTGTTCTGAGTTTCCTCGCAGTGCAGGACCCCTGTTCTGCCTATCCAGGAGCTCGAGGCCCGGTCCCTCGGGAAGTCGTTGTTCCTCCGGCGGGAGAGGGATGTCTGGGACCAGCTCCGGCAGCAAAAGGACCTGCTCGCCAATGCCAACGAGCTTCTGTCGGTGCGGAGCACGGAGGCGGAGGACCTCCGCCTTCGCTGTGCTGATATGAAGGCTGAGGCGGCCATGGCTCGGGAGCAGGCTGCCCCTTTGGCGGCGCGGATCAAGGAGCTGGAGGAGGAGCTGACCCGGGTGGCCGGTGAGCGGGACACCTTCAGGTCCTAGGCTGAAGAAGCGATGGTCTCTGCCAAGGCCATCGCTGGGCAGCTTGGGACGGAGCAGGGTGAGCACCTGCAGACGAAAGGTGCCCTGGTAGAGGCCCTCAAGGTGGCCGAGGCCTCCCCGGCTGAGGCTTTAGTTTGGAAGGGAAAGGCCGAGAGTGAGTCTTGTTCCTGTTGTTTTATTTGTTTTCCTTGCGTTCGACCCCTAACTCCTCGATGTGGTGTAGAACTGGAGAAGGAGGCTTCCAGGGTGGCCGAGGCCTCTCGGGTCGAGGTCCAGCGCTGGAAGGAGAAAGCCGAGGCCTCTCAGGTCGAAGTCCAGCGCTGGAAAGAAAAAACCGAGGGTGAGTCCCGTAGGCCTTCGCCCCTGTTTGGCTTATTTTCTTTTGCGCTTAACCCCATCCTGCTTGTTTTGGCGTAGGGTTGGAGAAAGAGGTATCCCGGGCAGCTGAGGCCTCTGTCGCAGTGCAGGCGGTGCTTGAGGCCGAGATCAGGGAGCACAACGCGCTGCAGAGCGCCGCCCGTACCGTCTACGAGGCCCTAGAGGTTGAGGGGGTTGAGTCGGGCAGCTCCCTTAGGAGCCGCTTGACTGCATTGAGTGGCCAAGTGCGCGAGCGACTCCAGGGGGCATTGCACACGGGCGTTAAGCGTGCCCTGGCCGTTGTCTCCTTGCACTACGCCGGCGTCGACCTCGAGGCCATCAGCGACAGTTATGTCTTGGCTAAGGATGATGAGGAGGCCGATGAGGAGGTTACGAAGCTAATGGAGGCGGCTGAGGCCCCTGGCACGGCGTTGTCCAGTCTATTCAAAGAGGAGGTGGTTCCTCCCGCGCCGACCGCCGATGCGGGAGACCCTGAGCCTTGACCTGGGCCAAAGGGGCCATGTAAACAAATTATGATTATTATCGTACCGTGATATTTGTGGCCATCGAGGCCTTTTTTTAGTACTTATGTGTATACGCTTTTTAATCATTTTATTGTATTTTCGAGCCTCTGCCCTCTGTCTCGCCTCTGAACATATCATTTGCAGAAAACTTCCTTAGAGCCTAAGCTGCCCCTCGGGTAAAAGGTGGTGAGGGAGTTGCCGTAGCCCGGAGGCGTAGGCCGTTCTCGTGGCTCGGCCAGCCTTTTGGCCCTGAGACAGACTTTCGGTCCTTAGGTTTTTTACACTCGATTTGTCAGAACATGCCAGAGAGTTTGGCATAGAAATTTATTCAAAAAACGATTAAAAAATGATGCCTGGGACTTAGGGGGGTCCCCCCCTTCTAGCCCCCGAGGGAGGCTCGGTTCTGCAGACGCAGAGCCAAGTTTCCCTTATAGCGTTATCGTAACGTCGATCCCCCGTCGATAGGGGGGGTTCTCAAAAAATTAGAACAACTAAAGAACGCTTCTTTAATGTATTTCGAGAAACAATGTATACAATGCTTAGGAATTTAAGGGTAGAAATGACGTAACTGTTCTATGTTCCAAGCGTTGGTGAGGATTTTGCCCTTCTCGTTGGCCAGCTTGTAGGTTCCAGGCTTTAGCACTTGGGCGACGATGTACGACCCTTCCCATGGCGGGGTTAGCTTGTGGCGGCCCTTGTTGCTCTGCCTCAGTCTCAGCACCAGGTCACCCACCTTCAGGTCTCGGCTTCGAATGTGCCAGGCTTGATAGCGTCGTAGGGCTTGCTGGTACTTGGCCGAATGTAGCAGCGCAACGTCTCGGGCTTCCTCCAGTTGGTCGAGGGCGTCCTCGCGGGCAGTGCGGTTGCTTTGCTCATTGTAGGCCTGTAGCCTTGGGGAACCATACTCTAAGTCAGTGGGGAGGATGGCCTTGGCTCCATAGACCAGGAAGAACGGCGTGAACCCCGTGGCTCGGCTCGGGGTGTTCCTCAGGCTCCAAATGACCGACGGGAGTTCGGCCAGCCATTTCTTGCCGAATTTCTTTAACCGGTTGTATATCCTTGGCTTGAGGCCCTGTAGGATCATGCCGTTGGCACGTTCTACTTGGCCGTTTGTTCTAGGGTGTCCTACGGCCGACCAAACCACACGGATGTGGTGGTCATTGTAGAACGTCAGGAATTTGCGGCCAGTGAATTGTGTCCCATTGTCGGTGATGATGGTGTTTGGAACCCCGAACCTGTGGATGATATCAGTGAAGAACAGTACCGCTTGCTCGGATTTGATTTGACTGATCGGACGAGCCTCGATCCACTTGGAGAACTTGTCAATAGCTACCAACAAGTGGGTGTAGCCCCCGGGGGCTTTATGTAGAGGCCCAACCATGTCCACCCCCCACACGGCGAATGGCCACGTGATGGGGATGGTTTGGAGGGCTGGGGCCGGGAGGTGCGTCTACCATGCATAGTACTGGCATCCCTCACAGGAGCATACCAGCTTCGTGGCGTCAGCGACCGTCGTTGGCCAGTAGAATCCTTGGCGGAAGGCATTTTCGACGAGCGTCCGAGGCGCAGCATGGTGCCCGCAGGCTCCCGTGAGCAGGTCCCAAAGTAGGGCCTGGCCTTCCTCGGTGGTGATGCATCGTTGGAGGATGCCAGATGGGCTTCGCCTGTACAACTCGCCGTTGCTGAGGACGTAAGTTTTGTTTCATCGCGCAAGCCGTTGGGCCTCGGTCCTGTCCGTAGGAAGCACTCCTCGAATGAGGCGATCAAGGAGCGGAACTCGCCAGTCCATACCCTGATCAGTCTCGGGAGGCCCTGCGTCGATTTCCATGGCCTCGGGCTCGGCCGCCGGGGTCTCGGTGGTAGAGGGGGCCTCGGGCCCTGTGGTAGGCTCGACCGGTGGGCCCTCTTTTGCCGCCGAGGCGTAGCTGACCGAGGGCTTGTGTAGGTCTCTGGCGAATATGTTCGGGGGGACCGGGGCCCGTGCTGACGCCATCTTCGCTAGTTCGTCCGTGGCCTCGTTGAATTTTCACGCATTGTGGTTGAGTTCGAGACCGTTGAACTTATCTTCTAGGCGACGCACCAATTTGCAGTACGCCTCCATTTTGGGGTCATGGCAGTTCAACTCCTTCATGACTTGGTTGGTGACGAGCTGCGAATCGCCCCGTACGTCGAGACGCCGCACTCCAAGCTCGATGGCGATCTGCAAGCCGTTGACGAGAGCTTCGTACTCGGCTGCGTTGTTGGAGGCGGCGAAGTGGAGCCGAATCATGTAGCGCATATGCACTCCGAGGGGAGAGATGAAGAGCAGACCCACGCCTGCCCTGGTCTTCATCAGGGACCCATCAAAGTACATGGTCCAGCATTCTGCCTGGATTTGATCAGGTAGCAGTTGGGTGTTGGTCCACTCAGCCACAAAATCAGCCAAGGCCTAAGATTTAATTGCTTTCCAAGGCGCAAAAGACAGGGCTTCCCCCATGAGTTCGACGGCCCACTTGGCTATTCTACCCGAGGCCTCCCGGTTCTAGATTATCTCTCCTAGAGGGAAAGACGACACCACGGTCACCGGGTGGGATTCGAAGTAGTGACGTAGCTTGCGCCGAGCCAAGACTATGGCGTAGATCAGCTTCTGGATGTGGGGGTAGCATGCCTTAGTTTCAGAGAGTACCTCACTGATGAAGTAAACAGGTCGTTGGACGGGTAGAGCGTGCCCCTCTTCCTGCCTCTCGACTACTACAGCCGCGCTGACCACTTGGGTCGTTGCGGTGACATAGAGTAAGAGGGCCTCACCCTTGGTTGGCGGTACCAGGACGGGAGGGTTGGTGAGCAGTGCCTTGAGCTTGGTGAGGGCTTCTTCGACCTCGGGAGGTCCAAGAAAAGTGTTCAGATTTTCTCAAGAGACGGTACAGAGGTAAACCTTTTTCGCCAAGGCGCGAGATGAAGCGGCTCAGGGCCACAAGGCATCCCATAACTCTCTGTACTCCCTTGAGGTCTCGGATTGGCCCCATGTTGGTCATGGCTGAGACCTTCTCCGGGTTGGCCTCGATGCCGTGTTCTAAGACTATGAACCCCAAGAGCATGCCTCGGGGGACCCCGAAGACACACTTCTCAGGATTAAGCTTGATGCCCTTCTCCCTGAGGCATTTGAAGGCGATCTCCAGGTCATCGACGAGATCACTGGCCTTTCTAGACTTGACCACGATGTCGTCCACGTAGGCCTCGACAGTTTGCCTGATGTGCTCACCGAAGACCTGGGTCATGCACCGCTGGTATGTGGCCCCTGTGTTTCTGAGACCGAATGGCATGGTCGCATAGCAGTACATGCCGAATGGGGTGATGAAAGAAGTCGTGAGCTGGTCGGACTCTTTCATCTTGATTTGATGGTAACCGGAATACGCATCAAGGAAAGATAGGGTCTCGCATCCTACAGTGGAGTCAACGATTTGGTCGATTCGAGGTAATGGAAATGGAACCTTTGGACATGCTTTATTTAAACCGGTGTAGTCCACACACATCCTCTACTTTCCATTTTTCTTCTTAACTAATACATGATTAGCTAACCACTCTAGATGGGACACTTCCTTGATGAATCTGGCCACCAAAAGTTTCTGCACTTCCTCGCCGATGGCTCTGCGCTTCTCCTCGTTGAATCGGCGTAGGCGCTGCTTCACCGGTCTGGAGCCGTCCTGGATGTCCAAGGCGTGCTTGGCGACCTCCCTCGGTATGCCCGGCATGTCCGAGGGACTCCATGCGAACATATCAGCATTCGCGCGGAGAAAGTCGATGAGCACGGCTTCCTATTTGCTGTCGAGGGTGGCGCTGACCCTCAGCGTTCGGCCGTGACTGGTCAGCATACTCGATGAGGGCATCGGCCTCCACGATGGCCTCGACGTACTCGATGCATTCGACGTCGCAGTCATATGCATGCTCATATGTGGACTCGACAGTGATGACGCCGTTGGGGCCAGGCATCTTGAGCTTGAGGTAGGTGTAGTTTGGGACCGCCATGAACTTGGCGTAGCACGGGCGCCCCAGGATAGCATGATAGGTCCCCTTGAACCCAACCACATCAAAGGTAAGGGTCTCCTTGCGGTAGTTGGAGGGAGTGCCAAAGCAGACTGGCAAGTCGATGCGCCCGAGGGGTCACTTGCGCTTCCCCAGCACGACGCCGTGGAAGGGTGCGGCACCGCCTCGGAGCCGTACCTGGTCGAGCTCCAGGAGCTCCAGGGGGTTGGCGTAGAGGATGTTGAGGCCACTGCCTCCGTCCATCAGTACCTTGGTGAGCCGGGTGTTGTCGATGATCGGGTCGACGACGAGCGGGTACTGCCTGGGGTTTGAGACATAATTGGGGTGGTCTTCCCAATCAAAGGTGATCGCCTCCCGAGACCAGTTAAGGTACTGGGGAGTGGCTACCTCAACCGAGAAGACCTCCCGGCGTTCCCTCTTCTGTTGACGTGCCGTGAGGCACACTGAGGGCCTGTCGAAGATCATGAAGGCATTGTGCACCTCGGGGAACCCGTCGTCCTTGTCGTTGTCTCCGTCGCCGGCGCCCTTCTTCTTGGCATCGTCGTTGGGGAGCCCGAGCTTGGCATAGTAACGTCGGAGCATGGTGCATTCTTCGAGGGTATGCTTCACCGGGCCCTGGTGGTAAGGGCAGGGCTTCTTGAGCATATCGTCGAATAGTTCGGGGCCCCTGGCGGGGCCTCAGGGATTCTTGTGATCTGCGACTGCGACTAGATCGGCCTCGAGGGCCTCTTGCTTCCCTTGGCGCCCCTTTTTCTTTTTCTTGGAAAAATGGGAGGCCGAGGCCCCGGGGGCCTCGTCCCTCCGCTTCCCCTTTGCGTCGTTGTCGGGAAAGATGGCCCCGACAGCCTCTTCGCCCGAGGCAAAGTTGGTGGCGATGTCGAGGAGCGTGGCCGCTGAGGTCGGTACGTTTCAGCCTAACTCTCGGACCAGGTCTCGGCAGGAGGTGCCGGAGAGGAAAGCCTGGACAACTTTCGAGTCACCGACGCTGGACCACTCGGTGCACTGCTTGGAGAAGCGTCGGATGAAGTCTCGGAGAGACTCGTCCGGCTTCTGGCGACAACCCTTGAGGTCCCAGGAGTTCCCGGGGCGCACGTATGTGCCCTAGAAATTACCGACGAAGACATTTACCAAGTCGCGCCAGTTGTGGATCTACAAGGGAGGGAGGTGCTCGAGCCAGGCTCGTGCCGAGTCTGATAGGAACAACGGGAGGTTGCGGATGATGAGTAGGTCATCGTCCGCACCATCCAGCTAACAAGCCAGGCGATAATCGGCTAGCCAAAGCTCGGGGTTGGTCTCGCCGCTGTACTTTGTGAGGTTGGCCGGTTGCCGAAACCGGGCCGGGAAGTGAGCGCTGTGGATGGCCCTGCTAAAGACTCGAGGGCCAGGTGGCCCAGGCGAAGGACTGCGGTCCTCGCCACTGTCGTAACGGCCGCCTCGGTGCGGGTGGTAGCCTCGGGCGGGCCCGTCGTTGTCGTGGCGCCATCGCCTGCTGACCACATCGTGGTCGCCTTGCGCCTCGCGCCAGCCACCGAGTCGGTCGTGCACTGAGGGGGCCCTGTTGGCTGTCGGCGCCCGAGCGGGCTCGAGACGAACTGAGGCCTCTCTATCCTGCCGAGGCGATGCCGCAGGTAGTTCCGAAGCGCCCCCGCGACGTCTAGATGTGGAGCTTTCGGCCTGTTGTACCGCGGCGGTCTCGAGGAGATCCCAGAGCTCGCCACGGACCTGTCGCCCCTCCATCGTAGAGGGCTCGGGCATCGTTTGGACTAGCATCGCCGCTACCGTGATGTTCTGGCTAGCGCGATTGAAGATTGGGGGTTGCTTACCCCCCTCGTCGTTGTTGATGCGGTGGTGGACATCACGGGCCCTCCACCGGGCTCCTCCGCCATCACTGCGACCACGCTGCTCCTGCTCGAGAGTTTCTCGGAGCTGCTGCAGGAGGAGTCGGTCTTGGTCGACCTTTGCCTGAAGCTCACAGAGCTGCTCTAGGTCTAGGCGTCGAAGTTCCTCGGGGGCGGCGTTCTCGTTCTGCGCTGCCCGAGGCTCGACGAGTGGAGGTGCGGCGTCGCCTGCCCCTTGGCGGAGCGGGGAGTGGTTGCCTGCCCCTTCACTCTCATTACTCGCCCTTGGCATCCCAAGCCCGATGTGGAAGCACTCTCGAGTGGGATCATAAGCCCCTTCGTCATCAGAGTCGGAGTAGCCGAAGCAGTAGTCGCTCGCGGCCAAGAAGAGGCGCATAACTTGAGGGTCGTGAAGCCCGGAGAAGTCTGCTCCGGCCCATGCCTCGTCCTCCTCTGAGGAGTCAGCGTGGGTGTGAGCCGAGGTTGTGGCGAAGAGGTCAAGGGCGAAATGTTGGTGGCGTCCTGAGGGCTCCGTGTGAGCGGAAGCGTAGGCGGAAGCGAAGGTGGCGGCAGCTTTTCTCAACCCGAAGGGGTACGGGGATGGTGCCATCGATGGGCCCTGCTCCACCGGAGTTGGCTCCTCAGGAGGTGGCGGTGCGGAACTTGATGACGGGGTGTTGCTGCACGTCACCGGCGTCTTTCCCCTGCCCAGGCTTAAGCTAGACAGGTCCCCAACCAGGGACTCTATTCCAACAGCCGGGCATGGGATAATAGTGGAGCGCGGCATGTCGCCCTAAGCTCGTGTGGTGTCGGGTGGTCCCGCTCGCGTCGTGCCTGGCGAGCGTGATGAGAGTGGTGGCTCGGGCACCGCCTGTGCCTAGGCTGCTGGTGCGTGATGTCGTCGTCGGTCGGTGGGGCTCTGGGCGTGAGGAGTACCATATTGTACTCACATCCTAGAGACATGAACTCTAGGCTCCCAAACCAGATCACCGTGTCGAGATGTAGTGGGCGTATGGGGTCTGCCATCCGGAACTTGTTGTGACGATTAAGCTAACACGTAGTAGTGCCCCTACCTGGCGCGCCAACTATCGGTGTTTTGGACCGGGGGGTCCTCAACCAACTAGTGAATTTGAACTGTGTGCCCCTAATCCCGGATGGTGATGCAAAGAGACACAAGGTTTATACTGGTTCAGACAATTGGTGCCCTACGTCCAGTCTGAGAGATCGATCTTGTATTTCTTGCACCAAAGTGCTTGTAGTAGGGGGTTACAAGCTGAGCGAGAAAGGGAGCTAGTCTTGGATCTCTGCGTGGAGCGGTGTGGGCTGCTTGAGACGTTGCTCTCAAGCAGCGGGGGAGCGTGTGTGTCTGAATCTATGTGAGCCTATGCGTGAGTTCGTCTGTCTTTCTATCTCTAGAAATGGCCCCGGTCTCTCCTTTTATAGTTGAAGGGGGGACAGGGGTGATACATGCGTTTGCTATACGGTGTCTTGTGAGCGGAGGTGGTGTGTCTGAGCCCTGTAGCTTACTACTGTGGTGGCATGGTCAATGGAGCGGTCTTGTCCTTGATGCACTGGAGCAACGCGTCGGTCACACCCGATCTTGTGCGACGTGGGAGCTCCAGTGATAGCTTGGCGTAGGGCATGGCCGACGACGTGCCGGTCACTGTGCATTGACAGTGTAAAAAGCCGAGGCTCAGTTGGTGCCGAGGCCGAGCCATCATGGGGGGCTCGGCAGGCGCGAATCCCGAGGCTACCGAGACCCTGAAGTGGATTACCGAGGCTTGGAGGGAGCAGTTGGTCCTATACACTGATTCCGAGGCTATAGTGACCCGGACTTGACTCCCCACGCCGCGTTGTTCCTGGAGCAGGAGTTAGGTAGCACAGTGCAGTACGGGCGTCAGTTATGGGCGCAGTGCTGAGCACAGTGGCCGGTAACCCCTACCCAGTCCTGTCTCCTGTCCCGTCGGCCACTCCGTTGTACTGCGCTGACGTGCGACTGACGTTGCGGGAGTGGTTGGACGCGTTAATTGGATGTGACGTTTTGTTAGAGAAGTAGGTCGAGATGGAGGCGACGAGGTTGTTGCCGAGCCGGCCTCGAGCGAGTCAGAGAATCGGTAACCCGTCCGAGGCCTTGTGGGGCAGGGCCTCGGGCGAGGGGGCCTCGGCGAGGCGGAGAGTTGGCTTTTCGTCCGAGGCCTTTGCGGCGCGGGCCTCGGGCGAATCCGAGAATCGGTCAAGGCCTCGTTGTTGTCCTTCGGCTTTGATATTTGCAAGGTCTAAGCAATCTTTTCGGTTCTTGCTTAGGGTACCCCTTTTTATGGTATCCGACAGTATGTTTCATGTGTTTTATCGGGATGTTGTATATGTTGCAATGCATATACACGTATGTTGCAAGTGTATGTTTCAAATGTTTATGTTGTTTCAAACCTATGTTGCAAGTGTTTTATCTGGATGTTGTAATGGCTATACACGTATGTTGTAAGTATATGTTTTAAACATATGTTACAAGTGTTTTATTTAGATGTTGCATATGCTGCACTGGCTATACACGTATGTTGATAGTGTATGTTTTAAACGTTTCAGCTGTTCCATACGTATGTTGCAAGTGTTTTATTTGGATATTGCATATGTTACAGTGGCCATACATATGTTACAAGCATATGTAATTATTCTTTTGTTTCGAACATATGTTGCAGCAAATGCTTTATGTTGCAAGTGTTGCATGACCCGTGTGAAGTCGGCACAAAGGGAGGTGGTCCCCTTGTGCGTGTAGGAAGAGAAGTGGGCACGGCAGCCCCCACATGCATGCGCAAGCGCATGCGTACCGCAGCAGCAGACGGGGCCGGGCCGACAGGCGCGACAGCAGCCGTGCACGGCGACAACAACAGTAACAAAGCGCGGACAGGTGCGGCAACAGCCTACCTGTGGGCGGGCAGGAGCTGCATGCATGCGCCGTGGGGCTGCCCAGGCAAAGTGGGATGCAGAGGCGCGGTGCACGCATCCCTTCCGTTGGCCGCATGTAGCCCGGAGCACGACAGCCCGGCCCAAGCATGGCCCGACACGGTGTTGTGTGGGCCTAGGCTGGCATGGGCCGATGCACATGGCCGTGCTTAGGCCGCACCGCCGGCACGTGGGCTGGCATGGCACGACTGGCAAAATAGCCTCGGCCTGGATCAGGCCCGCTATCTCTACAACCCAATACTAACTCCCAACATGTCCCCATACTGACTCGCCCATTCCGACTCCGCTCCCCATCCCTCCGCTTCGCATAGCCGGTCAGCCCTCTCGCATCCTGCTCTCTTCCCCGAGACCCCGACATGCAAGCGCCCGTCACTACGTGCGGCGCAACTCCCGCTCCCCGCCGGCTGCGCGTGACGCACCTCCCTCTCCCAACGTGCGAGCACGACACGCGCCTCCCTCCTCCCGTCGTGCGAGCACGTTCCCTCCCCTTCCCTCACGCGGCCTCTCCTCGCAGCACCGTCGGGCAAGCCGGTGAGGGCCGAGTGCCTCCTCCCTCTCCTTCTCCTCCTGCCCCGACACCGGAGTCATGCACAACGGCCACCTCCTCCGCCGCTCTGGCCTCCCGGCTCCCCTTACCCCTGTCTCTCCGTCGCAATGGGCCTTGGGTTAGCCGGCCTATCATTTTGGCCATGCTTTATGGGCTGGCCCGGCACGGAAAAGGCCCGTAGTGCCGTGCTTGGGCCGTCGGCTAGGCATGAAGCTCCGGGCGGCACGGTCCGGTGGCACGTCGGGCCTTGCCGTGCAGTGCCTGGTTGGTCCATGCCTGGCACGGGCTAGGCTGGGCCGACCCATTGCCCATCTATAGCTGTTTCCTACCGCACGTAGAGGGAGTGCGTCAGGCACGTGGGCGGGCAGTAGGCATGGGCGTCCGGAACTCCGGATGCTAGTCTTTCTCTTCTTTTAACACTATTGTATATTAATTAATATAAATAGATACTCATCGCCACATATGTGAAATCAGCCGAGATCAAGCGGGCTTTGGAGACTGCCCATGGCCTAAGGCCTATGCTCAGAAAAGCCACTGATGACTATCCGGTGCTGGATTCTACATTTTGTCAATTTTTACGTTTGGATGCGCAGGCTGACACTTCACTCTTCATTAAACGTTGCTGCTGCGACAAGAAACATGTATTTTGTCAATGTTTTTCAGGATCTAGAATTAGTGTTTTCCATGTATTTTGTCAACGTATTTTGGAGAACGGGGAGAAGGCATATAGCATAACCTATTTTCCAATCAGTGGGCCTCCTGACTTGACCAGCTTCAACTTCCACAACCCGGCCCATGAAGACCTGGAGAACAGAATTGCAGAAACAATACATTATACATCAGGACAGTTAAGCAGTCATACATATGAACAAGTAAATCTCTCAAATGCTTGTGGTTATGGAAGAAGCGCAAATTGTCCTACTACTTTACCTAGGTCAGTCATGGAACGCTCAACTCTAATGTTCCAGCATACAAGCGTCCAGAAGTGATTTTGATGAGGAAGTTCGGCATCCTAGCAGAGAATGCAGTGGTCACCAGGCAGGCCAAGCAAGCTTCGGACAAGCTGCTTTACTAGACGCAGCTGAAGAAGCCCACGCACCTCATGGCCATCAGAGGCCTCTCTCCTTCCACGGGTTCAGTGTCGATCGCGAGCAGGCGCCGTACGTGCTGCCACTGTGATGCATGCCCTGAATTCGCGTCGCTCGCCTCTCGGTTGCTGCCACTGTCTCGTTTTCGGATGTGCAACTTGGATGTCTTTCAGTCAGAGTCAGTAATCCACGGTGATGGTGGCCCATCAGAAACCTGCATCATTTCAGGCATGCTATCTCTTACCTTGTGTTGCAAGAAATGCAAGATGTGCACCTGCATGGAAGCCAAATGCATCTTTTCATTCTAAACCCAAGTTCCATTTGGCCCAAATTAGAAGATTATGAGAAGGCTGTTATTGGGGTGGTTCGACCTGTCCACCAAACATTAAGGCCTCTTTTGGAACACGGGATTTTCCGGTTCCTACGTTTTTTTTTGCGAAAAATGAACTAAATCCTATGAAATTCCTATGAAGTTCTTGTGAAATTACTGCGTTTCAAAATGGCCCTAATTATTGATCCTTACAAGCGGCTAGACCAGGTACTCCCTCCATAAAAAAAAACGCAATTATAACTTTGAACACGTGTGTCCAGATTCAAAGCTAGAATTGTGTTTTTTTTGCACGGAGGGAGTACTCAAGAATCTACTGTACTTGAGAGGCCAGGCAATAGTTGGTTGTTGCAAAAGAGCTTATCTTCCGACAGGATCAAGCTCAACACAGTAGAACCCTATCAGTTGAGGAGACTGAGCTGCGCATGGAACTCAAGCCCAAATGTTTGTGGCGTTGTCGTCGTTACTTGAGCGTACCATCACTAAACAGTGGTCACGCTCACGCCTACTGCGAGTCAGGGAAGAAGATGCCAATACGTGTCCCATTCAATCAAACTTCAAATCTTTGGGCATCGCATCAACTGATCTCTCGCATCTCTGACACGCTCCAAAGTTTATCTAAAGCCGTGTTTAGTTCAAAAAGATTTCTCAAAAAGTGCATTCATCACATCGAATCTTGCCATACGTACATGGAGTATTAAATGTAGACGGAAAAAAAACTAATTGCACAGTTTTATGCGAAATTGCGAGACAAACGTTTTCAGCCTAATTAGTCTATGATTAAACACTAATTGTCAAATAAAAACAAAAGTGCTATAGTAGCCCAAATTCCAAACTTCATCCAACTAAACACGGGCTAACTATGGCCAATTCGTTTTGGAATCAAACTTCGTTCATGCACGTTGCTATAACTTATATGAGCATGTGAGGCTTGGAGATTTATCAATGATTATGTCATGTGTTACAATTCATCATGGTACCGGACTCTGCACCCAAGACACGGTGCAACACAAAGACCTAGTCACCGAATTCTCATTTCTGGTCACGGACAAAATGTACTATGGGAAGTAAGATACGATGAATGGATGAATTTTTTTCTCTTTAATCTTAGGGTTAGGGATTGGGATAGTTTTGTTCCACCACAATTGCATGATTTTGTGTTATAGGTGTACAAATTCTTTGCTCTCCATGTTTGTCTTGTTTCATCAAAACAGACTTTTGTTCCATTAAATAATTACTCCCTTCATTTTAAATTATAAGCCATTTTGGGTTTTCTAGATACATAATTTTTGCTATGCACTTAGATATATCTTATGTTTTAAAATATAAAATAAATGTATCTAGAAAAGCCAAAACGTCTTATAATTTAGAATGGACGGAGTATTAATCAATATATAGAATGCAAGAGATGTGG
Organism: Miscanthus lutarioriparius; assembly: GCA_904845875.1. Classification (NCBI taxonomy): domain Eukaryota; kingdom Viridiplantae; phylum Streptophyta; class Magnoliopsida; order Poales; family Poaceae; genus Miscanthus; species Miscanthus lutarioriparius. The sequence continues at coordinate 7,541,633 of CAJGYO010000003.1, read as the reverse complement.
TGTGAATTGAATCCTACTAATTAAATTAATTAGTATATAAGATGGTGTGTCTGTGTGTATGTGGGTGAAATTTGAATCCACTAATCATCACTGCAGAAGGACATAAATATTAGGTAATTTATTGAGAAGGAGAAAGTAATCCATCAATAAAATCCACAAACTGATTGTTTAACTATCTATCTATAATATGACAAAACCTTACAGACAGCATCTCGTCAGCGCCGTTGTATATGTGCCCTAAGCTAGGAGGTGGTCTGAGGAGCTTAGGACTCCTGCCGGCTCACCTCTTCTATATCGCTAATGCTGGCGTTCGTTCTGCGTTGGTCAGTTCGGACGCGGCTAGCTGGGCTGTAGACCGGCCCACAAGCCTACTTTCCTCATCGGCATACATGGTTTCTCCAAAAAAAAAGAGCGACATCTTATCTTCCCCCATTCGCATCGGCTCCACCGCACCGCCCGCCCTTCGGTCGCGTATGCACGAGTTCTGCTAGCGTCCGCGTCCGCATGAGCGCCGCCGCCGTCCGCATACGCACGAGCGTCGAGCACCGCCGCTAGTCGCGTACGCACGAGATCCACCAACCGCATTGTGCCGCCCGCCCGTGGTGAGGGAGACCGTTGCCGCCTCCACCCACCCAGCTCGCTGCGGCCGGCTGTGGAGCTCGCCCATGTGGAGCTCACGGCAGCCCGGGGGGAGCCCGTCCATGCACATTTCGCGCCCGCCTACCCAGTTCGCCGTGGCTAGGGCAAAACTCGCTCGCGTGTGGCCCGGCAACCGGGATAGAACTTCACATGCCGACGAGGATCCTTCTCCCAAGCAGCAAGGAGATGTTTGCGCTGAAACTGCATGTTGCAAGCATCTATTTCAAGTGTTTCAAATGTTTCAGAGGTATATGTTGCAAATGTTGTATATCGATGTTGCAAAAGTAGATCAGGATGTTGCACATGTTGCAATGGTGTTTTCAAGTGCATGTCTCAAATGTTTCATCTGTTTTAGAAGTATGTTGCAAGTATTTCATCTGGATGTTACAAAAGTAGATCTGGATATATGCGTATACATGCATGTTGCAAGCGTATGTTTTAAGTGTTTCAGGTGTTTCAGACGTATGATGCAAGTGTTTCAATTGTTTCGGACGTATGTTGCAAATATTTTATCTAGATGTTGTAAAAGTAGATCTTGATGTTGCACATATTGCAGTGGAACCCATTTGCAGTAGCTGGGCCCGCTTGCATGCGCGTGGGTGTGGAGGGGGCGCCACGGTGTGGGCGTGAGACACGAAGCGGTGCAGGCCACAGTGCGGGCGTCGGGACACAAAGTGGTGCGGGCCATGGTGCGGGTGCGGGACACGATGCGACGTGGGACACAGAGTTGTGCGGGCCTCCACGTGAAGCAGATGCAGCAGGCGCGGGCGTCCGGGCGCTAGACGTTCCACTTCTATATTGCTTTTTTTTCTATCACGGGCGACGTGGTCTTTTTCAATGTCTTGGTACCTGATACTAGGATTTATCTCATCTCTATTAAGGACATCACTAAGTCTGAGAGCCTAACAGCTTTGGGCCAGTAACCTACCAAATGGCCCGGTCCGAGTCCACTCCGAGGTATAAGAGAAAAAGATAACCCGTTGCTAAGAAAATGAGTGGTAATCTCTACTATAATGAACCAATCAAAATTATACTAGGTCCCTTCAGGAAAACGTCTCCTGCTGAGAGCCTCCATGCATTGTACACATAGAAAAATACATACAAGAATTCGTCCCATTAAAATTAAGAACTAATAAAACACCTAAATCAAATCCGACGATCCATAGGATGCCAGGCTTGTCACCCCGCCTTCTTAGTTCTCACCCCCACACCCTCCATCGCACGCACGGATCGAAGCCGCGCCCCCAGGCACGTCGCGACCACGGAAGCCTACGCCGACGGAAAAAAAATCAAACACACCACTCCTGACCCCCAACCACGCCCTGGAGCCCAGCGCGTCTCCGACGGCGAGGGATCACGGGCGCAGGCACCAGCACCGGTGAAAGCTCTAGTTTGGTTTTGGTTAATTGATGAAACTCTAAGTGCTAACCTAGTTTATCAAGATGATTATGAGATAGGTAGCACTACTCCAAGTGATGAAGCAATGACGAAGATCATGACAATGGTGATAGCATGGTGATGATCAAATGCTTGAACTTGGAAAAGAAGAAAGCGAAAAACAAAAGGCTCAAGGCAAAGGTATAAAATGGAGGAGCCATTTTGTTTTAGTGATCAAGACACTTAGTGAGTGTGATCACATTTAGGATAGATAGCCGTACTATTAAGAGGAGTGTAACTCGTATCGAAATGCGGTTATCAAAGTGCCACTAGATGCTCTAAATCATTGCATATGCATTTAGGATCTAGTGGAGTGCTAACACCCTTGAAAATATTTGTGAAAATATGCTAACACATGTGCACAAGGTGTTTGCAGGGTTGAGATGGGTTTGGGTCCCTGGGATTCGGCGCTTTTGGAAAAATGAAATGTCTATTTTCTATTGCGCCGGATGCAAAATTCTTGGTGGTTGGCACATTTGAGCAAGGGTGAAGAAGTTAGAGTTGAAATGGAGTTGGTCGAAATGATGCTGGCGTCGGTCTACTGACCGGACGCTGGGTCACTCAGCGACCGGACGCTGAAAGGCTGCGTCCGGTCGAGCTGTCAGACGGCACAGTGGGTAAGGTTGAGCACCGGACGCTGGTCTGTGTCCGGTCAAGGTGGACCGGACGCGTCCGGTCGAAAAAACATGCCTCAGGGAGCTTACTAGAAACGACCGGACGCTGGGGCTTCAGCGTCCGGTCAGTTTTGACCGGAGCGTCCGGTCAGCTTCGTAGCCGTTGAAATCTGATGAACAGCGTTTGAAGCTAGTGACGCGTGGCGTCCATCGGGCGACCGGACGCTGAGGGCCAGCGTCCGGTCGGTATGACCGGAGCGTCCGGTCAGAGCGTGTTTTGCCCAGTGAAGGGGTACAACGGCTCTATTTGATGGGGGCTCTATTTATAGCCCCATGGCCGGCTCAAGGGAACTCTCTTGCACATTTTCATTGACATAGCAACCTTGTGAGCTTAGCCAAAGCCCTCCCACTCATCTCCATCATTGATCCATCATCATTGTGAGATTGGGAGAGAATCCAAGTGCATTGCTTGAGTGATTGCATCTAGTGGCACTTGGTATTCGTGTTGCGCTGCGGATTTTGCTTGTTTCTCTTGGTGGTTGTCACCACCTAGACGGTTGGAGCAGCGGTGAAGGATCGGCACGAGTTGGTGATTGTTCGTGGCCGCCTTCGGTGATTGTGAGGGGAGTTGTACCTTCCCCGGTGGAGCGCCGAAAGGTAATTCTAGTAAATTGCTCGTGTCATTGAGTTACCTCACTTGTGGGTCGGTTCTTGCGGTGTCCAATCGTGTGGACGAGGTTTGTGAAACACCTCTTAGCCGCCGAACCACCAAGTGTTGGTCGACACAACGGGGACGTAGCGTGTTGGCAAGCACGTGAACCTCGGGAGAAAATCGATTGTCTCTCTTCTTTGTCATTCTCCCGGTGATTGGCTATATATTCATCTTGTGATTGGTTCATCCCCTACACGTCGGTATAATCACTCTACTCACTCATTTATATTCTTGCAAACTAGTTGATACAAGCTCTTTAGTGTAATTAGAATTGAGAGCTTGCTTTATTATTTACATTCATCTAGTTGAGCTCTTTAGAGTAGCAAGGTTGAGAGCTCTTAGTGAGTAATTACATAGCTAGTTTGTGTGCCTAAGTATTCATTGCAACTAGAATTGTTGGATAGGTGGCTTGCAACCCTTGTAGAGCTAGAGCAAGTTTGCATTACGCTATTTGTCATACTAATCAAATTGCTCTAGTTGATTTGTAGATTTTTAAATAGGCTATTCACCCCCCCCTCTAGCCATATTAGGACCTTTCAACCGGATCCGGTTCCGCGCCGTCGGCTAGGCCCTGCCCGCTCTCCACCCGCAACTGTGTTGGCCGTCGGCGCGCCCCCATGGCCTCTAGTCCCTCTCGTGCCTCCGCCCTCTGCCAGAGTCCGCCCCTAGCCTGCTCGCACGCCCGCGTCGCCATGACCACCTCAGGCTCAGACGCCTGATGGCGCCAGGCTGTGGGACGCCCGACAGGACGCGCGGCGGTAGGTCAGCACGATCGGACGACATCCACGGTGGGTGATCCGCGCCTGTCGCCTCGGCGAACTTCACCAGCCTTCCTAGATCCGGTAGGACGACGCACCGGCGTGGTCCCTGGTAGATCTGGGCAGGCGTCCATTGGATGGAGAGATGCGGCATCCCCGTGGGCGAGCAGCGCGAGGTCGCCCACCGACTCGGCGCCCTCGCCGTGGCCCCTGTCGTACGAATTGGAGCGGAAGGCGATCCCTCATGTGCGGTGGTGGTAGGCTGCCATCACCAGCGCGCTTCAAGACGTCGCGTGCCCCTCGTGAGGCCTTGCTGCCGACCGCCCCCACTCTGACTGCTACTCTCTCTGATTGCTCGCTGTAGAGGAGACTCGAGGGTGCTGTTGTGCCACGCTGCTGTTGGTGAGTTTGCATATTATCATCTCATCATCTTTGTATATTTCCTCATGAAAAATTTGACTTTTATTTTCTACTTTTAATGTTTTGCTCTGATAGTGCAACAGCCTGGATCAAAGATTGATAACTAGAGCAATTTATATTCTAAAAGCAAAATAGCAATTTAAATTGACTAGCAATTTCAGTTGCATGGATATGACCATACATGGACTTTTTTTTTGTAGAAACAAGGAGGGATAATCTCGGATGGATTATATGTATATTATATATAAATTTTAAAAGTTACAAAGAGAAATAGTGAGCTCAATCTTGACATGCAGGTGTTGCGTTATCTCATTAGTTTCATCTGGAACAAGTTAATTTCCATTACTTTCTAAATTGGAGAGCTCCGTTATGCATAACATGCCAATTTTTGGTGTTCCAATTAGTTTTGAGTCCTCTTAGGAAGCGACTGCAAAGCTGGATGTGTAGGCGGCTAATGGCTACAGAGTCGATGAGGAGCTTCGGAGTGAGGTACTGACCAATGTTCTCATGTGTTTGTTACTAGCTGTGTAAAATTGTATTTGAGTTTAGTCCTTACTGAAGGCAAGCAGTGCCGAAAATTGAATCAAACAATCTATATACTATTACTGATTGTGTCGATAGGTTTTAGATGCTCAATTCAGATTTATGATGATTTTACGGTATGCTATACATCACCTGCACTAGAATGCATACTACAAGCATTCCCTGCAAGGTGATTATCATGTAGTAGGTTCAAAGAAATGTGTAATATGTGATTTAGGATTAGCTGCTAGGTGACTATATCTGACCAAAGTTATGAATCCTGTTTCACTCTTGATCGCTGACATTTTTCTCTTATTATGAGCTGCACGAAGAAGGCAACTTTTGCCGATAAAAAAAAATAATGTTTATGATTTTTTTCTGAAACTGGAATTAGATTATGCTACAATTAAATTGCCAGTGTGACCTGTGTAAATTAGTAGTAGTGTAGACACTGTAAGTTTTGTTTTACTGTGGACATGCAAATAGAAACCGATCAAAAGTGTTCTTCTTGAAACTGTATTTGTAGTGGGCTGTCCAACAAGTATACCAGTCATATGAGCTGATATGTGTTTGTTTTTTGCAGTTGGTCTAGAAAAGTAAGGACACAGTTGGCTCTTTTCCTAGAAATGGTAGATATTTATTTGGTAATAGGCTTATTTTGAGCCATTGTAATTTCCTCTTAGATATTAGTTGGACAATGTTCTTTTCAATGATTTTGAAAATATTGTTAGCTGGTGGCTATGAATACTTTTAGGGTAACAATTCAATTTGGTATATTTGCTTATTCATACCGAAAGGCTTTAAATTGATGTGCAGCAAGATCACCATCCTCCGATTTTGTTTCCCAGAATGATTAGAATGCTTAAAAATGCGTACAAGCCACAATGACAATTTTTTTGGTCTAGACAGCATTGCATGCATCTTAATGTCAGCTTTCAGAAAATGGAACCTGATTTCTTTTTATGGGATACATGGAAAGTAGTATTGTAGAATTTAGGCATCGCAAATTACCAATGTTCCTACTGAGCTTAAGCTTTGTTGGGTAATCTCACTTAGATATGTAACGGTTGCTTGCATAATCGTAAAACAGTATAAACTAGATCTTTGGAGTGCATGTGATTGTGTGCGGCCTCCGTCAACTTAACAACCCTTTCATAGAGAATGTGTACTAACATTATAGTAGAGATACGTTTTATATATTCAACATGCTTCTAACAATCACCCTGCTTCAACTAATTTCGATGTGCTTGTGTTCTCTGTTTGCGTTCTTGCTATGAATACGAACATTTGTGGAACAGTGTCGGTGTTTTTGGACCACCGACGAGTAAATTTGTATTTGCGCGTCTGGCTCGGATGGTGTGTTTGGAGGACACAAGGGTTTATACTGGTTCAGACGAAACGTCCCTACGTCTAGTTTGCTGCTGCTCGTATTACCAGCACTTGGTTTGCAGTAGGGGTTACAAACGAACGAGAGAGAAAAAGGATCCCAAGTCTGGTGGAAGGAGTGAACGGGTGCTGAGAGTTCGATCGCTGCTCAGCCGTGTGTTCGTGTCGTGCTCTTGTGTTTTTATCTCGTAGTTCGGTCTCGTGTGGATCTAGACCCCTCTTCATGGGGCGTCCTGCTTCTCCTTTTATAGGTCAAGAGAAAGCGCGGGTTACAGCGGTGGAAAAGGAGAAGAACGAGAGAGAAGAAGGCTTCCAGGATAGCCAGGTCCTTCTCCTTCATGCGGGTCCCGCCGATCCTGTAGATGCTAGCAAGGACAGCTCCACGTCGCGGGCTTGTTCACCACTGGCGCCATGCGCAGGCGTCATCTGCCGGTCATGGCGTTCCATTCCGTCCCGATGGATGTTGCGGTGAACTGACGCGCCTGTCAGCGTTCGTATGAGGGTTAGGCAGAACAGCATCGGCACACCCGATGCTGTTTTTAATGTGAATCCTCAGGTATGGCACGTCACAGCCACGGGTTATATCGAGTCGTGCCAGTCTCTTCCCTGGTGTCAGAGTTTTGACCCAGGCCCAAACGCTTGGACCTGGAGTGGTTGACGGTGGTATGGGTCCCCGTCGGACGAGACGGAACCCGCGTCCTTGGGGTCGGCCGAGACGGAGCCCGCACCCGAGGGGTCGGGCGAGACGGAGCCTGCGTCCTTGGGGTCGGGTGAGACAGAGCCCGCACCCGAGGGTCGGGCGAGACAGAGCACGAACCCAAGTGGTCGGGCGAGGCGGAGCCCGCAGCCTCGACGTCTGGCGAGACGGAGCCCGCGGCCATGGGCGAGACCCCTGTGGCCTTGGGGTCGAGCGAGACTTTTTAATACGTCTTGCTCTATCCGGGGTAGTCAGCGTGGGCGCTGACTTTCTTGCTTTGGTATCCCTATTATCGATGTCCGACAAACAGGTTGTCAAGTTTGTCTCTCACAACCTTTTGCCTATTTACATTTTTGCAGGGGCAAATATGTCTGGTGGTAGGGGTTTCTATTTGAAGGACGCCTGGCAGAGTGGAGTGGCAGCGCGCCGTGGAGAAAGCTCCGTCCCGGCCATAAACCATTATTTATAGAATAATATATAGACCGATGGTTTATAAACTTTAAGACCCATCTTAGTAGTGCTTTGTGGGCTTGTCTATTTTTCTGTGTGTGAAATGACTAATCTCTGTGAGACTATGAATTCGTGTTTCTTTCATTAGTTGATTTATTTTTTGTTTTATAATTTATTTTAGTTTTATGATTTATTTTTTAGGCGCCACAATAGCGTTAGCATGGGTAATATACTATTGTGGAAAAGTTAAACTATGAAAAAAGTTCATTGTTTGATTGTTTCATGTGCATTCTTAAGATAAAGCTATGGTATTAGCACGAGTATTATACTAGTTAAGGTTGTTAGATAGTACTCCTGTATCGACGCCATGCTTGCTACTTCTCAAGAGTAGGCGTAAACAGCCCCATGGGCATTTACATCTCCAATTGTTAAGTCCACATCAAGTGTTAATCTAAGTTATAGGTGTTCAATTGATTAAGCCGGTTGGTACGCGCTAATGGTCCTATGAGTTAATTAAGTCAATTAGTTATAGCAGTACCAACCGGCTAACGGTCTACTCCTACACAGTTCTACAATGACCGAGTCGGTTTTTTTTTAGCGGGCAGCAAAAGGTGAGAGGCATAGGCTGTGTTTAGTTTGCGAATTTTAGGAATTTGGCTACTGTAGTATTTTCGTTTTTATTTAGCTATTAGTGTTCAATCATGGACTAATTAGGCTCAAAACGTTCGTCTCGCAATTTCCAACCAAACTGTGCAATTAGTTTTTTTCGTCTATATTTAATGCTCCATGCACGTATCGTAAGATTTAATGTAATGGTTACTGAGTATTTTTTAGGAAACTTTTTGGGAACTAAATAAACCCTAGAAAAAGAAAAGGAAGCAGGGCGTGTGAACGCGTGCCGCAAGCACGGGGAAATGAATTCCGGGCGACTAGAAAGCTTGGAACTCATTGAAAACGAGGCCAAATCGCAAGATTCGCTGCCAGTATGCTTGTTTCCTCCGAAACTCGACGCCAGGGCGCCAGGCTGACAGCCACAAGGCGTAACCATCCGATCCCAAGAGTCAAGTGACAGTGACACGACGGCCGACGGGAGCACGGACCGCGAGTAGCCGGAGTTCCCGTGGGCCTCCAGCTGTGGTATGGGCGTACGCGGCCTCCTTCTGGAAGCATTCATCCGTGCCACAGGTACGTACTTGTAGTACTTCCCTGTTTGTCTTAAGGAAAAAAAATCAAAATAGTCTGTTCTGAAGCACTATTTCAGCGGTATTTTTTCTCAGATGAAAAATAGTATTTTTCAGTGGACGAAAAATATTTTCATTCACGACAAACAAGTATAAGTCAAATTTCAGTGAAACAAACCGGGCCAATAACGCGCACCGATCCGAGGAGACGGCCGATCAGCTGGCAATCAAATTGTTCAAACTTGAACGGCACATACTCTGCCCCGGCCGGTGCCGTTGAAAGTCAAAACGATTAGTTTTATAGACTTTTAGTTATGCCCTGTTTAGTTCCACTTCATTTTGTTAAATTTTTCAAGATTTTCCGTCACATCGAATCTTTAGACGCATGTATGAAGCATTAAATATAAATAAAAAATAAAACTAATTATACAGTTTAGACGAAATCCACGAGACGAATCTTTTAAGCCTAATTAGACTATGATTAGATACTAATTACCAAATAACAACGAAAAGCGCTACAGTTGCATTTTACAAAAAATTTCACATCTAAACTGGGCCTTACCCAGCTTCAAGAGTAGGCGTAAACAGTCCCATGCTGCGAAGAGATGAGGGAGGCTGATGAGGCCCTAATTATACCGGGACATGGAGGGGACAACACGCCTCCGTGTCCCGAGCCGCTCTCCCCTCTCCCCTCTCCCCTCTCCCCTCTCTCTCCATTTCTTTTTTTTCCAGTACAGGCGTAGGAACGACATCAATTTAGTCGTAAATAACGTGAAGCTTAGGAACAATTCATAACTAATTGACGTGGATTACACGGAGGAGCAGCTCACGTGGAGCTACGTTTCCTAGCTCATACTTCCGCTATACAAAATGCTTCCAGCTCCATGACTACTCTACTGGAGGAGCCACTTTGCACACAAGTGTTTGATACAGCTAGGCCACGTTTAGTTTGGTGTCCGATTCGGCGCCGCCAAATTCAGGGAGGTACTGTAGCTACAGTACTTTTTCGTTTTTATTTGGTAGCAATTGTTCAAACATTGACTAATTAGGCTCAAAACGTTCGTCTCGTAAAGTACAAACCAAACTGTGCAATTAGTTTTTGATTTCGTCAACATTTAGTACTCTATGCATGTACCGCAAGTTTGATGTGACAGGGAATCTTCTTTTTGCATAGTGCCAAAATTAAAAATTTGGTGGAACTAAACAGGGCCCTAGTGCCGGTGCTGGAGCCTCTGCAAGAGTCGTACCAGTGCCAGAGAGAAAAGTTAAGGCAATGTTTAGTTTTCACTAAAATCCAAACTTTGGCACTATGTAAAAAAAAGATTCTCTGTCACATTAAACTTACGGTACATGCATGGAGCACTAAATATTGACGAAATCAAAAACTAATTGCACAGTTTGGTTGTACTTTGCGAGACGAATGTTTTGAGCCTAATTAGTCAACGATTGGACAATTATTACCAAATACAAACGCTACATGGCGCTACAGTATCTACAGTAATTTCAGCGGCGCCGATTCCGGACAACTAAACGAGGCGTAAATATATCCTTGCGGGCATATACTTCCATCTCAGCGCGTGTTTAGTTGGGTGAATTTGGGAATTTGGGCTACTGTAGCGCTTTCGTTTTTATTTAACAATTAGTGTTCAATCATAGACTAATTAGGCTCAAAACGTTCGTCTCGTAATTTCCAACCAATCTGTGCGATTAGTTTTTTTTTCGTCTATATTTAATGCTCCATGCACGTATCGCAAGATTCGATATGATGGATACTGTAACACTTTTTGACAATTTAGGGTTGGAACTAAACACGCGCTCAATGCGAATGCAATAGCAATAGTGATGTGAGCACATGCCTTAAGGTCTTATTTAAATGTACGTGTATCCATCTTAATCCATATGTATTGAAGTAAAATATAATGGAATTTGGAATCCACATGTATTGGAGTGGAATGGAATGAAATTTAGTTTAATTCCACTCCAATCCACTTCAACACATATGGATTGAGAAGAATACATGCGCATCTAAACAAAGCATAATGTTTTGTTTGGATGTATATGTATCCACTTCAATCCACGTGTGTTGGAGTGAAATAGAATAGAACTCAGTTTAATTCTACTTCAACACATATGAATTAAGACAAATACATGCATCCCTGTTCGCTTGCTCGTAAACGATCGTAAATTTCCAGCCAGGAACAGTATTTTTTTCTCACATCAAACTATACAGCAGTAAATAATCCACGATACGATACGGCCTCTCGAAAAAGTTTAGGAGGGAAACTGCGTCCCAGACCAGAGCACTAATTGTGCCAGCAGCTTCCTCTGCCGCCGCCCGAGCTCCGTGTTTGCACCACACCAATGAGCCCGAATCGCTTCACCTTCACGATCAGAACGTTTCCTGCTCACGATTTGAATACCACCGATGGTGCCGCTGGACACGTGATGATGATGGGAATCAGTCACCCGACACCGATAGCCCAAATTCACCCGCGGACACGTGATGATGATGGGAATCAGTCACCCGACACGGAGTCCTAGACGATTTGAATACCACCGATGGCTTGTTGGGCCTTGTTACTCTTTCTCCATTACATCAATTTTTAGACGTATACATGAAGCATTAAATGTAGATAAAAAAAAATTAATTACACAGTTTGTTTGTAAATCACGAGACAAATCTTTTAAGCTTAGTTAGTCCATGATCGGACAAAGTTTGTCAAATATAAACGAAATATGCTACAGTGTCCAGATTGCAAAAAAAATTTTGCAATCTAAACTAGGGCTTGGCCAAGTTTTTCTCCGTGGACCACGGCGATGTGGACGGCAGGGCCCCAGCGGAGAACGCCCGTTCTCACGACGAGAGGACACCGCCGCCCGCGCGCGCACCTCACCCACGCGTGCGGCGCTGGCTCCAAGACTGCGTTTGAGTGCCTGCCGATTGATGGGGTGCGGCCGTGCGGGAAGTCAAACCGGCCAAGAAACGCGCTACAAATACTTGCCCCGCCTCCGCCCACTCGCCATTCCACACGAAACAGAGTAACAGACACGAGCAGTCTCAATCGATCGAGCTGGTCTGATCACCCGGCAGGGCAGAAAGTGGCAGCCATGGGCCTGGCCTGGATGGTGGCAGCGGCCGTCGCGGCCGTGCTGGCGTCGTGGGCGTTCAACGCGCTGGTGCACCTCGTCTGGCGCCCCTACGCCATCACCCGGAGGCTGCGCGCGCAGGGCGTGCGCGGGCCGGACTACAGGTTCCTCACCGGAAACCTCGGCGAGATGAAGCGCCTCCGCGCCGAGGGCGCCGGCGTCACGCTGGACGTCGGCGACCACGACTTCATCCCCATGGTGCAGCCGCACCACCGCAAGTGGATCTCGCTCTACGGTACTTGACACATCCATCCATCGCCAGCTAGTTGCCGCTGCTTTGCAGCGACGCGACGCTCGAGGCTCGATTGATCACGCTGCTGACGGTCTGGTTCTGCTGCAGGCCGGACGTTCGTGTACTGGAACGGGGCGACGCCGAACGTGTGCGTGGCGGACGTGAACGTGGTGAGGCAGGTGCTCTTCGACCGCACCGGGCTCTACCCCAAGAACCTCATGAACCCGCACGTCACCCGCCTGCTCGGCAAGGGCCTCGTCCTCACCGACGGCGACGACTGGAAGCGCCACCGCAAGGTCGTGCACCCGGCCTTCAACATGGACAAGCTCAAGGTATGTGTACCGTGTACGCCTCACTCCGTCACCCGTTCTCAAGTCAGATATACTACATAGGAGTACGTGTGGGAAGTTAGTTGCTGAGCCGTGCGCCGTTCACTTTCATTTGGCAATTGTCAGATGATGACAGGGACCATGTCCGACTGCGCTCTGTCCATGATGTCCGAGTGGGAGGCGCAGCAGGCGAAGGCCGGCGGCGACGCGGAGGCGGAGGTCGAGCTGAGCAGCCAGTTCGAGGAGCTCACCGCCGACGTGATCTCGCACACGGCGTTCGGGAGCAGCTACGAGGAGGGGAAACGGGTCTTCCTGGCGCAGAGGGAGCTCCAGTTCCTGGCCTTCTCCACTTTTTTCAACGTCCAGATCCCAGTGTTCAGGTACCTCCCAACTGAGAAGAACCGCATGACGTGGAAGCTGGACAAGCAGGTGCGGGGCATGCTCATGGACATCATCAAGGCCCGCCTCGCCAGCAAGGACACCGCCGGCTACGGGAACGACCTGCTCGGGCTCATGCTGGAGGCGTGCGCGCCGGAGCACGGCGAGACGCCGGTGCTGAGCATGGACGAGATCATCGACGAGTGCAAGACATTCTTCTTCGCCGGGCACGACACCACCTCCCACCTGCTTACCTGGGCCGCGTTCCTTCTGAGCACGCACCCGGAGTGGCAGGACAGGCTCCGGGAGGAGGTGCGGCGGGAGTGCGGCGACGAGGTCCCCACCGGCGACGCGCTCAACAAGCTCGCTTTGGTGAACATGTTCCTCCTGGAGACGCTGCGGCTGTACGGCCCGGTGTCCGTGATCCAGAGGAAGGCGGGATCGGACCTCGACCTCGGCGGCGTCCGCGTACCTGAGGGCGCTATCTTCACGATCCCTATCGCGACGATCCACCGCGACAAGGAGGTCTGGGGCGAGGACGCCGGTGAGTTCAAGCCGGAGAGGTTCCAGAACGGGGTGACGAGAGCGGGGAAGCACCCCAATGCGCTGCTGTCATTCTCCGTTGGACCGAGATCGTGCATTGGGCAGAACTTTGCGATGATCGAGGCTAAGGCCGTGGTCGCCATGATTCTACAGAGGTTTGTGCTCAAGCTGTCCCCCAGATACGTCCACTCGCCTATGGACGTGATCACCCTGCGGCCCAGACATGGGCTCCCAATGCTCCTCAGGCGCTTGTAGGTTTCATGGAGCGCGCCAGATGTGACAGATTTGTATTCTTTTTTTTTCTTTTTGAGGAAAAGAAAGTTATGTATTATACTCGACATTAATAATAATGTTTATATAATCCCGAGCAACAATTTGCTCAACACACGCTGGTACACTAAAACGCCAGATAGTTGCATGCCTATTTCATTTGTCGTTTGTGCGAGCTTGTGGGCTGCACAATTAGGCCTCGTTTAGTTGCCCAAAGTTGGGAGTTTTGGAAGTTATGAGTTTTCTGTAGCATTTCGTTTGTATTTTTGAATTATTGTCCAAACATTGACTAATTAGGCTCAAAAAATTCGTCTCGCAAAGTTAAAACAAACTATGTAATTAGTTATTTTTTTACCTACATTTAATACTCCATACATATATCAAAGATTTGATATGATGTGATGTGATGGGGAATCTTGCACCTTTTGCTTTTTGGAGGTGCAAACTTGGTGCAACTAAACGAGGCCTTACACTCTCTTTTCGTATCGATCACCTTCCACTAAGATAATTTTTCTCCTAGCTCCTAGCTAGATCTCCACGATGGTGAAGTAGACTTGTGGCTTCCCTCTCTCTATAGTAAGTCAGCCATTGCGACGCAGTCGGTCTCTAGAACGTGTTGTTGACACCATTCCCCCGCTAGAGTGATGCCTTTCCTCCATACAAGAATTTCTGCCTTCTCCGGACTATTTTCAGAACGTCCACTTGTAAGGGAATCCACCAATGGCTGCTTGCCATTATGATGAGAGATTCCTTGGTGATGCTTTACATCACACAGTTCCAACCAATACTGCTTCAAAAAAATATGGGTACAGACATGTGAATTTTACGCTATTATGAGTGGTATTTCTTACCTGCCAGGTACACCATAGGAGGATGAGCCATTTTGCCACGTCCAGTGATAGAGATATGAGGACATGTGTTGGCGCATGCATTCGGCTCTGGCTGCCAAATTTTGCTGTCATCCGGAGCATAATCTACGCACTGTAGTTCGTCCGACAAAAACCAAAACTCCCTCACAGCATCCCACAGAGCTCTAGCATAACTACATCTTACTACTAGAGCATGCATAGTAGATTCACTTCCACGTACACGTATCTCGCATGAATCATTGGCGATGATTTGGCGCCCTTTTTTGTTCACTTGTGTAGCTAAGCCATTATAACTATCCTGCTGAATATAAGGATTTTGTGCGGGATTGGGATTCTCCAGTAGGCAGACCACATCGAGAGCCCCTCTGTGGATGATGAAGAAGATTGTCGGCCACTGTTCTCCTCAATTAATCTCTTTGCTAGTATGTAAGCGCTCCTCGAAGAGTAGATGCTAGAGCCCTCATAATATCAGGCCATAACATCCAAAGACGCCATGGATAGCAACCTAAGATTAAGCACTTCCTTAGCATCATGTGCCCTGAAATATATTTAATTACTTCCTCCTTGCATTCCATGTGTAACTCATTGATGAGTTGGGAGATCCATTTCAGCCTTGTATTAGTTTATAATATACTAATATTTCTTTTTTATTCTATACATGTAGCCTTGATAATATATGCCCATTTATTATTGCTTGGTGCATGATGTAAACTAATGCAAAAACATAAATAATGTGTATCTTTAAAATAGGAACACAAAGAACAACGCCTCAAGATTTCAAGCCACTGACTTCATTCCCACCAACAACTCTAAGACTTCGTTTCTTAAATTCTCACTAAATTGATTACCTATAATGAATTGAAAATGTGCATAGTGATATCTGTCTCAATCCACCAAATATTTTGGGGGAAATTAGCTAAGAATGATTCGTCAATAAATGATGCAACTCCACAAATCCAGCATAATTATTTGGCATATGCTCAGGTGACTTGTAGAAATTGTAGACTTAACAGACATTAGTATTCCAAACATGATTCTTACCATTGTTCTTACTTCTTACTGGACTCTGCTTCACTAGCTTGGAGTTCTTCTTAGGTTGCTTGCTACTACCCTTGCAAAAACCAACAAAGTTAGCCATGTCTTTCTTCTCAACCTTCTTCCTTTCCTCCTATTATGCACATTATCTTACAAATTTCTAGAATGCTCACTTTCCCTTTTGGGTGTTGTAGCTGACTTTGAAGGGGTTGTACTGAACTGCTAGCCAAGTCATAATGAAGTGCACAAGGAAGCCTTTAGAAATGGAAAGCTCGAAGTGGCTTCTGCTCAGCACCCATATCGCATATGCTCATAATGTGCTCCCTAATTCCACTTGCCTATCATAGCATGAGGTAAGCATCTTCATGATGAGAGTTTCAGCATAGGTATTAGATGAGCTCCTTAAACTCTCCTCAATCGAGTTCGTCAAGAACTTCACAGTAGTCAACTCCATCATCTTTCTTATCGAGAAATTCTCCTCTTATATGCCAATAGGGATCGATTGCATAAGGATCATATGATCAAACTTAGCCAGGAATGTGCAAGAGGCACTAGTACGAGCATAAAAACATGTATCTCAAATATAAACACATGACCTCTAATTCACATGTTCATTCAATCTTTTATTTAGATTTTTCATGACCTCTTATGCTCATTCAATCTTTATTTAGATTTTTCATTTTATATTTATTTAAAATAGATCTAGGTCCTCGACTATACTCTTAGTTACTATAGTAGCATAAATAGCATTTTGGCATGAACCATGACTCTCAAGATGTTTAATTACCTTTATCAACAAATTATATGCATAGCAGTGTTATTTTATAAAAGATGGAGTATTTTACAATTAAAACACATCATTGATGTGTCATAATATTTTAGTCAAAATGCATAAACTTATCCAAAATATGACTTATAAAGTTTATTAACATTGGAGTATTGATATAATTTAAAATAATTGTAAATGTTGTTGCTATGTGTTTTTTCAAAAGAATATTTTCACAATTGACAAATTATAAAAATATATATTTCTCGCTATTGTATGAATAATTTAGTTTATAAAAATATATATTTCTGAGTTGTTTCGTGTATGGATTTAGGATGAAAGGACCAAACTGCCTCTACATTACCAGCTAGGAATGTGCTTAGAATTTAGCCATTGGGTGGGCATTTTGGTCCATCAATTGTAACTTGGACATATAAATAGTCCCCCCTAAAATAAAGTAGACACAATATTCCATATTACAAAAAAAAATCCATTCATTAGCATTTGCCTAAATCCTCACTCTATATTGATCCAACACTTCGGTCAAGGACAACAACAGTAACATAATTGAGTAGTTTAGAAACATATATAACTTAATTTATGTTTATTTAGTTATCTTATATGTCAAAATCTATTTTTAATTTAAAATTAGATTTTAGGAATAATTTAGTTTATATTTTATAGTGTCAGAGATGGATAATTTAGATATGTGTTACAAGGTACTTAGTATTATCTTTTACAGTATGCTAGACTAGAGGTGGGTAAATTAATTGCAAATTTAGGTATCACGCTGTATATCTTTCATAATAGTCGAGGTTGGTAATTTATATGCAAATTTAGAAAGGTTACTTTAAATTATCTCTTATAATGACAGAGGTAGATAATTTTAGTTGTAGACTTAGAGGTGAATTTATATATTTTCATGACGGCATATTATTATTGGATATATTATAAAGATCCAATGATTATTATCAGCAATAATGGTGATAAAGTCTACCAAATTAATGGCTAAATTGTTTTGTTTATTATGAGATTTTATATGATTACTCTTTTTTCAAAGAACATCCTATGTTAAGATTAAGATACTTGGATCATTGGTGCATGGGAAATTCTGAATTAAGATTGTTCAATCCAAGTAATAATCTAGCTAAACATGTACATATATGGTGGAATTGGAGTATATCAGGCACCAAGCAAAAAAAAAAAAAGAAGAATAGGACATACATTATGTAGGATACATAGATATAAGTAGCAAAAGAAAGGAAATATAACCGACATCCTGTCACATCTGGCACGCACCATGAAACCTACAAGCGCTTGAGGAGCATGGGGAGCCCGTGCCTTGGGCGCAGGGTGATCACGTCCATGGGCGCGTGGACGTATTTGGGGACAGCTCGAGGGCAAACCTCTGCAAGATCATGGCGACCACGGCCTTTGCCTCGATCATTGCGAAGTTCTGACCGATGCACGACCTTGGCCCGCTGGAGAAGGACAGCAGCGCATTGGGGTACTTGGCCGCCCTTGTCACCCCGTTCTCGAACCTCTCCGGCTTGAACTCGCCGGCGTCGTCGCCCCAGACCTCCTTGTCACGGTGGATCGTCGCGATTGGAATGGTCAGGATCGCGCCCTCGGGTACCCTGACGCCGCCGAGGTCGAGATCTGATCCTGCCTTCCTCTGGATCAGGGACACCGGGCCGTACAGCCGCAGAGTCTCCAGGAGGAACATGTTGACTAGCTTCAACTTGTTGAGCGCGTCGCCGGTGGGGACCTCGTCGCCGCACTCCCGCCGCACCTCCTCCTCCCGGAGCCTGTCCTGCCACTCCGGGTGCGTGCTTAGAAGGAACGAGGCCCATGTGAGCAGGTGCGACGTGGTGTCGTGCCCGGCGAAGAAGAAGGTCTTGCACTCGTCGATGATCTCGTCCATGCTCAGCATCGGCGTCTCGCCGTGCTCCGGCGCGCACGCCTCCAGCATGAGCCCCTAGCAGGTCGTTCCCGTAGCCGGCGGTGTCCTTGTTGGCGAGGCGGGTCTTTATGATGTCCATGAGCATGCCCCTCACCTGCTTGTCCAGCTTCCATGTCCGGAGGTTCTTCTCGGTTGGGAGGTACTTGAGGGCTGGGATCTGGACGTTGAAAAAAGTGGAGAAGGCCAGGTACTGGAGCTCCCTCTGCGCCAGGAAGACCCGTTTCCCCTCGTCGTAGCTGCTCCCGAACGCCGTGTGCGAGATCACGTCGGCGGTGAGCTCCTCAAACCGGCTGCTCAGCTCGATCTCCACTTCACCGCCCTTCGCGAGCTGTGACTCCCACTCGGACATCATGGAGCGAGCACAGTCGGACATGGTGACCGTCATCATCTTGAGCTTGTCCATGTTGAAGGCCGGGTGCACGACCTTGCGGTGGCGCTTCCAGTCGTCGCCGTCGGTGAGGACGAGGCCCTTGCCGAGCAGGCGGGAGATGTGCGGGTTCATGAGGTTCTTGGGGTAGAGGCCGTTGCGGTCGAAGAGCACCTGCCTGACCACGTTGACGTCCGCCACGCACACGTTCGGCCTCGCGCCGGTCCAGTACACGAAGGTCCGCCCTGAAGCAGAAGAAACAAGACCGTCAGCGGCTGATGCAACGTGATCGATGGAGCCTCGAGCGTCGCGTCGCGTCGAAGCAGGGCGCCAACTAGCTAGCGATCGATGGACGCATCACGTACCGTAGAGCGCGATCCACTTGCGGAGCGTGCGGCTGCACCATGGGAATGAAGTCATGGTCGTCGACGTCCAGCGTGACGGCGGCGCCCTCGCCGCGGAGCCGCTTGATCTCGCCGAGGCTCCCGGTGAAGAACCTGTACTCCGGGCCGCGCACGCCCTGCGCGCGGAACCTCCGGGTGATGGCGTAGGGGCGCCAGACGAGGTGCACCAGCGCGTTGAACGCCCACGACGCCAGCACCGCCGCGACGGCCGCCGCCACCATCCAGGCCACTCCCATGGCTCGCGGTCACTGCCTCTCTTTGACGAGCTGCTGCCTCTCAGTCAGATCTGCACGTACGGCAGAGTAGGAAATCTTCTACTAGACCGCTTGGTTTTCTCGCTGGGTTGAAATTGAAAGAAAGCTGGTTTTGCCGCTGACACTTGGATCGGAGGAGAGGTTGTTTGTGTCGAATGAATGAATGCTGAGGCTGGTGGAGTCTCCTGCTATTTATACCGTGTTTGTGGGTTTGACCTTTGACGTTCTAGTCGCCGAGCAAATTGGTGGTGGCCTGGTGGGCACCGGGCACGGCACCCGCGGGTTTGTCTGGTGAGATGAGATCAGTGATGATGTCACTGATTCTTTGTCTGGATGTGCACCAGCAGCTTGTGAACGGTTGTTGCAGGAGAGTGATGAAGAAGCCGCGTAGCCCTTGCTGTTTCTGGAAGACCAAGCCGTCTCAAATGTTTAGTTTAATTTACTCTGTCATTAGATAGTCTCATCACGTTTCAGTTTCATTATTAAAATTATACGAAACGTGCGAACACTTCAAGTTCACAGCGTATTGTACTTGAAGTAGATAAACCAGCACGCGCACGTAGTATATTAGCAGTCTTTTGTCGAAACGTTGGAAGGACAGAGGAAGCTGGTTGCCTGCTTGCGGAGTATTTGTTGATTCATTCTCGGTATGTAAAAATGGTGCGCTTGGATCTTGGACTCGCAATCACGGGTGACATCAGAACCTAGGTCAGCAGCACTACTACTTGTTTGAAGAAGGCGAGTGCGCGCATACAGTTGTAGTCAGCCTTCAGCTGCACGTACTCTTGTCTGTGTCCTACTGTCCTCTAGAAACAAATATCCGCTTAACGAAAAAGGGCATAAGATTGTTGAAAAAAAAAGTGTGGCTAGCGTCTGGACGTCTATATAGACGCGTGCATCCGAACGTCCGCACAACCTGCCTCCGTACGTCTCGCTCCGACTTGCATGTGCACCCCGCCCTCGACACTGCGCCCGCCGCTCCTCGCGTCCGGACGGCCACACACCCTGCACCCTCCTCGCATGCGCATCCTGCCTCCGTCGCTGCGGCCAGCTCCTTCCCCTGACCCCCTCATCACTCTCCATGTGGGCGGGACCCGAGAGTCGGCCCCCGGCTCGCTGCGTCCCCGTCCGCCGGCCCCTAGCTCGCCGCGCCCCATCCCTCGGCCCCGAGATGCGCGCCCATCACTTACCATGCCCCGTGAAACACTTGCAACATGAAACACTTAAATGCAACACACGTCTGACATGAAACATATTATGCAATATATGTGTGAAACATATGCAACATAGAGATAAAACACTTGCAACATGCGTGTGAATCATATGCAACATCCAGAAAAAATACTTGCAATCGAAGCCAATCGCAGCTTCTAGTTACGAACTCCGCCCTAGCTTCATAGCCATGGTTTAGGAACATACCTTCTTGGGGTTAGATTATGAAAACCCCTACCATCACCTAAGGGAGTTTGAGCAGCTCTGTGCTTGCCCGACCATCTCGGGTATGTCACAAGAAACTCTTCGGTGGAAGTTGTTTCCTTTCTCACTTGATGAGAGGGCGAAATAATGATATGCCCACAATGTAGGGAAGGTAGCTAGCGATTGGGAAGAACTAAGGAACATATTCTGTCTTGCGTTATGCCCTATATCCTGAATCGCTGCCCTACGACAAGAGATCCTTAACTTTCAACAAAAAGAGAAGGAAACCATAGGAGCA
Organism: Miscanthus lutarioriparius; assembly: GCA_904845875.1. NCBI lineage: Eukaryota > Viridiplantae > Streptophyta > Magnoliopsida > Poales > Poaceae > Miscanthus > Miscanthus lutarioriparius. Next base: position 7,520,546 of record CAJGYO010000003.1, on the reverse strand, counting down.
GCCTGGGACCATTTTTCAATCCTAACAAGGTCCGGCCCAGACTTTTCTATACCAAGCCATGTGCTATTACAACATTTTTGGCTAGGACTTAGCAAGGAGTCTGCCCTACAGCTCGATATAGCTGCTGAAGGTTCTTTCACCCACAAAACCACGGCGGAAGGAGAAGCTCTCCTAGACCACATTCTAGAGAACACTCCCCCGCTAGAATCCCTCCGAATAGAACTAGAGCAATTTCACGAGGAAGTCTCTTCGACTAAGGCCGAACCCGCACCTTTAGAGAAACCCTCGCCCAAACCAGAAGATCCGAAGGAAGGTTTCCAACCTTCGGACCTTCTGTACTTCGAGGATGACTTTTTCAATGATTTCGGAAACACCTCGAAATACTCATGTCAAAAGAAACCACTAGTTTTTGTCACTCCTCATGAACCTTTAGACGAAGAATCCCTTAGAGAATCAATCAAGGAGTTGACTGCTATCATGAGCATTGAATGGGTGGAAGAGGTAGAGTGTTCTTCTATAGAAATTCAGATTCACGTCCCTCCTTCAACCATCCGATGCAAGGTTCTTGGAACAATGGTGGATGTGCTTTACTCACCCACTGTTGGAGCAAATTTGATGTCTACATCTTTTGCATCTTCCTATTTTGGCAATGAACCCCTTGCTCCGACAAACACAACTTTTAGAGATAAACCATGGTCTATCCTAAAAGGACATGGAATTATGCACAATACCACAATTCATCACGATGATGCCGTAATGGCTCTCTACTTCCATGTCTTTAACATTCAGGATTTTGACATCATGATAGGGCATCCCCTAGAAAAGCTCTTTATAGAACCACCATCATCAGGGGATCTGAGCGTAAAGTTGGGGAGAGACACTTTTTCTATTTCTATCACTCGATCTAAAAACTCGATGGCAGAATCTCTCTCTGATCCAAAACGGCCCAAGGAAGTCATGTCGGTCTTGCCCTTTGATTCTCCTAAATCGTCCCTAGAAAAGGATGTGAAACTCTTTGTAGAAGAAGAGGACGACTTAGGAGAAACCATTGACCTTCCCCAAGAGGAAGCACCGGCATGATCTCCGGTTGAGCTAAAACCCCTACCCGCTGGCCTACGTTATGCTTTCTTGAATGGAGATAAAGAAACTCCTATCATCATTAGTGATAAGCTGTCTGATGAGGAGACATCCAAACTCATCGTCATCTTAGAGAAACATAGGTCAGTTTTTAGGTATTCCCTACAAGATCTCAAGGGGATTAGCCCAACTCTCTGTACCCATCACATTCCGATTGATCTTTCGAGTACACCATCTCGAGAGCCTCAGCGTAGGCTCAATAATGCGATGTGAGAAGTCGTGAAGAAGGAAGTTCTCAAACTTCTTCACGTCGAGATAATCTATTCTTTATCACATAGTGGCTGGGTTAGCCCCGTCCAAGTGGTTCCAAAGAAAGGAGGAATGATGGCCATAGAAAATAACAAAAACGAGTTAATTCCACAATGAACTGTCACGGGGCGAAGAATGTGTATTGATTACCGGAAACTCAATGCGGCAACCAAGAAAGACCACTTCTCACTACCTTTCATTGTTGAAATGTTAGAGCGGTTGGCGAAGCATTCTTTCTTCTGTTTCTATGATGGGTATTCGGGGTATCATTAGATTCCCATCCACCTCGATGATCAAAGCAAGACGACTTTCACATGCTCGTATGGAACGTACGCTTATCACAGAATGTCATTCGGGTTGTGTAATGCACCCGCTTCATTCCAACGGTGCATGATGTGCATTTTCTTAGTCATGATAGAAGAAATCATGGAGGTGTTGATGGACGACTTTTCGGTCTGTGGCAAAACCTTTGATCACTGTTTGGAGAATCTAGACAAAGTCTTGCAACGATGCCAAGAGAAGGACCTGGTACTTAACTGGGAAAAGTGCCACTTCATGGTCCATGAGGGCATCGTTCTCGGGCACCTTGTGTCCAAGAGGGGGATTGAGGTAGACAAGAAAAAAATCAAGGTTATCGAGCAACTACCACCCCCTGTGAACGTGAAAGGAATCCACAGCTTCCTAGGTCATGCAGGGTTCTATAGGCGGTTAATCAAAGATTTTTCACAAATCGCTAGACCCCTCACGAACCTGTTAGCTAAGGATGCACCTTTTGAGTTCATAGATGATTGCTTAGATGCTTTCCACACTCTCAAGAAAGCACACATCTCAGCACCAATCATCTAACCACAGGATTGGTCGCTGTCGTTTGAGATCATGTGTGATGCTAGTGACTATGCTATTGGTGCGGTCCTTGGCCAAACTAAAGATAAGAAGCATCATGCAATCGCATATGCTAGCAAAACGCTGACAGGAGCTCAACTTAACTATGCTACCACAAAAAAGAGCTCTTAGCAGCTGTTTTTGCTATCGATAAGTTTAGGTCTTACTTAGCGGGTGCAAAAGTTATCGTTTATACTGATCATGCTGCACTTAAATACTTGCTCACTAAGAAAGTTATCGTTTGTACTCCAAGAATTTGACCTTGAAATAAAAGATAAAAATGGAGTAGAGAACACCGTTGCAGATCATTTGTCGCGTATGCAGGTCACTAACATATAAAAACTTCCAATAAATGACTTCCTATGCGACGACATGCTACTAAAGGTGACGGATTCAAACCCATGGTATGCAAATATCATGAAATTCATGGTTTGAGGATACGTACCACCAGGGAAAAACAAAAAAAAACTGTAAGCCGAAAGTAGACGACACCTTTGGGATGACCCATACTTGTACAAGGTATGCTTTGACGGCCTGTTAAGGAGATGTGTACCAACGACGGAAGGGTTGCAAATCATTGAGAAATGCCATGTAGCACCGTATGGAGACCACTATGGAGTATTCTACACACAAGCCAAAATCTGGCATTGCGGATTCTTCTAGCCGACAATGTACGAAGACACCAAAGAATTAATCCAAAGGTGTCAGAAATGCTAGCTGTAAGGTGGCATCACGACTCGCAATGCAATGCCCCTCCACTACAACCTACAAGTGGAGATCTTCGATGTCTGGGGCATTGACTTCATAGGACCATTTCAAAAGTCCCATGATAGTGAGTACATCCTTATCACCGTGGACTACGTATCAAAATGGGTGGAAGCATTACCATGCAGAGCTGCTGACGCTAGGCACGCAAAAAAGATGTTCCATGAAGTGATCTTCCCTCGCTTTGGAACACTAAGAATGATGATAAGCGATAGGGGATACCACTTCATCGACAAGACCTTCAGAGCCTTCCTAAAAGAGCTTGGGGCCAAGCACAACATTGCCACCCCGTACCATCCTTAAACCAACGGTTAGGCAGGAACTTCAAATAAACAAATCAAAAATATCCTGCAGAAGACGGTCAATGCAATGGGAAAGGGATGGAAAGACAAGCTACCTGATGCACTCTGGGCATACAGGATAGCTTACAAAACTCCCATCGGCATGTCACCATTCCAGCTAGTGTATGGAAAAAGTTGCCATTTGCCAGTTGAGCTTGAACATCGAGCTCACTGGGCCATAAAAAGCTAGAACATGGATTTCAAGCTTGCCGGCAAAAAACAGACAAACAAATAGCCGGGCTAGAAGAGTGGCGAGAGAAGGCGTACCACAATGCCAAGCTCTACAAAGAGAGAACTAAGAGATGGCATGATCACCGAATCCAACAGAAAGAGTTCAAGTAGGGAGACAAAGTTCTACTATTCAACTCCCGAGTCAAGCTTTTCGGTTAAGGAAAACTAAGAAGCAAATCACAGGGACCGTACACCATCATCAACACTTCGTCACATGGCGCGATCACTATCCAAGACGATGATGGTAACATTTTCAAAGTTAACGGTCAACGTTTAAAAGTTTTCCAAGAGCCTTCTTATAACACTAACTTAGAAATAGATAGGATAGATTTAATTTCTTTTGATAAATTCATTCAAAACTTATGAAAATTTTAAAATAATAATGCTAACAATTCTTTCATTTACTTAAAAAGTAAAAACTTTGTTTTTCTTTCTAAGCAAGCTATCATGACTAAATGACCTTTTTGCCCTCACTAGACAAACCATGATTCTTGCTTATTGTTGCTTGATTTTTTGCTGATCACATGAATATCCACTCTTAATTACAAAATCATGTGAAATTTGCAGCTTGAATATTCCCCTCATACAACTTGATCATGTGCATCTTGCTCTATCACTCTTTGATCCTAGTAAATCAAATCCGAGCACCAGCATCCCTCGAATCCACACGCACGCATGTGCAACTGGACGCAAACTCAGGCCAGGGGGAGGAGCTAGGCGTGCGGGCGCTCCCATGGTGCAGCCGCACCACCCTCTGCTCTGCTGGCCCCCAATCTTCGTGCACAACTCACTGATGTTCTGTGTATCATGGCTATGGCGGTGCTCTGATTGTTTCCTTCGCGGTAGAGCCCGAGCTCCTATATAAACCACCCTAAACCTCTCCCTCTCTTCACACCAAGCAATAGCTTTTCTTCCTCCCTAAAAGCACTCTAAGCTCAGCATGGCTAGCCACACTCTTGCCTTGTACACGGCCTCCAGTTCCACCTACGACCTTGAAGGAGTGCCGGCTTCTATAGACTTAGTACCCGAGAGCACTTTTGTGAGGGAAGAAGCGAGGATGATCTTGGAGGCGCCCCTTGCTATCATGCCACCACCAAGCTATGCTATGAGTGGTGGCACTAGCTTGAAGACCACGGCACGTTCCAAGGCACCCCTTGGTGGCGCCAAGGAGAAGAAGGTGCCCCCCGACAAGGCCAACCACCGGCACCATCAGCCTCAAGAGGAAGGTGTTGATGGTTGTTGTTGGTATATTTAACGCACACAGATAAATCTATAAGCGCACGGATACATCTGTAGCTTTCACCTGGAAGTATTCCAAGTATTGTATCCACAGGATAACGTGTGAGACTAACTATGATCTAACTTAACTAGGGGTAGCAACAAGGTTAAGATAAATTGGAGCGTAGAGAGGAAAACTTAGGTTCTCTAGTTCTGACTT